>CM031238.1:685983292-686115792 GCA_018340775.1 Taxus wallichiana var. yunnanensis | reverse complement strand
GGTTAAATAGTTTCCCTCTTAGGAATTGACATTCGAGTCAGATTTAATCAACCCTATCCTTAATTACCTTGGTTCTCATAAATTATTTTCTTTAATGTCCATTGAATCATTTACTAAAACCTACTAGAAGGGGTTACATAATTAACTTAACATACAAGGGTATTATGTGGCATTGTTCACCTATTTACACATACCCTTAAAATACTTAATAGTCCATAAAATTCATTCTATCTAAAAATTATAGGGTTGATTCTTAAACCTTGGATCAAATCAATTGTGGCCACTAGATATAAGAGTTCAAACCTTACCCTAACCATCCTTGTGGATCTTTATTAAATCCTTTTCGTTTCCCTAGTCTCCTCATTTTCTCTCTTTTTTATTTTTTTAATTGGTAGGATGAAGAAATGGAGGTCATGGGAGTAAGGAGGAAGCCATGGAGGAGTTCATTTGAATCAAGCTTAGCTTAGTTTAGTTTATAGATTTATCGTAGCAATTTATTCCATTTGTTGATTGAAAAGGTTTCCATTCTAAATCTGGAGTATTTATTTAGTTATTTCTATTTTGAGTTATCTATTTGGGAAAAACCCTCTTTCCAATTAATCTATTAGATTGAGTACATTTAAATGTCCATTTAAAGATTTACATGTTTATAATAATCAATATATGCCCTTATGGTTTGCTAGTGATTTCCTCTTCATATTTGTATGCTTAAATTTTTAATAAAACAAGTTTGAAACTTCGAAATGTGGATTTTTAATTTTCCGTCGATAGTGATGAAACCACTACCCAAAGCATGTTAGAGGTCTTGAGACCACCACCATACCTAGGTGACAATTCACAAACCGCCACCATTTTCCGTGAATTTTCCAAAAATTATTTCTACAAGGGTGATTTAAATTTTATTCTTAACTTGAATTTAAGTGTCTATAGTCTTCAAGTGAAAGGTTAACCATTTATTCACTCCATGCTTCAACTTACTAAATTTAAAATATTTCTATTTCTATAGTAACAAGAAACAAAACTACAAGATCATTTTCATTTTCTTCCAACTAAATTTCTTTCAATTTTAAAAATAGGAATGAAGTTTAATCTATTTCTAGTATTATTGTTTTCCTTTCCACAAAAAAATGTAATTTTTCAACAAAATAACTTGTTGGTACCCAAATTGATTCTCCTTCAAAGTCTGAGCAACATCACAGGTTTGGCAGGAAGCTTAGAGACAGATAGATCATAGTGAGTCATTTTGTAGCCAAGGATGGAATCTAACTGGGCCTCTGTCACTTAGATGTGGAGAAATGGATAGCACCCTGAAAAAAGGATTTAATCTATCCTCGCTACTTTATGGTTGGGCCTTTCAACCGAGGTGAGAGGACCCTTTTATAGCCTGTTGTTTATTGAGGAGATGGGGAGTTCCTTCCTTGTGAATTATTTAAGAAGACCTTGAAGAAAATATGATCAATAAAACAAAAAATAACTCTCACGAGTTGTCACTCTAGATAATGGAGATATTTTCTAAGCAAGGTTCGAGTGCAACTAAAGACAACAAAAACACGAGTGTTTCGCAAGTTTTGGTCATAGAAACTATGCATCTGTATACACACGGGAAAAAAAGGGGTAGTATGGGTAAGATTAATCATTTTTGAATGATTTTAGTGGGAGGTGAAGTAGGATAAAGTTGATTATACCAAATCTTTGATAATTTTTACAAAAATGGAGAGCTCGAACAACAAAATGCTTCAGAGTAGCTAGGATGTGCCTTTAACTAGAACATGTGCTTTAATGGAAGCCCAGATCAACATTTTTCACACAAACTTCAAGGATCGAAAATGAAGGCTCATATTGGAAAACTTAAGCTGGACGTTATCAATCTTTGTTTCATCACACCCAAGATACCCAAAGGATAACAAACAATCTTATAGTCATGTTAGGAGTCTCACTAATTTTAAATTCATTTATTCCACTATCAAATGAAAGCTCTTCGATAAATGAAATGGAAAATGCCACCAAAATATCAAAAGGATAAGATATTGTGTGATTCACACATATTTCAATGTAAGAATGCAATGGGAACAACAAAAACTACTTGTAGACATTTAGAGACGAAGCAAACACAAATTTTCCTAAAAAAAACAGATTAACTCAAGATTTTTTAATTTTATTAGCAGGGGAAAGTTTCTCGAACAATCTCAGATCTTGTCAATGGTTGTACACTTGCAACCGCCTTGACAAGATCAAAATTTAATACAAAGGAGATAAACAAGTTTCTTGAGATAGTTTCTCAATAAGACGGGTTCTATCAATCTTTTCTCTTAGAAAATCAGTTCTTACCTCTAACACTCCAACCTTCCAACCTCTTCCACATCAAAAATCATGCCATTTATAACATTTTACAACATATTTTTCCCCAAAAAAACCCAAACATTAAGTGCACCAAGACTACTCGCCATGATCCCAATCGAGATTCCCATAATCAAATATGTAAAAAGTTGTCAAGTGCTCGGGGGCATATATCTTAGAATATCTCCCACATTCTACTCCCTCCTCTCGGTAGATCACTCTTCCTTTTACTCGCCACCACTTCCACCCCTAATATGTCCAATCTGGTTCCTTCCATGCCCGGGAAGGAAAAAAAGGAAGATCATATCGAGGCCAAAGGTCGAGATCTCATCTTAATGGTAAAAGACATCCCTGGATTTTCCTCACCAAACCACGATATAAACAGGTCTCTCACGTGCATGAGGAAAGGAAAATGGGTCAAATCAATAGTCGATTGCACATATAATGGTCGAGATATGTTTACAAACCTTCCCCACCAAACCAGGATACCATTAATGTTCCTTTTCATTTGGCATGCGGGAGACTCCAAGAAATGATAAAAACCACGAGAATATGCATCCCAGAACTCTAGAGTAAAAATGGTGGAAAAGCAAGATACAAATGCATAAGCTAGCTGATTTCTATTTTGAATTTGGACAGGTCCACGTGGGAGATCTACTTTTAAGATGGGCTGCGAGTTGCCTTTTTCCTTTTGCAACTTTTGAAAAAATGCAAAACTTTCAAATTTTTCTCCGTACCTCTACCTTTGAAAAATGAGCCTAACACGTGTCCTAAAGTGGGTCCTAGAGGAACCGCAGAAAAATTCTACTATTTCACTTCTTTTTTGGAAAAGGAAAATTTTCCAAGTTTCCCCATAGCTCTCGCCCTTCCACTTCTAGCCTCTAATGTGGGTCCTAGCGGAACCACGTTTAATTTTACACTTTTAACTCCTTTCTTCACAAAAGGGAAAATTTTCAAATTTCCCCTGAATGTCCGCACCTCCACCGTTGACCAGGGAAAATTTTTGATGATTTTCTATCGGGTCTTTGGGCCATTTTGATGTTTTAATACTTTTGTTGACAAGAGGAAAACAATCAAAGTTGGCTCCGATGGTCCATTTTGATATTTTAATCCTTTAGGAGGAAAAATTCCATGTTGTCCCGATGGTACGCTTCTCCACCTTTTCATTTTTCAAACTACCACGTGTCATAATGACACATCTTGAGACGGTCCCCAAAAGGTGAGACCGTGAATGAGTTTGGGCTCACCATGTGTCTCGGTCCCTTTAAGAAGTTGCTGAAAAATCTAAGGTAAGAACACCCAGTGGAGACCTCCACGTGTCGTTAATGCGTAATTTAAAAACCTCAATGCTTTAAAATGACTAAAGCGAGGACACGCCTCCATTTTATAATTTTACTACATTTTACCAAGAAGGAAAAACATCCAACTTCCTCTGAAGACCCTCATCTCGGCCTTTATACTTGCCATGTGTCCTTCTCGGGGTAAAAGTAAGACCTTTTCCCCATCACTAAAATTTTTCTTTAATCAAAGCTTTGTGGTGTCGGGTGGGTTCAAACATTTTTACCAAAGTATCCAAAAAGAACAAGTTCAAAAATAAACCCACCGAGCCCCATCCGATTAGAAGAAGCCATGTAAGCACTAAAAGAACCAATCGGGAATTGAGCGGAGCTACGGGACCGAGTTTTCTTTTTTCCAAAAAAGTAAAAAGTGAAAAGTTAAAGCATTTACTTGTCATCCCCTGACCAACCAAAAGAATCCACGTTTCCTATTAATGCAAGGATGTAAATTTGACTGGGAAATGTCCATCAAACCATAAAATGTAAAAAAAAAAGACCATTTGAGCACGGAGATGAAATTTTCTCCAAGGACGAGAGAATTTAGAAATGTTACAAGGCTCTAAGACATTCCTCCGAGCTACATCCATTCATTTTTCCTCAAGTATTTAGGGAAAAATGACAAGAACAACAAATCCGGCTATGGAAAATGGAAAACATGGGACAACCCTAGTTTTACCCCCGAATACGAGACCTTTTCAGACAAACGAGAAAAATGAGGAAATAACCATGGATCCATACATGATCCTCAACCCATGAATGGATTGATTACGGAAACAAAAGGAATGTCGAGACCTCTTAGGCATGACATGAGGAGATACAATATGGCAGAGGCCATAAATTAATAGATTTTCAATGGAAAAATGGGGTGAAACTATTTTGAGCACCAACATTGGCTCTGAATCGGGGATGGGCACTCCCTGTGAGTGCCACAAGAACAAAGGTAGACCAAGTGCTAACATATCCATTAGGAAAATAAGTCACAGGAGAGTAGAGAAACAAAGCCGTATCCCCAAAAATGAACAAAGGAACAAAAAAAAGGTCATCGAGGACCGAGAACAAGCAAAAACACAAAAGATAGGAAACAAACCAACAAACTATACACTGTATAGATGATGCTCACCTTGATTCTAGGGAATCAATCCAAGAAATGCTTCAAATGCCTACCATTAATAGGTAGTTCGAGTCGTTCCCCATCTAAGTCCTTCAAGAAGAAGGTATGTTCACAAATTCTAATATCAATGGAGTAAGGTTCCATTAATAATGTGTCAAATTTACCATGCTTGCCATTATCTTCATGCCTGTTATCCCATAGTAGCACGAGATCTCTAACATTGAAAGCTCGGAAGTGACCTTATTTTCGAACAACTTCTTGATTTTCTTTGAACCTTACATGCCTTTTGTGGGATTCCCTCCCTTCTTCATCAAGTTCAACAATCCCGGTGATGCGGGCATCATATGGACTTACTTCTTGACCTTCCAGGTTCTTTGCATGAACCGATATGAGGATAATTGCATATGTAGGGGCAACAGTCCTGAATTCCATACACCAATTCAAATGGACTCTTTTTAGTTGCTCTTTTAATAGTAATTCAATTAGCCTGACAACAAATTTCAACCGATCACCCCATTTTCTCTTGTCAAGATCCAAGGTTCTTAAGATAATCTTTAGAAAATTTTATTACTAGACTCAGCTTGTCCATTTCCTTGGGGATTATAATTAGAGGCATATGTCAAATTTATCCCATATTCTCTGCACATTGCCACAAAGGTTTAGCTCTGAAGCTCATGGCATTGTCAACAACAATTTTTAATAGCACCCCAAACCTACAGATGATATGGTTTAACATGAAGTCCATGACAATTTGGTGTGTTGCTCTCTTGGTGGGTATTGCCTCCACCCACTTGGTGAAGTAATCAGTGGCTACAAGAATCCACTTATGCCCAATACTTGAAGCATCTAAAATCTCACCAATGAAGGGATCACTGAAGCTTTGGTCTTTCATAGAAGCGCTAGAAACTCTCACATCTTCTAACCAAAAGAGTTGTATCCTTGAAGAGAGTTGTCCACCAATAACTAGCCCTCAAGATATTTTGTGTTGTGACTTTTCTAGCAAAATTCCCCCACAAACTCCTTGGAGATCAACAATTATCTTGGGGCTTCATATTCAATGATGCACCTTAAGAGGACTCCCGAGGGTTCTTCCAAGCTAATCCATAATCGGTATGACATATTTACGGGAAGCCAACTTAAGGGCCCTTTTATGGTTCTTACTAAAATACAAAGGGTAGTATAAATGTCTCAGAGATAAATAATCACATCCAGTGTACTACTCGAGAACTCATTAATTTTTCAAAGACATCTACCCTTGTTTCTTCTACCTCAATCACCTCAATAGTTTGCAAGTTGCTCTCAGTGAATAAGCTTAGCCAAGCCCAAACCTCTCACTAACTTTGTGGTTTGGATGTCTATGTCATATTCTGCAGACTTGTTCATCCTTCATACGCATTTTTTTGTTGGGACCTCCATCTACGATAAGATGTCTTTAACCATGGTGTGGGGAACATAAGCAACAATTTTGGAACTCATAATGTAAGGCACTGAAAACCATTATCGCTTTCACCAAGGGAAATGCTTGTTTCTCCATAATATTGTATTTCAGCTCAACCCCTGCAATGCCTTACTAAAAGGAGATTGGCATCTCAGCCCCTCCATCATATTTACGTAGTAAGACAGATGCAATATTGTTCTGTGAAGAAAAAGAAAACAATTGGAAAGGCTTCTTATAATCTACACTACTAAAACAGGGGCATGCTTTAATGTATCCTTGATCCCATTGAAAGCTTGAATGGCATCCTTCACCCATTTAATGGCTGGTCCTTCTTACAGCATGCTAGTGATTGGAATGGTCAATTCAGCAAAGTTTGATATGAATCTCTGATAAAGTTTATCTACCTAAAGGACCTGAATGCCCCTCTTGGTTCTTAGAATTCGAGACATTTTTGATGGCCTCTACCCTTCTGGATTAATCATCACTCCTTCTTTTGACATAATGTGACGAAGCAATTTTTCCTTCGCACTCCAAAATGACAATTCTTTCGATTAAATAAAATACCATACTATCTACATCTTATCACCATCTTTTCCAAGTGTAGCAAGTGATCACCTCACTTTCTAGAGAACACAGTCACATCATCACGGTAAACAGCAATAAAATCATTGATGTAACTTGCAAAAGAAACATTGATTGCTCTTTGAAAGGTTTCTCGAGCATTCATCATAGCAAAGGACATCCTGACATACACATAAGTCCCCTAAGGAGTGGTAAAGGCTATTTTAATTCTTTCTGATTCCTTCACCGCAACTTGGTTATAACAGAGAAATCATCCAGTGGAAAGTAACTCGGAACCAGTCACTAGATGCAACATGTTTTCCATGTTTGGTAAAGGATAATTATCCTTCATTGATACTTTGTTCATTTTTTGAAATCCACATACTGACTTGATGTCACCATTCTTCTTTCTATACGGTACCATATTTGCACCCAGGAAGAATACCCTATGGGATGAATGATCCCTCCATCTCTCGGTTTCTTCAAGTGTTCTTACATTTTGAGATATAGGAGCGGATTGATGGGTGTTTGTTTCTACCTAAATGGTTTTGCATTAGATTCCAAGTGAATCTCATGTTGAAATAGATCTTCTCTATATGCCTTTAGTTTAGAATAAGTCTAAGCCATGCAATCTTGATATTTTTTTAGCAATTGGACATGGAACTATTTTTCCTCCTTGCTGAGATTACTTCCTAATTAGATCTTCCTTGGCTTCTTCTTTGTGCCAATGTCATGCTCCTGAATATCTCTTGAGGTTGTTATACATCTGTTAATAATGCAATCAACATTATTAAAGTCAGATTCAAGAGCAACCAACCCTCTAGGAATGGTATTAGTCTTTAGTCGGATGATGCCTTTCCCAAACAAGGTTTCTTTACCCTCTACTATGCACACCATTGGCTCCCAATCAATATTTTTATTGGAAAACTCTCCTTTATTCAATAGAAATATTCTGACCTGAGCATCATCATAAGAAACTACCAATGCTTAATGTTGTCAGGGACATATGGCCTTATCAATACTTCAACATCATATTCACAATATTGGGACACTACACAATTATCAAACCGAGATCCCAACACAGCAATCTTGTCTTCCAAATCATTGAACCTCCTATCATGATGCACAATGTTGAATGAATCAAACATCTCAATGAAATCCTAAACTACATGTTTGTATTGTTTCATTGGCTGATTTTTTGTGGCATACCATTTTCTGACTTGCTTGACAATTAATTCTGAATATCCTTTGACAATGATGTCTTTAACACCATATTTCCGACCAATTCTCATTCCTAATAATAGTGTCTTATACTCAAAAATGTTATTAGTGCACTCAAAGTTGATTTTGAAGGAAAAGACAAATTTTCCCACCCTGGAGAGATAAGAACAACACCAACACCATTTCAAAACTTTTAGCAAGCTCCATCAAATAATAGAGTCAAGGAGATCCTTCCCCTTCAAAATAATTGCATCCTTCAATTTTATTCTCTTTTCCATCAGCATATCCTATGAAATTATTAGCATCAACACTTGTGTACAATACTTCATAGGATGCATTGTTAGGATCCTCAATAAGGTTTAGAATTTTCTTTTCCCCATACAAATTTACAAGGCTGCCCTCAATTGGGATAGTGGCATAGGACATATCCATTTAAACACTCCCACCAACACTTGCATCCCATTTTCTAGACAAAAACATACCCCATTTGGTGGGCAAGTGATCAACAATAACTACATCAAGCTTGGTCCCTTCCTTGATAGGTTGCAAGTTGTATCATAGGACCTTTCACACATCCCACAACTAGCAACTCTCTGGAGTCCATAGCAATACACTTCCCATATGTTGTTACTTTAATATTAATTTCATTCATGACTTCCAAAGGCATGACATTACATGATGCCCCCGAGTCAAACATGCGGTTGTGCAACAACATGTCCTTAATGATTATAGTGGTGAAGAATGGATCCACATTTAGTGAGAATCTACCAAGGATGTCCTAAGATAAACCTCGGGTGGTTCAACTAGTTCCTCCAACACTTTGGTAGTGTTTCTAACACTTCAATGAGGCGGGGAGTTTCCACAATGTTTATATTTCTACCCAAGCTGAGTCTTCTCCTCTTTCAGCCCCAAATATTCAAATGCCATTTTCTTGTGCTCAAGAATCCTAAGCAACTCTATAATTGGAATTGAGATCTTGATCGACTCGAAGACTTGGGAAATATCATAAGAAATGAGACTTTGGCAAGGCAACATTAGAAAAAAGGATGACACACTCATTAGATGGCACGTGACTTTTGATAGCTTCGGCATGAGGAGAGGTATGAGTTTTGTTTAGGAAAATAAGTCCTTTGGCGAGAGGCATCTTTCTTAGGAGCCTCTTTAGGAATATTTGAAAGCAATGGAGTTTTTGGCTTGGCCTGAGGCCCTATCTCTTTGACAACCCTACTTCTTGTGTTGTTTTCTTTTTCTTGAGCCACAATTAAATTCATCAATAATTACATGTCCTACTTAGATTGGATTCCTCCATCATACTTATTTATCATTAAATATCTTAGATATTCAAAGTCATTATTGGGAAATTCAAAATTTTGTAGATCATATACTTCTAAAGTATGAGAGGGAGGAAGAATAGGTATCCAGTGGATGCAATCTCAAAAGTCAGCAACATTCCTAACACTTATTACCTCAATTGAACTTGCCCCTTATTGTGAGCTCATGGAGCAACCCACCATAAGGACAACATCATCATTATCATCATCAACTTCTTCTTCTTCTTGCTGATCTTCCTCACATGGAGCATGGGGCACGAAACATCTGTCACACCAATCAATGACATATGTCTCCTCCACAACAACAACTCTAGTAGCTAAAGGATCAGGTACCATTGTGTTTTTCCTTGCTTGGGACTATCTATTTCCAAATCCACTAGGTCCCTTACCTCTATCATCAGATATTTGGTGATTTGTAATCTGTATTGTCCTTGTTGCTTGTGTTGACCTTGTGAACTCTATCCAATTCCCTTTTCTACTTGGGATAATTTATATGATATTTCTTTGATAGCCCTAACCAAAGTTTTCACAACTTCCTACAAATCAGCAACCTTACTTGTCTCGAGATTTTCTAGGTTAATTAGTTTTACACCCTCACTTTTTAGAGGCTTTCTAATTGATTTGATGTTGTTTTCAATTTGCAGAGCCATGGTGAACGCATGCCTCCAATTAGTAGGGTTTTGTCCCTCAAGTAGTAAGCAACTTTTTAATCAAATGCATCTAAATATTTGATCAAACATGATTCAACACATGGCCTTAAGCTATCAAGAAATATCCTTAAGGTCTTATTAAACCTTGTGTTGAAATCATGTACTGACTCACTTTGGGGTTATCCTTGATATTTTCAAACTTATATAGAAGAAACCTAGGGTTAGTTATATCACCATACCTGCAGTCTAAATGCATTGTTCATCTCTATCTAGGACTTAATGGAATTATCTGGAAAATCTTTATACCAATCCCTTGCATCCTCTTCCATAGTATGGATATACAACTTGATATATACATCTTCATGTTCAATCTCAAAATATTCCATCATATTGATAAAAATCTTTAAATTTTGATCACCAGTTATAGCGTTGTTTCCTTGAAACTTTGGTAATCTATTTCTTACATCCTATGGAACTGCATTTGGATAACCATCTATCCCTACAAAATTTATTGGACCAAAGGTGTTTATAACAAAAGGAGGTCTTGGTGGGGGCAAGGCTATGTTGTTGTGAGGACGTGACCTGGAGGGGATACAAATTGATATGGGACAAAGGGTCTTTGAAACACGGGAGTATAACTTCCAAAATGGATATCCCCTAAAGGCGGGAGCAGAATGAGAAGAAAAAAATTTCAAAATAAAATGAAGGCCCCTCTCCGGATGGAGAATTTAATTCCACAAAAAGACTACCGATTTAGAATCACTTGAATAGAAGTCTTCAATGATAGGCTGATCACTTTCATCCTTTGGAGATCCCTTTTCTTGTCTGCTAATCTCCAACAACTCTCAGGATTTTCTTCCTTTCGAATTTGTTTTCCTAGTTCGGAAATAATATCCTAGTAGGATTTCCGGAAAGAAATATCTTCTTCCTTCCGGACTTTGCAAATTTTAGTAACAAAACTCACTTGACATAGGTTAAGACATTGGTACTCATCGAGAATCACATCCACAGGGAGTCACTAGTGCTAAGGATTTCCACCTTAGTTGTGCAAATGCACTAAAATATGATCTGTCAAATGTTTATCAATATTAGAAACTGTAAATGGAAACATCTGGCTTTTCTTTACCGATATTTATCAATGAAACTTAGTGCAATAACTGTAGAAAATGGAAATATTGCACATAGCACTTGTAACTTTAAAACCTCTTATAGGCCTGAAAACAGGAGGATGCCTGAAAAGATGTATTAGCACTTTGAGCATACAAGAAGTTTTTACCAGGGTCTAAATATGAACTGCGATCAATATGTCCCTCTAGCGATGCTAGTAAGGTGTTCGTACCCAAATTTATTTTCCTCGAAAGTCTGAGCAACATCACGGGTTTGGTAGAAAACTTAGAGACAAATAGATCATAGTGAGTCATTTTGTAGCTAGGGATGGGATCTAACGGGCCCTTTGTCACTCAGATGTGGAGAAATAGATAACACCCTGAAAAAAGGATTAGATCTATCCTCACTACTTTATTGTTGTGCCTTTGACCGGGGTGAGAGGACCCTTTTATAGCTTGCTATTTATGGAGGAGATGGGGAATTCCTTCATTGTGAAGTATTTAAGAAGACCTTGAAGGAAATAAGATAAATACAAAAAAACCTAACTCTCATGATTTGTCACTCTAGATAATGGAGATATTTTCTAAGCAAGGTTCGAGATCCACTAAATACAATTAAAACACTGAGTGTTTCGCATGTTTTGGTAATAGAAATTGTGCATATGTTTACACAAAGGACAAACACGGGTAGTATGGGTAAGATTAATAGTTTTGAATGATTTTGGTGGGAGGTGAAGTAGGATAAAGTTGATTATACCAAATCTTTGAAATTTTTACAAAAATGGAGAGCTCAAACAACATAATGCTTTAGAGTAGCTAGGATGTCCCTTTAACTAGAACATGTGTTTTAATGGAGGCCCGAGATCAACACTTTTCACACAAACTTCAAGGATCCAAAATGAAGGTTCAAATTGGAAAACTTAATTGAACATTATCAATCTCGGTTTCATCATGCCTAAGATACCCTTAAAGGCTAACAAACAATCTTATAGTCATGCTTTAGGAGTCATAGTGATTTTAAATTTGTTTATTTAAATATCAAATGAAAGCTCTTCGATAAATGAAATTACAAATGCCACCATATTATCAAAAGGATAAGATATTGTGTGATTCACACAAATTTCAATGTAAGAATGCAATGGGAACAAGAAAAACTACTAGCAGACATTCAGAGATGAAGCAAACACAAATTTCACCCAAAAAAAACATTTATTAACTCAAGTTTGATTAAATTTATCAATGAGAGGAAATTTTCTTAAACAATCTCAAAGCTTTGTCAATGGTTGTACACTAGCAACCACATTGACATGATCAAAATTTAATACAAAGGAGATAAACATGTTTCTTCAGATAGTTTCTCAGGAAGACGGGTTCTATCAAGCTTTTCTCTTAGAAACTTAGTTCGACCTCGAAACTCTAACCTTCCAAACTCCAACCTCTTTCATGGAAAAAATCATGCCATTTATAACATTTTACAACTGAGTTTTTCCCCAAAAAACCCAAACATTGAGTGCACCATTGCTTGCCATGATCCCGATCGTGATTCCTAGAATCAAATCTATAAAAATTTATCAGTGCTCAGGGGGCATATCTCTTCGAACATCTCCCACATTCAACTCCCTCCTCTAGAAGATCACTCTTCCTTTTACTCGCTAACCACTTCCTCCCCTAGTCTATCCAATCTGGTTACTTACATGCCCGGGAAGGGAAAAATGGAAGATCATATCAAGCCCTAAGGTTAGATCTCATCTTAATGGTAAAAGACGTCTCTGGATTTTCCTCACCAAACCAAGATATCAATAGGTCTTTTGCGTTCCAAGGAAAGGAAAATTGGGTCGAATCCAACAGTCAAATTGCACATTTAATGGTGAGATATGTTTACAGACCTTCCCCACCAAACTAGGCTACCAGAATAATGTTTCTTCTCATTTGGCATGGAGGAGACTCTAAGAAATGATCAAAAACATTAAGAATGTGCATCCCCAACAACTCTAGAGTTAAAATGGGGTTAAAATTAGATACAAATGCACAACTGACATTGATTTTTATTTTGAATTTGGACCATCCAAATGGGAGATCTACTTTTAAGATGGGCATGTGGGTTCCCTTTTTCCCTTTGCAACTTTTGAAAAAAATTTAAAACTTTCACATTTTTCTCCACACCTCCACCTTTGGGAAATCATCCGACACGTGTCCTAAAGCTGGGTACCGGATAAAGCTGCGAGTAAAATTATACTATTTCACCTCTCTTTTGGAAAAAGGAAAATTCTCCAAGTTTCCTCCGTAGCTCCGCCTTTCCTCTTCTATCCTTGGATGTGGGTCATTGTGAAACCACACTTCATTTTACATTTTTTAACTCCTTTCTTCACAAAAGGAAAAATTTCCAAATTTCCTGCGAAAGTCCGTACCTTCGTTGTTGACCGGGGAAAACTTTTTACTATTCTATGTCAGGTCTGTAGACCATTTTGATGTTTGAATCCTTTTGGTGACAAGAGGAAAAAAATACAAGTTGCCTCCGATGGTCCGCTTTCCTTGCCCCTTTACTTTTTAAAGCCAACCTTGACCTTTCTCTTATCGGGCTTGTAGGCCATTTTTATATTTTAATCCTTTAGGAGAAAAAATTCCAAGTTTGCCCCGATGCTCTGCTTCTCCACCTTTTGACTTTCCAAAGCGCCACGTGTCATAATGGCATATCTTTATAAGGTCCTCAAAAGCTAAGACCTTGAATGAGCTTGGGCTCACCACATGTCTCAAACCCTTTAAGAAGTTTCTGAAAATTCTAAGGAAATAAGACCAAGCAAAGACCTCCACATGTCTTTATGGTGCAATTTCAAAACCTCAAGGCTTCAAATGACTCGATGGGGGCATGCCTCCATTTTAGAATTTTAACCCATTTTTGCTAGGACGAAAAACATCCAACTTGCCTCGAAGTCCCGCATCTCGGCCTTTAAACTTGCCACATGTCCTCATCGTAGGGTCAACGTAAGACCTTTTCCTTGCCACTGAAATGTTTCTTTAATCAAATCTTGGTAGCGCCTGACTGAGGAGGGATCAATTTTTTTTTGCCAAAGTAGCCAAAAATAATAAGTTAAAAAACAAACCCATCGAGCCCCATCCAATCATAAGAAGCCACGTAAGCACCAAAGGAACCAATAAGAATTGAGCAAAGCTATGGGACCAAATTTGCCTTTTTGCCAAAAAAGCAAAAATTGTCAAGTTAAAGCATTTTCCCATCGTCCCTTGACCAACCAAAATAATCCACATTTCTGTTGATGCAAGGATGTAAATTTGACCAGAGATACACCTATCAAACCATAAAATGTAGAAAAATGACCATTTGAGCCTGGAGATGAAATTTTCTCCAAGGAAAGAGAATTTAGAAATTTTACAAGGCTCAAATAAATTCCTTTGAACTACATCCATTCATTTTTCCTTAACTATTTACGGAAAAACAACAAGGACGAAGTAAATCCCGATTGTGGAAAACAAAAAGCACGGGACAACACGAATTTTACACCCAAATACTGAGAACTTTTCTAGACAAACAAAGAAACGAGGAAACAACCATGGATCCATATGTGATCCTTGACCCATGAATGGATTTATTATGTCAACAAAAGGAATGCGAGGCACCTCTTAGGCACAACATGAGGAGATACAATATGGTAGAGGCCATAAATTGACAAATTTTCAATGGCAAATGAGGCGAAACTATTTTGAGCACCAACATAACTCATTATAATTTAGTGCATCTTTCCATTACTACTATAACCATTCTCAAATACAAACAACTCTATTTCACATTCATATTTTTTAAGAATACAACATTAATGATTTACAACTTCTATGTTCTTCCTTCATTCTTACAATAATGTAACTTCTATGTTCTTTTTTCAATGCAAGGGGCCTTCCTTTCCACAATAAATTACAAAATAATAAACAAAATATATAATATAAATTTTATTTCAAAAACAATGTTACTAGTCTTCCACCTTAAGTGGGAATCACAATAAAAGTTTCTATTGGTGCTCGTCTTGATCTCACACCATTTTCCCTGATTTTCCTTTGATCTGCATGTTATGAAATGTTTTGTCTCTCGATGTGGATGTTTTGAAGCTTTTACCTCCATTTGAATGCCTCAAATTGTTTGCAGAATCCATTGTCATGCCCTTTTTGAAGGAATCTCTACGTTTTCCTATTTTTTCCCTAATTTCTTCAAAATCCGTGGGATCTACTATTTTTCCTATTTTTCCCGACCATGAAAGCTCAAGAATGATAAATTTATATTTGTATGCCTTTGAAAATCCAAATCCATGGTCGAAAGATGCTTGGAACCATGATTCACTTGGTTTTGTTTCAAAAAAATCATCCTTAGCGAAAAATCAGATTCTAGGCATGAATGGTGAATTTATGTGTTTTTGACGATCTGGCAGGCATATTTTTCCTGTCAAAATTATTCCTCAGCATTCGGTGGTCACGTGGCTTCTTTTGGTTGGTTAGGGGATGACGGGAAAATGTTTTAACTTGTCACTTTTTACTTTTTTGGCAAAAAGGAAAATTTGGTCCTGTAGCTCCACTCAATTTTGATTGGTTCTTTTGGTACTTACATGGCTTCTTCTAATTGAATGGGCGTGGTGGGTTTTTTTTTTTTGAAATTTTTCTTTTTACTACTTTGGAAAAAAGTTTGAACTTTCCCGTGGCCTTGTCATGCTTTGATTAAAGAAAAATTTAAGTGGCGGGGAAAAGTCTTACTTTGACCCCATAGAAGGACACGTGGCAAAGTTAAAAGTGGAGATGCGGGCCTTCGAAAGCAGGTTGGAATATTTTTCCCTTTTGGAAAAATGGAGTAAAAATTCTAAAATGGAAGCGCGCCCCGCCAAATCATTTTGAAGCCTTATAAGGTTCTTGAAGTTGTGCCATAACGACATGTGGAGGTCTCCACTGGGTCTTCTTTCCTTAGAATTTTCAACAACTTCCTAAAGGGCCCAAGACACGTGGTGAGCCTGCGCTCATTTAGGGTCTCTACTTTTGGGGACCATCTCAAGATGCGCCATTGAGACACATGGCGGTTTGAAAAGTCAAGAGGTGGGGAGGCGGGCCATTGGGGGCAACTTGGATTTTTGCCCTTGTTATTCAAAAGACTGAAATCATTTAAATGACCCATGGGCCCGAATGAGAATAGTCAAAATTTTACTCCATTCAATGGTGGAGGTTCCAGAATCTTGGGGGAAATTTGGAAAAAAATCTTTTGGGAGAAAGGAGTTAAAAGTGTACAAAGAAGCGTGGTTCAGCTAGGACCCAAATCAGAAACTAGAAGCGGAAGGGTGGAGCTGCGGAAAACTTGGAAAATTTTCCTTTTCCAAAAAAAGAGGCAAAATAGAAAAATTTAGCCATGGTTCCTTTGGGACCCACATTGCGACACATGTCAAACCCATTTGTCAAAGGCGGAGGGGTGGAGCAAATTGATAAATTTTGTATTTTTCCAAAAAGTGTAAAAGGTAAAAAGGAACCCTCGGGCCCATCTTAACTTGGATCTCCCACATGGACGGTCAGATTCAAAAGAGAGATCAATGGCAATTATGCATCTGTATCTGATTTTCCGCCATTTCTACTCCAAATCTCCTAGGGATGTGAATTTTTATGGTTTTTTATCATTTCTTGGAGTCTCTTGCACATAAAATGAAGAGGAACATTAATTTGGTATCTTGGTTGGGTGGGAAAAATCTTAAGACGTATTTTTCCATCAAGACGTGATCTGACCATTGGCTTTGATCTAATTTTTAGGTTTTCTTTCCTTAGCATGCAAAGAACTAGATTTGAACGATTGGAGGAGGAATTAGTTAGCGCGAGATGAAAAATGACTGACCGGTGAAGAATTGAATCTTTGGAAATATTTGGAAAGATTTTCCCTATACACACCTGACAACTTTTTTGCAAATATGATTTTGGGAGTCTCAACATGCAATGAAGATTTGAATTTCATTGGTTTTGGGGAAAAATCTATTGTAAATGAAGTATTATAAAAAGCATGAATTTTTGTGTAAATGGTTGGAGTTATAAAGGTCGGGGCTGATTTTTGTAACAAAAAAGCTTGATAGAACCTGACCTTCTGAGAAATCATATGAAGAAACCTTTTATCTCCTTTGTGTTAAATTTGATCATGTCAAGGTGGTTGTGAGTGTACAACCATTGACAAGCTCTGAGATTGTTCTAGAAACTTTCCCCGCTGATAAATTTAATCAAACTTGAGTTAATCTATGTTATTTTTGGGAAAAATTTGTGTTTTCTTCATTCTTGAATGTCTACAAGTAGTTTTCTTGTTCCGTTGTAATCTTACATTGAAATATTTGTGAATCACACAAGATCTTATCCTTGTGATAGTTTGGTGGCATTTTCAATTTCATTTATTAGAAGAGCTTTCATTTGATAGTGAAATAAACAAATTTAAAATCACTGTGACTCCTAGCATGACTATAAGATTGTTTGTTAGCCTTTGAGGGTATCTTAGGCATGATGAAATAGAGGTTGATAATGTTTAGTTAAGTTTTCCAATTTGAGCCTTCATTTTGGATCCTTGAAGTTTGTGTGAAAAGTGTTGATCTAGGCCTCCATTGAAGCACATATTCTTGTTAAAGGAACATCCTAGCTATCCTAAAGCATTCTATTGTTCAAGCTCTCCATTTTTGTAAAATTTCTCAAGAATCTGGTGAATCAAGTTCATTTTTACCTCACCTCCCACCAAAAATTCATTTAAAAACAACCAATCATACCCATACTACCCCTGTTTGTCATGTGTGTATACAAATGCATAATTTTACTACCAAAACATGCAGAAACAATCAGTTTTCATTGTCTTTAGTGGCCTAAACCTTGCTTATAAAATATCTCCATTATCTAGAGTGACAACTTGTGAGAGTTAGGTTTTATTGCATTGATCATATTTTCTTCAAGGTCTTCTTAATAATTTCACAAGGAAGGATATCTCCATCTCCTCCACAAACAATAGGCTAAAAAAGGGTCCTCTCACCCTAGTTGAAAGGCACAACCATAAAGTAGTGAGGATAGGTCAAATCCTCTTGAGGGTGCTACTGTTTCTCCACACCTAAGTGACAAAGAGAAAGTTGTATTTCATCCCCGGCTACAAAACGACACACTACATGCTCTTCTTATCTCTAAGCTTCCTACTAAACCTGTGATGCTACTCATCTTCTGAGGGAGAATCAATTTGGGTACCAACAATTTCTACAATGAAGGATTTATTTTCACTTCAACAAATTCTCCAAGTCCCAATTCCTAAAAAAGAGCTCCACCATTTCTTCACATTAATCAAAACAAACAAAAATGGGGAAGAGACAACACTCTCCACCCAACCAATAATCCAATGAGAATAAGTTCTCCTCCTCATTAGACCCCGATCCCCAACCAAAATGCAATAAGGGATGTATATAACTCATGAAAACTAACACAAAGATTTTACATCACAATACAAAATTTCACAACTATTTTAAAACACATTCAACACAAGATACAATCAAAAACATGAAACTATCGAAATACAAAAAGGCTTGAAAATGCAAAGCCAGTAGAGCAATGATCTATGGGGAGATCAATTATGCCTCCCAATGGGATTAGGTTCCCACATTAAATCCCTCCAAAACACAATTCAAAACCCCTACACAACTCTTATGCCTCCGCTAGATCCTCTTATGCCTCCCACATTATTTTTGTCTTCCTACAATCGCTTATGTCTCCCTTAAAAGAACCAAGTAAGAAATGCAAGCATTTTCTTATCAAACGTGGGGCATCCAACCCAAACTTCCTCCAAAACCATGAAGTAAAATCTTATGCCTCCCTACATATAAGATCTCCATAGTTTTTCCTACACCATACTTCTAGCATTCTACCCAAGATCCCAACAAGTATACAAACCATTCACTTGCATACAAATATACACATATAAAAGAAAACGATTTAAAAAAGGGTTTAGTTCCTACCTTTCCATGGTATAACTTGATCAAAGAGTCACACACCAAGCTCCTTCAAGCTCAATCCAACTCCAACAAGCTCAAAAAATTCAACAAGCACACCAAAACTCTCCAAATCCAAAAATACAAGAGCAACAATGAAATGAAGTAACCCCCAAACAAACAAATAAACTTACATATATAGAAATAGAAAAGGCAAGAGGAGGGTGAGGTGGCTCTATGTAGGATGCCACATCACTTATTCTCAACTCCACATTACAATTCAAACCTCAACCCCAATGCACAATAAATTGGTGGTTGAGAGAAATGAAAATCCTCTTACACACACAATCTAAACCCACACCCCCTAAGGATATAATTTAAAACCCATGTAAGAAAAGTGTTATAAATGTCACTTTTTGTCTTAGAAAACACAAAATGAGGTCTATCTTTACTCCCCAATCCATAGATAGGGTTGGTATATGAAATTAAGAGGTGTGGGAAAAGCTTAACGTGTTTCACAAGCCTCCAAAAAATGGCCCTTAAGCCCAAATCTGAAATTCCATGATAAGGTAGAGTGTACCACACTCAAAGTCAAGTACACTCAATCAAAATCAAAAAAACCAAATGAAAAATTACTATAATAAATGGCCCTTTTTTCACATCCCCATATAAATTTATAACATGATTAGAGTACTTAATGAAGGCACATAAATCAACAATGATTAAATACATTACATCTAAAAATAAATCACATACTCTATAATAAATAAATAAAAAAGGGAAAAAATTACAAAAAAATCCCATGGTCATAATTGGAGGTCATTCCCCCATGGGGACTCCTTAACAAAATAAAACAAACAAAAACATTACACAAGTTGTCATGGTGACCTTCATTATATCCATCTAGTATTCTGTTGTGGTTGGTCTCCAATCCCCATTTTGATTGTTGTGATATAATTACCTACAAAATCACACAATACCTCCTTCGGCCTCGTGGTTGCATCAAAAACATCAAATATAAAATATACACACATAAATCAATAACCATCCTCATATAGCTAAATCATCATCTCAATCTGAACAATTCTATCATTTGTCTAAAATTTCATCTCAATTCTATCTTTTATCAATACAAACACAATCATGAGATTAGTTCAAATGCTAAATCCTACTCAACACAATGAGAATTCCAAATGTCAACAAAATATACTATAACAACACATCATCATCATCAATATAAAAATGTCTCTCTATGCCTCTAAGAATCCACACAAATCATACTATGAATCACAATCCATCAATAGTCATAATATCTCTATCATCTAACATCATGCTAAACCAAAATGATACAATAATATCCATGTCTATAGTCAACAGTAATTGAAATAAAAATATAATAAGTGTCGAAAAGGAGTGGTCACTAAAAATCCTCTTCGTTAATGTATTGCAAATTTTAATGCATGAATTAGTTATATTTACCGACTATTCTTGTTTTCTATGTAATTAATTATTTTGTAGAATAATGAGGCGAGATTTGTTTCATATAGTGTGTGAAAACATCTATTTTGAATTATGTTTAATGTGTTGCTTTTCTGAATCAATTTAAGACCACACTTACTCATAAATTAAACATTGCTCATTATTTATAATCTATTCTTTTAAAACCATCCGACTTAAAATTTTAAATATTAAGTCAAAGCCGACCCATGTTATTATTTGAAATATTTGTGAAAGTTTTGAGACTACTGCCCTCACTTGGGTTGTAGTCATTTATCCGAATTGAATTTCTTTTAAAATTCCAATATAATTAGCCAAATGGGTTGCATAACAAGAAGTTTGATGTTTTTATTTACAAAATACTTAAGCAAGATTTTGTAATTGTCATTTTTCTTAATTGGGCATTGAAACAATGATCATTATTTTAAATGTCTTTTTGTACAAATTTCATTAGATTTTCCATTACATTCAATTATTATCAAATTTCTAAGTTTTAATAAAATAGTGATTAAATTTAAAATTAAAATTGTTCTTTGATAACTAAATAGAGACTAAATTTAAAATCATATATTATTTTTATTTGAAAAGCATAGGCGGATCCTTAAAAATTAAATATATATTTATCTTTCCACATATTGAAACAATGTTTTCAATAAGCAATTTAGAATTTAGAGTTCTTTAAAGATTAGAAATTAATCTTTCTGCATATGGAAAGTGTCCTTTAGAGAGATAATCTAAAGTTTTTCTTATGATTAAATTCACATTTATATTTTATTCTCTCTCTATCTATCTCTCTCTCACACACACACAGATATATACACATATATGTATATATATATGTGTGAATACACACACACACACACATATATCACTACAATACATTAGATCTTTTGCCATAATTTTTCAACAATAATTTTGTGGTTATATAGTATTTTAAAATTAAAATTGTGGCATTAGAAGTGTAGCTAATCCACATTTTGATATATTATTGTAGTTTTTCCACAATTCATTATACCAGTGGATGGTCCACAATTCATAAAATTTATAGCTAACCTCAATTTTTAATTGTACATTGTCCACATTTTATGATGTTTGTAACATTTCTACAATTTTTGTTTTTGTTAGTATTCCACAATTTTCACCAAAATGTAGTTTTTCTATAGATTCAATCTTTGTAGAAATTCCACAATTTAAAATTTCGTATCTCTCATCAATGTTATATTTGTGGAAATTTCAACATTTTTTTCTACAATTATCCTTACCACATAAAACTTGTAGGTGGAAGCTACAATTTGATTTCCACAATAATTAATTGTGAAATTATCTTTTAAAAAAATGTAGAAAAATTACTATTAACAACCAATTTCACATTCATTTAAATAATTCTTTATGTAGATTGTCTACATTTAAAACACACACAAATATATAATTTTATTAATGGAAATATATTTCTAAAAAAATATATTTTTCATTTTTATATATTAAAAATATATTATAATGAAATGTTTACTATTTACATGATCTAAAAAAACTATTTAACAATATAAATATTTTTTTCTAGACTCAATTGATATTGTGAGTAACTTATAAGAAATAGTTAAGAGGTTACATGAGTTCTCCTAAGCCTAAAAAGACTCCAAAAGTCTTATTTCCAAATATACAAAACCTCCTTATATGTATATGTCATGTATAGTGACAGTACAATAATAATTAAAAGAATTTCTTATCAAATGTATCAAACTCTTGTTCATCGGGAAGTTGATCTATAGGATTATATAAGTAAGCATAAATCATTCCAAAACTGATATAACGATCAAGCGTTGATCTAAATGCCATTCACACAATCGTGGGTACTATGGTTTTTTGGATTTGGATAAAAATAACCTTAATTATCAATGGGATGTCAAACATATGAAATAAATTGAGCCATGAACCTTAACATATATGGTATGCAATTTTAATGGGCTAACTTGCATTATTAGTTCCTTAGGATAGACAACAACCTAAATGGTACATGAAATTTTTGGAGCTTGTGGGATTTACACAAGAGAATATACTGTTCCTCTATAATGTTACTCACCGAGAAGAAATGAAGGGAATCAAGACAAGGTCAAACATGCCGGCACTTCCGAACCAACATAACCACAAAAATAAAAATACATTCAGTGCACTTTATCCATACAAAGCAACAATTCCAGTAAAATAAAATTCCATTTTTTATAAAAATGAATGTCTAAATTTTGTTAATTTCATATAAAAATTAAAAGCAATGTTAATAATTTTTTTATAAATGTTTGGATCACCGAATTTTCATTGAAAAAAATTAATATCCTAATAATTTAATAACAAAAACCATGAAAATAGCCAAAATAACATACAATCTTTGTTCATAAAATGTGCATAACAAAATAAGGAAATAAATGTCAAGATTATTTTTATAGTTCCCATGAAATATTGTAGTGCCTAAAGACTTAAATAAAATCTAAGAATTATGAAATTGATAAAATATGAATCAATTATGAAATTGTGAGCATCAAGAATAGGCCAATTGTTTTTTCAAAGGTATGAAATAAAATGATCAAAGATAAAAAAGACACAAGTGATAGAAAAGTAGGAGTCTCATTGATTTTATCATAAATATTTATCAAATGTTTTTCCTTTAATAATTATTCTATCTTCCTGAAAAGATTAGGTTCAAATCCCACCATAGTCACTATGTAATGCCCACTTCCCTTCGATACTAAATGAACCATGAGCATCTTTTCTAAATCGTTTATTATCGTAAACATGACTTCGTGTGTTCTAGTTAGCATGAAAATTAAAAGGTGAGGACACCAAGATTTATAAGGTGTTTTGATTATTATTACCTTGACTCTATGTCGTATCGTGGACCTTGATGTTAATTTTAAGGATATGATGATGATGATCTAAAATAGTTATCTTGTTAAAGACTTATTGTTATGTCATTACTATTGTTGTATTGTTTAGGCTCTGGTCACTCCTTATTAGATCTCTAGACCTTGAATATCGTAATAAAAAGAAAACATTTCTAGATGGAAATTGATACACTCATTTTACTTATTGATAGACAAGACATACATGTTATACTTGCGACACGTCATGTGACTATTCAAGTAAATTTATATGCTTGATTCCTAAATCAGTATTCGATGTTCTAATCACATTATGGATGTACGGATGTGTATTAGACATAAATTATGGGTATTTCTAGATGATTTTGATGTTGTGAATTAGACCTAGAAATAATGATTGCTTGAATTACGTATAGATGTTAATAAATTTCATGCATATGATTATTTTGGATATTTTGACATGGCCGCAAGGCCGAAGAGGGTATTTTGCATTTTTGCAGGAAACACAGCATGATCACAACCATGAGGGGGATTGGGGACCAAACACAACAGAATGTCGGGTGGTTACAACATTGGTCGTCAAGGCAACTTGTAAATTGTATTGTGTTAGCTTTGTTCTTGTATGTGTTGAGAAAATTTCCATGAGGGGGAAATGTTCTAATGTGACCATGGGGTTGAGAATTTTATTTAATTGTTTTATTTACTTTAGTAGGTGATTTCATTTGGGATGTCTTTCTTTTATTACTTTTGCTAAGTATGTTTAGATTAATTTTAATATCTTGTTTTAGTTTTAAGATTTGGGGGAAGTCAAGTGGGTGTAATAAATTTTGTTGGTTGGCTCCTTGAGCCATGTGTTGTCTCTTGTATTGAATGCTTATCTTGAGTGTTGACCACTCCAAATCTCTTGAAAACTCGAATTTGAGTTTGAGGGCAATTTTGGGGGACTTGTGGGACAAGTTAAACTTGTCCCACACTTCCCAAAACCCCTTACCAACCATATCTATGGGTTGGGAAGCCCAAAAAGGGATTAGTTATTGTTTTGGGAAGTGATATTTGACTTGGAGTGCACTTTTTCTTCATTTTGCATTTATTTTGTGCCTTAAGGCACATGGGAAAGGGATGGTTGTGGAAGAGAGTTGTCATTCAACCCAACCACCCATTTATGGTGTTTTGGGATTTGAGTTGACTAAAAGGAGGTGGTCTTGAGGATGTGTGATGTGGCATCCAACTAGGAGCCACATCACCCTCACTCTTCCTTTTGTCTATTTATTGAAACTTCCTCTATTGTGGAGGGGGTTGGAGTTTTTCTTTGGTGAAAAGTTCTTTTGTTATTTTGGGAGAGGAGAGATTTGGGAGAAAGAAAAAAAAAGAGCTTGGACTTGCATGCTTGGATTGATTTGGGAAGGAGCTTGGACAAGTTTCTTGGTTAGGACTTCTCCAATGGAGAGGTAGGAAAACCTCTCCTTGTGTTTTTGCTTTCATATTTTTGCTTTAGCTAAAATTGAAGAAAATGCATGTGTTACTTTGGTGTATTGTGAAAGATGGATTGAATGCTTTTGTGTAGTATAGGAGAGGTCTATGGGAATACTCATGAGGGAGGCAAAAGAGTAGATTAGGATATTGTGGAGGGAGTTTGAGAGGGATGCCCATCTTGGGTAGGAATGTTTACATTCTACCTTGTCTTTGAGGGAGCCATAAGAGGAGGGAGGCATAAGAGTATGGGAGGAAAAAGGGGTACTTGAGGGAGGCATAAGAGTCATAGGGGCTTGTGTTTTATTGTGGAGGGTTTTGGATGGGCATCTCATCTCATTTGGGAGGCATAAGGAAAACATTCCCATAGTTCCTTCTCTTGTTGGCTTGGATGAAAGCCTTTTGTGCAAAGTATTGTGTTATTTGTGTTTCCTTGTTGTTTTCTCTTTTACCTTGAATGTTGTGAATGAAACTTGTATTGTGGAAGCAAGTATTGTTGCCTTGAGTTGGAGACCATCCTTCATTGTGTTGTGTTTGGGCTCGGGGTCAATGGAGGAGATTGCTTCTCTTCTCCATTGAGATTTGGTTGGGAGGAGAGTGTTGCTCTCCCCTATCTTGGTTGTGATTGGAAATGTGTGGAATTTGGAGCATGAGTGAAGAACACTTTGAAGCACTTGAATCTTGTTGTTGACAATGCTAAAACATCATGTAATTAACCACCTTGAGTGGAGAAAGAAATGTAATATTGTTTTGCTTTCCTTAGCTTCTATCATTGTAAATCGGTTTCCACATGAAGTAGAATATGTTGTAATAAGATTTGAAGGAAATGTTGCATTGGTATGATAGTATTTCTTGCTCTAAAGCTTATTGAGAATGTTGTTGAATTCTGTTGTGGGAGGATGGAAAGAAAATTACAAAGACTATACATGTTAGATCTCATTTTGTTGCCCACAAGGAGATGTATTAATAGTGGAATGATAGTGTAAAAGGAAATATTTTATAAACAATTTTATCAATGGGCTCAAAATAGAGAGGAGTTTGATCCATTTAAAACTTTATAACAATAAGGCACAATTATGTATCTTTTCAAAAGGAAGGAAGCACCACCAAAGTCGAAATATGGTTTTAATGTATTCCAAATGTTTTCCATTAGAACATCCTTAATATTCGATTTGCAACAAGCATTTCAAGTTCTAGTCCCCTTTATGTTTTATCCATCCATGAATTTATTGTTAAATCCATTGCAAATAAATAAGAAAATGAAATCGAATCTCTTAGAATACCCCTGCTATATTTATTGATTTGTGTGGAAGGAGATTTTAATACAAAATTCTAAACTTAATAAGTTCATTACCACTTTTCATTTAAAAGGGAACTAATATTTTAATTATTACCCATGTTT
Organism: Taxus wallichiana var. yunnanensis; assembly: GCA_018340775.1. Classification (NCBI taxonomy): domain Eukaryota; kingdom Viridiplantae; phylum Streptophyta; class Pinopsida; order Cupressales; family Taxaceae; genus Taxus; species Taxus wallichiana. Next base: position 686,089,491 of record CM031238.1, on the reverse strand, counting down.
AATTAATATGATAAAAAAGCAGATATGCCGATGGACAACTTGAGGCACAAAGCACTCGATCGCCACAATGAATAATCAAATTGTTGCAATGCCCACCAATATTGTTTAAAATTTTTTTGTTTTTACAGATTAGTAGATCGTGAGTGGTCTTAGCTTCACAAATATCAAGTCGCATGGCAGCAGCCTCAAAACTGCCCAAACAAATGTAAAGTTAGTCTCAAAATAAAGACCATAATCACCCTTAAATCGTGTCTAAGAGAATAATCTGCTAATATAAGAAGAAATGATGATACGTTAAAGCATATATGCCTGTTAGACAACTTGATACACAAGGCGCTCACGCTGTCACAAATAATATTTAAATTGTTGCAAAGTTTACAAATGGTTTATACATATTTTTTTACTGATTAGACACTGCAAGTGGTCTTAGCTTCACGAATATCAAGCTACATATGGCAGTCTCAACCGCCAAACAAGTGTGAAGTTAGTCTCAAAATCAAGACCACCAATCACCCATAAATCGTGTCTAAGAGGATAATCATTAATATAAAAAAATGATGATACGTTTAAAGAGATATGCCTGATGAGATAACTTGAAATACAAAGCACCGTCATCCATGTTCAAGTTAACGTTTAGATTGTTACAGTGGTTTGGAAAGGAGAAACCGTTTTTATTGAGGATGCATTCAAATCGAACTGATCACACATTGTTGAGGCCTTCTGCTCGCCGCTTCACGCACTCCACGCCCGCACACAATGCCACCCAAATGAAAGTGGATGTAACGCACCTCTCTCGCGCGAAGACTCTCCATTTTCCACCTCTCTTCCCCTGTCCCACGCGCTGTGACATAAGTTTCATATGCGTAGCATGCGCGGCCATGGGCGGATGGATGGAGGTATAAAACGTGTCTTTGTTTCTGCTTGTATTTTTCTCCTATACGCTTCATTTCTCTTCACGCGGTTGAAGAACAGCATGGTAGAACAGGACACGGAGGAGGAGATTTGCATATCTTAATCATTAAATGTTGAAGCGACCGGAGCAGCACGCAAGGGGGACAGATTTTTAATGCGGTTACCTTTATTTTTGCAGCCTTTCGGCTAGTGTCTTCAACCACCACCCCAATGTTTTCTTTCCCACCTAAAATTGTAAGAGGTGTCTTAATGTTTTGCACGAAAATAGTAGTCGATGGGTCCAAAATGAACTGATTAACAATCAACCCTGGGAAGTTCTAATCTTCCAAGGTTATGTTTTAATAGTTTGGATGGTGCGTGAGTTGAGTCCATGTTGGGAATAATCAAAGAAAAGTGTTAACAAGGGTGAAAGCACTTATTATCCTAATTGTCCATTCATATGTGGCACTTTAAGTCTTTGCCATCATATTGCATGCATATTATATAACAAATTATGTGGACAAAACCCTTGATTTTTCAAAGGATATGAGACAATTATATACAAACACTTAACTTTGGTGGCAGTATGTATAGCTAATCGTATTTGTGTTTGCACTTTATGGTGGCATGGGCCACGTGGAAAATTAACTTGGTATGGCCGCTTGCTTCTTAAATGTGTCCTTCATATGTCCAACGTGAATGAAGCATGATGTCGGTCTCACTAGATTGACTCCGCTTTTTTTTTTTTACTTTTCTATGCTCGACATAATGAGATTGTGCTAGCAATCATACTTATGACAGAAATATTTTTGCGCACACCATGGTATACCAATAATCCCTTTTGTTCTTATAACCTAACACTCCCGGATAGCGCTTTGATCAAGATATAGATAATATAAATGTTACTTTTAGAATAAGAACCGAATCTAATTAACCTCGATGGTGATATATGCTTATAAACTAAACTCTTAGAGCCATGTGAAAACAACTTCGAATCATGGTTTCGGATTGTAAATTGCAAAATGAATTATGATTAAATTAATAAAATGCCTTTTGGGTTAAATTCAAATATAATACCTCAAATGTAATGTATGAACCCTGTGATGAGGTTGTACCAAAGGGTAGGTAAATAAATGTAGAATTAAAGCACAATGGGCACAAAAAAAAAAAAAATAGTTGTCGGTCGCATTTTTGGGTTATGCGCGTGCATCGATGCGTCGTTGTTGTGAGCGTGGCGCATTGGCTATTATAGCGGCGTTACATTTTGGTATCAGAGCCGTGGTTCAACACTTGGACCCTGGGCCAACTTCAAAACCCGAAAACCAGTTAGTAAAATTTAATCTCCGTGTTTTAAAATAAAAATAAAGTAATAAAATTCTTCAAATTGCTGAACTTGCCTAGTGGCGTTTTGTCGAACCTAGATAACTAAAAATGTTAAAAATTAAATGGATACTCTTATGAAATTCTGATGTAACATGAACTTGTTTTTCATTTAAAAATATGTTGTTGATGCATACTAACTTTTCTTTAGTTGTATGATGTGATAAAACCCGTAAGATTCTTCCTTGTTGGAATGATAAATTTTAAGCTGCGATTCTTGTAGTTTAACATTAGTGGTTGTGTTCTGGGGTCAGGCATAGTAAATTAGAAGTTGTTTAGTCACCCAAAGCTTCCTTTTTCTCTTAGTTGTTAGATGAGTTAGTTTTGGTCGCCACTATGGAAAACTAAATCCCCGTATGAGTAAGTGGATATTAGGCCTTGGTGTCATTTTTGATCCAGCTTAGCGTATGCATTATTAAAACGGAGCTCGAGGCATAGTACCCCTATTAGCAGCCATAAAGGGCTGCAAAGTGATTGTGATGTTGACTTTCTGTATTTTATATATTTGTAAACTGGTTTTATTTTATCAAGGACCAGCATTTTATTTTATGATTTGATTGAGAAGCTCTGAGGCTCTTTTAGTAATTATATTTTTGTGAGATTTCAGACTTTGCAATGCGGATGCTTATCCACTTTCCTTGATTGCCAATATTTCTTGGATTTTAATTTGACTGGTGACTCAGAGCTCGTTTATCTGTTGGCTACTTAGCTAAACGTTACGTGATTCCTTCCTGCATGTTGTTGAGCTGGTTCTACACTGGTTGTATTGTGACATTTTGTCGTATGGGGGTACACCGTAGGAGCCTTGAATGTCATCTTAGGTGCTTTAAGTTATGCCTCAGTTTTAGAAAGACGAAACCTTGAGTGTGTCTAGGATCCTGGAGAGTTCGTTGTGTAGTGCATTCTAGTTGGAAGCTTGATAGCGGTGATAGTGACCCTCTTACAACCTAGTAAGAGATTTTATCCTCGTCAGAGTAGATGTGTTTAGTTATGGGCTTATGGATTGTGTTAGGATCGGATTGACTCTTGGTTGACTGTATATTTTAAGTGGATAAATGTTTGGTTGGTAGTGAAATCCCATCGATGGCATGCTAATTTGGATCATGGTTTCCTTATTTCTTTATAGAAGGTTTGACTGATGAATTATATGTATCTTGGTAATTATGATTAGACGTAAGCCCATCCGGGAAATGTGATAAATTAAGTGTGCTTGTTTTTCCTCTCATTTTTTCTACCCTCATATGACCTATTAGTCTTTGGATTACGTGGAGACACTTATGGATGTTGTTGGATCTTTTTGTCCTTGCTCTAAGAGATGTTAGTTTGGTGGATCTTAATATTTTAATCTCGGTGGTGTTTATATTGTGTTTCTTCTTTTAAAACTATAACTCTTGGTCATAGAATCCGTGGTTGGATAGATTAGTCGATTGTCCTCTTACATTGATGATCTCTAATGGGAATGTGGAGTCCTTGGAGTAAGATTTGCATTGTCATCTTGTTTCTTGGTTGGTGGTATCTTGTGGAAATATAGGTGTTGATTTGAAAACTTTCCTTGTCTTATTATGCAAGTAAAATGTTTGAGCCTAAACAACAAACATTGTTAAACCTCATAAATTCGTAAAAGTAAATATGCCTCTTTAATGAGTCTTCCTTGTAAGTTCATTTGAGATTGGTAGAGGCCACTAGAAATGTTTAATGATGCTTGTAATCCTTTGGAAAACCCTTGAAATATTGGCGTGGTACATATTGAATTATGGATTCCTAGTTCTTAAGAAATTAAAAATGTGTTTGCTATGTTGATTGTCTCTTGTTCCTATAGAATTAATAATGTGATGTGTTGATTCATATCTCTCTCCCATAAAAATAATAATGTGATTTGTTTGACTTTTGCTTTCCATTAAAACTTTAATTGTAAGATGACTCACCCAATTATTATAGAATTATAATTGAGAAGATTTGACCTTGAAACTTGAAAAATAAGTTGGGACATAGAAAAAGGAAAATGGTCCTTGATTTAGCCTCAGTAGATTTATAGAAGAAATATAAGCTAGGTAGAAGAATAGAAAGGAACTTTATCCATCTACCTTCCCTAGGAGTAAAAATAAATGTTGTTTCCACCTTTCGGAATGGCAAGATATCATGCCACCTTAGTGGCGCTCCTTATAACACAACTTGTGATATCATAATAAAAGGAAGTTTTAATTAAGAAAACTTGTAAGGATTGTGTTTAACAAGCAAAACTATAACTTTGAACTTATTAAGTTAATTTATAAAACCAGTAAGATTTATGTATTGAGTGCAATGTATATTTGAACCTTTAGTTTTGTCTCCTACCTAGATTTGTGAAACATCTTGTTGATGGTTATGTGTTCTAGTTGTGTAGTACTACTCCCTTGATCGTAGACATATGTAATTTTTTTCTTGTAGGAGTTTGGGTCGTCGTACCCTTGTTGCCTCGTAGCTCGACGAATGTGAGTTGCGGCCTTCTAGGATTGGATCTTTTTTTTTTTCTTTTAAGAAAAGCAACCTCCTTGTGTGTTTATTTAATCCTTAGTGACCTAGGTTATTGTAATTTTAAGGCAACATATGTTAAGGATATGACATAACTTTGGGAAAGACATCTTTTCTTCTTATTTTTTTGTAAGATGTTGCTCGCTTTTGGTACGATGCACTTTGGATTGTAGTTGGACCCCCCCTCTTGCCTATCCTTCTATTCTAGCTCACCTGAGTGCTCTTTGGTGTTACGACTTATGCATGTGTTTCTCCTCATGATTAATTTGAGCTTGAGAAGGATTTGAGATAAATAAATCCCATTGTGTTATGTAGAGTGAGTGGTGCCTCTTTTATTGGTATGTTAGTTTCTAGTAGAAATATTATCTAAATGTTTGACATTTCTAAATCAGGTTAGTGTTTTGTGTTCGATCTTGAATGTAAAATAAAGTTATATAACCTTATGGTCACGTTTTCCTTAGTATTACCATGAAAATTTGATTGTGCCTCTTGAGTTATATAAGTGCTTCCCATGAATAGTTTTCTTAATTGTAAATGTTTTTGCTAATTCTGGTGTCTTCCTTGTTGTTAAACCTCACCACGTGTGATCTCCAAATTATGATACCTTTGAGTACAAATGTTATTGTACTTGGTGGTTATTCTTGAGACTCCTCTGACCTTTCATGTTTTGATGCTATGTTTTGTAGCTTGGTTGAGCGCGTAGAGTTACTCTATAGAATTTCATGTTTGTAACCTTACTTGAAGAAAATTTAGAACTCATTCCTTGCAATCTTACTTCTTCTTGTTAAATTACATTGGACCAAACTCGAGTTCTGTAGATCCACACTTGTTTGAAGCAAATGAATTCCACAAAGGGTGTGATCCTATTTCTTTTGCATTTTCCCTATCTCTTTCTCCTTGACTTCCAGGAGGAAGTCAAATCCAAGGGGAGGGGGATGTAATGCCCACTTCCCTTCGATACTAAATGAACCATGAGCATCTTTTCTAAATTGTTTATAATCGTAAACATGACTGCGCGTGTTCTAGTTAGCATGAAAATTAAAAGGTGTGGACACCAAGATTTATATGGTGTTTTGATTATTATTATTACCTTGACTCTATGTCATATCGTGGACCTTGATGTTAATTTAAGGATATGATGATGATGATCTAGAATAGTTACCTTGTTAAAGACTTATTGTTATGTCATTACTATTGTTGTATTGTTTAGGCTCTGGTCACTCTTTATTGGATCCCTAGACCTTGATATCGTAATAAAAATAAAACATTTCTAGATGGAAATTGATACACTCATTTTACTTATTGGATAGACAGTACATACATGTTATACTTGCGACACGTTGTGACTATTGCAAAGTAAATTTATATGCTTGATTCCTAAATCAAGTATTCGATGTTCTAATCACATTACTACTTGTATGGATGTGCACGGATGTATTAGACATAAATTATGGGTATTTCTAGATGATTTTGATGTTGTGATTTAGACCTAGAAATAATGATTGCTTGAATTACGTATAGATGTTAATAAATTTCATGCATATGATTATTTTGGATATTTTGACATGGCCGCAAGGCCGAAGAGGGTATTTTGCATTTTGCAGGAAACACAGCATGATCACAACCATGAGGGGGATTGGGGACCAAACACAATAGAATGTCGGGTGGTTACAACATTGGTCGTCAAGGCAACTTGTAAATTGTATTGTGTTAGCTTTGTTCTTGTATGTGTTGAGAAAATTTCCATGAGGGGGAAATGTTCCTAATGTGACCATGGGGTTGAGAATTTTATTTAATTGTTTTATTTACTTTAGTAGGTGATTTCATTTGGTGATGTCCTTCTTTTATTACTTTTGCTAAGTATGTTTAGATTAATTTTAATATCTTGTTTTTAGTTTTAAGATTTGGGGAAGTCAAGTGGGTGTAATAAATTTTGTTGGTTGGCTCCTTGAGCCATGTGTTGTCTCTTGTATTGAATGCTTATTTTGAGTGTTGACCACTCCAAATCTCTTGAAAACTCGAATTTGAGTTTGAGGGCAATTTTGGGGGACTTGTGGGACAAGTTAAACTTGTCCCACACTTCCCAAAACCCCTTACCAACCATATCTATGGGTTGGGAAGTCCAAAAAGGGATTATTTATTGTTTTGGGAAGTGATATATGACTTGGAGTGCACTTTTTCTTCATTTTGCATTTATTTTGTGCCTTAAGGCACATGGGAAGGGATGGTTGTGGAAGAGAGTTGTCATTCAACCCAACCACCCATTTATGGTGTTTTGGGATTTGAGTTGACCTTGGGAGGTGGTTTGAGGATGTGTGATGTGGCATCCAACATGGAGCCACATCACCCTCACTCTTCCTTTTGTCTATTTATTGAAACTTCCTCTCTTGTTGAGGGGGTTGAGAATTTTTTTGTGTGAAAAGTTCTTTTGTTATTTTGGGAGAGGAGAGATTTGGGAGAAAGAAAAAAAAAGAGAGCTTGGACTTGCATGCTTGGATTGCTTTGGAGGGAGCTTGGAAAAAGCTTCTTGGATTAGACTTCTCCAATGGAGAGGTAGGAAACCCTCTCTTTGTTTTGCTTTCATATTATTGATGCTTCTATGCTTAAAATTGAAGAAAATGCATGTTGTTGTTGTATTTTGTGAAAGATGGATTGAATGCTTTTTGTGTGGTATAGGAGAGGTCTATGGGAATACACATGAGGGAGGCAAAAGAGTAGATTAGGATATTGTGGAGGGAGTTTGAGAGGGATGCCCATCTTGGGTAGGAATGTTTACATTCTACCTTGTCTTTGAGGGAGCCATAAGAGGAGGGAGGCATAAGAGTATGGGAGGAAAAAGGGGTACTTGAGGGAGGCATAAGAGTCATAGGGGCTTGTGTTTTATTGTGGAGGGTTTTGGATGGGCATCTCATCTCATTTGGGAGGCATAAGGAAAATATTCCCATAGTTCCTTCTCTTGTTGGCTTGGATGAAAGCCTTTTGTGCAAAGTGTTGTGTTATTTGTGTTTCCTTGTTGTTTTCTCTTTTACCTTGAATGTTGTGAATGAAACTTGTATTGTGGAAGCAAGTATTGTTGCCTTGAGTTGGAGACCATCCTTCATTGTGTTGTGTTTGGGGCTCGGGGGTCAATGGAGGAGATTGCTTCTCTTCTCCATTGAGATTTGGTTGGGAGGAGAGTGTTGCCTCTCCCCCTATCTTGGTTGTGATTGGAAATGCGTGGAATTTGGAGCATGAGTGAAGAACACTTTGAAGCACTTGAATCTTGTTGTTGACAATGCTAAAACATCATGTAATTAACCACCTTGAGTGGAGAAAGAAATGTAATATTGTTTTGCTTTCCTTAGCTTCTATCATTGTAAATCGGTTTCCACATGAAGTAGAATATGTTGTAATAAGATTTGAAGGAAACGTTGCTTTGGCATGATAGTATTTCTTGCTCTAAAGCTTATTGAGAATGTTGTTGAATTCTATTGTGGGAGGATGGAAAGAAAATTACAAAGACTATACATGTTAGATCTCATTTTGTTGCCCACAAGGAGATGTATTAATAGTGGAATGATAGTGTAAAAGGAAATATTTTATAAACAATTTTATCAATGGGCTCAAAATAGAGAGGAGTTTGATCCATTTAAAACTTTTTAACAATAAGGCACAATTATGTATCTTTTCAAAAGGAAGGAAGCACCACTAAAGTCAAAATATGGTTTTAATGTATTCCAAATGTTTTCCATTAGAACATCCTTAATATTCGATTTGCAACAAGCATTTCAAGTTCTAGTCCCCTTTATGTTTTATCCATCCATGAATTTATTGTTAAATCCATTGCAAATAAATAAGAAAATGAAATCGAATCTCTTAGAATACCCCTGCTCTATTTATTGATTTGTGTGGAAGGAGATTTTAATACAAAATTCTATACTTAATAAGTTCATTACCACTTTTCATTTAAAAGGGAACTAATGTTTTAATCATTACCCATGTTTAATTAATATGTAAACCAGCAGATATGCCTGATGGACAACTTGAGGCATAAAGCACTGACTGCCACAGCGAATAATCAAATTGTTGCAATGCCTACCAATATTGTTTAAACGTTTTTTTGTTTTTACAGATTAGTAGACTGTGAGTGGTCTTAGCTTCACAAATATCAAGCTGCATGGCAGGCCTCAAAACTGCCCAAACAAATGTAAAGTTAGTCTCAAAATAAAGACCAGTCAATCACCCTTAAATCGTGTCTAAGAGAATAACTGCTAATATAAAAAGAAATGATGATACGTTACAGCAGATATGCCTGTTAGACAACTTGATACACAAGGCGCTGGCTGTCACAGCGAATATTTAAATTGTTGCAAAGCTTACAAATGGTTTATACATATTTTTTTTTACAGATTAGGACACTGCAAGTGGTCTTAGCTTCACGAATATCAAGCTACATGGCAGGTCTCGCAACTGCCTAAACAAGTGTGAAGTTAGTCTCAAAATCAAGACCAGTCAATCACCCATAAATCGTGTCTAAGAGGATAACTGTTAATATAAAAAAATGATTATACGTTTTGGTGATACGCACGATGAAACAACTTGAAATACAAAAGCACCAGCATCATCCGCGAACGTTTAGATTGTTACAGTGCCTGGAAAGGAGAAACCCGTTTTTATTGAGGATGCATTCAATACTGAACTGATCACACATTGTTGAACAGCCTGCTCGCCTCGCACACGCCATGCAGCACCCAATGAAAGTGGATGTAACGCACCTTCTCTCGCGCCGAGCTCCATTTTCCACCTCCTTCCCTGTCCCACGCGCCTGTGACTATAGTTTCGACCCCTGTAGCATGCGCGGCCATGGGCGGATGGATGGAGGTATAAAACGTGTGCTGTTTCACTTGTATCTTCTCCTATACGCGGCCAGTTTCCCTTCACGCGGCCCGGAAAGAACAGTTGGTAGAACAGACCTGGAGGAGGAGATTTGCATATCTTAATCATTAAATGTTGAAGCGACCGGAGCGGCACGCAAGGGGGGGGACAGATTTTTAATGTTTTCCTTTTATTTTTGCAGGTGTTGGTTGAACCAACGACCCCAATCAGTTTTCTTTCCCACCTAAAATTCTTTTGTGTCTCCACGCAGCAAAATAGTAGTCGATGGGTCAGCATGAACTGTTTAACAATCAACCCAAAGTTCTAATCTTCCAAATCATTATGAGTGCGAGTTTGGATGGTGCGTGAGTTGAGTCATGTTGGGAATAATCAAAGAAAAGTGTTAACAAGGGTCAGCACCCTATTAATCATTGTCCATTCATATGTGGCACTTAGCTAAGTCTTTGCCATCATATTGCATGCATATTATATAACAAATTATGTGGACAAAACCCTTGATCTTTCTGGATAAGACAATAGATACAAACACTTAACTTTGGTGGCGGTATAGCTAATCGTATTTTGTGTTTGCACGTAGTGGCATGGGCCACGTGGAAAATCCTTGGTATGGCCGCTTGCTTCTTAAATGTGTCCTTGTTGACGTGAATGAAGCATGATGTCGGTCTCACCTTGACTCCGCTTTTTTTTTTTTACGAGCTCGACATAAGTGAGATTGTGCCTGGCAATCATACTTATGACAGAAAGTAGTTTTTGCGCACACCATGGTATGACCTTGTTTGTATCCCTTTTGTTCTTCGCAACCTAACACTCCTGGATAGGCGCTTTGATCAAGATATAGATAATTAACATGTTACTTTTAGAATAAGAACCGACCATCTAATTAACCTCGATGGTGATATATGCTTATAAACTAAACTCTTAGAGCCATGTGAAAACAACTCGAATCATGGTTTCGGTTGAATTGCAAAATGAATTATGATTAAATTAATAAAATGCCTTTTGGGTTAAACAAATATAATACCTCAAATGTAATGTATGAACCCTGTGATGTCCGTCAAGGGTAGGTAAATAAATTGCAAAGCACACACAAAAAAAAAATAGTTGTACTTTTTGGGTTACGCGCAATGGATGCGTCGTTGTTGTGATTGTGGCGTTGGCTATTATAGCGGCGTTGCACACTAGATTAACGTCATCTTCGTATACGGTGGAAAATGCCCAAGCTTATGCCATCATCCCACCATTATATTATATAACATAATATTTCAAAGAAATACTAATCCAATTTCATCAGATTTGCTAAAATTTCCCAGGGGCCATATACCAGTGTAAGTAACGTGTGCGTCAGACATATATGATATAATACATAGTTGTTATGTATGTGTTCATAAGCATAACATTATAGTTGTAAAGTACTACAACTATGAAAGAATATTTTGGAGCCCAAATATTTACCCAATTGAATAGACCGAAATTGCCATTTCAGGGGTGTGAGCAAGATAATAAAAACTAAAATTTGAAAACTCAAGATTTAGATATGAATGATGCTGATGCATATACTGTAATCCATGTTCCCTTTCCATTTCCATAGGCTAAACTTGACATCAAGACTACATTACCAAATTCTGTGAGGTTAAGTCAATATAAACAATACCGAACTTTCAATTTTTGCATTGTCTTCAACCTTCAGGAAATCGATCCCTATTATTAAAACATGGGCCCCAAATCTATTATTCAAATATGTCTACCATTACTATAATTAACCTATATTACATGCCTATGTGGCACAAAAATAGCTGCATCTTGAACACCTTCTCAACATGCAGTGACATCCTAAAAACAACTGATTTTTTTATTTGTTTGATTACGGTTTTAAGAGTTGGTCAAATTTAAAATTTATACTTAAATCTTATTTACTCGTAAGTCTAGCATGCAATTTGTAAATATTTTAATTTATTTTGAGTACAATTCGTTAAAAGGATTTTGAAAATATTAGATTTTAAAGATACTTGTAATTTTAAATATTTGATAAATGTTATGTGAATGTTATTTAAAATGTAGTTTTAATAATATTATATTATTGTCCTTAAATATTTTTTTGAGTGTAAATATGATCCATAGCTTTTTTTTTAAATACAAATAAGATTGTGGATTTTTATTGAGAAAGTGTTGTAGTGGTTAATTAGCTGCAAATTATGAACACTTTGAAATAAAATTGTGGAATATCTCGCAATATTTAAAAAGGAAAAATTGAATAAGATTATGGATTTACAATGAGAAAGCTGTTGAATATGTGAATTAAATACAAATTATTAACAAAATTGTGGAGCATCCACAATATATAAAAATGCAAAATTTGAATTACCATTGAGATGCCACATATAGTCTACATTTATTATTTATAAATCAATAATTAATTTTCTCGGGAAAATTAATTATATTAATAAGAATAATAAAAAACAAGAATTTTACTTATCGATTTAATATTTATTAAAAAAATGGGTTATATTTAAAAAATTATTTATGATTACAAAAATACTAAAAATATTATAAAGATAAAAGTATATATTATTATTCTTAACGTAGAGTAGAATAAACATATTTTAATATAACTACATTTCCATAATAATTTAATTTTAATTTTCTATAAATTTTTGTAATACACACACATATATATAACATGGTATTTAAAAATTATAAAATATTAAATTTTACTACTAATACAATTTTACAATCAATTTTAGTTCTATTTTCTGAAAATTGTAGAATTTCTATGAAGAATGGTTGGATTTGTGACTTTTCTATGAATTATTATCACTATATATAAATTGTAGAATATCCACAATACATGTACATATGCCCAAATGAAATTTTTGTAGAGATGCTACAAGTATTCTACAATTCTTCTAAATTGTGGCAATATTGTGGAATAATTGTGGCAAAAAAAGGCTTGTTTGTTGTAGTGAATGTCCATAAGTGTAGTCGACAATATCAAAATCAAAGAAAAAGGTGTCGAAGGGAAGTGGGCACTACAAAACCTAGAATAAAACCATAAAGAGAGACCTAAAATTGAATAGAAGACAAGGAACACCTAGGTTTTTGTGTTAATTCCACGTACCTAGTCACTCTCGAGGGGTGACATAAAAAGCGTGGCATTTTTTCTTGACACACGTACAACCTTCTTCTCCTCCTTTGCAAGATGAAATCAATTTTAGAGACTGTTGATATTCCTTTAACATTATTTCCATGCATCGTAGTGGATTCTACTTCCATCACCCTTCCTCCCAAATCCTTATTAGATAAACATCTTGGGTAGATTTTCCATTTCCTTTGGTAATAATGTCATTAATGTCATGCTTTGCAGTGGATTATTTTTATTCTTCTTGTTAATTATGCTGGAGGCATGGCTACCCTTCGGTAGGATCTCAACGACAATGCAGTGGAGCTTGTACATGTCTATCACCCACTGAATGTATGGGTCTTATGCAAAGGGAATTGATAAGTTGTTGGTTTATGAGTATGTCGAGAATAATTCACTGGATAAGTATTTGTCTGCCCATAATGACATAATTGGAACAAACGATTTTAGATTATGGTAGGGACGATGAGAGGGTTGGATTATCTCCATGAGGAATGTGTGGAATGGATTATGCACTGGGACATCAAACAAGAGAATATTATTCTACACGAGTAGTTTGGAGCCAAAATTTTTGACTTTGGACTGGAAAAACTGGGGGATGGCCACAGAGATCATGTAGTGACCTTCTCGATAAAACGGGGATGGCAGGGATACTTGGCACCGCAATGGATAATTAACCTTCCCATCAAGGCTAGGGCCAATGTTTACAATTATGGGATTCTTCTTATGCCGGAGGCATGGCCAATGTTCACTTGGCTCTTTATGATGATGCTCTCTAGCTTCATGTGCTTGTCATCGCCTTCATCAACTTCGACCTGCCTTTTCAGTGCACTTCAGTAATTGGGATGATTCTATTGAACGTAAGTTTTGGTTAGGATTTTTTTACATGTACCGCCTCTGTAGTCTACCTTCTTTTACCAGAGTGCAGGTTTTGTTTCTGTACTTTAATATTCAGAGTACGAAAGGAACATGATTTGTTGAAATGTGTATGGCCGCTGCCATAAATTTGTAAAGCACAGGTTCGTGATGGCTGTTTTACCTACTTGGAAGCTTCTGAGTTATTGCTTTTGTTAATGTTGTACCAAATATATTCCATAATAGATACTGAAATTGGTGAACAAGATGAATATTTCTATTGCCACTGAGAATATAAGTTTTGATTCTAGAAATATATCTTCCAAAACAGATATCAACTCTTCCTTTGGCCATACGTAATAACTGATTTAAGATTTTTCCACATACTAGATTTCATAAGAGATTTTGTATACACACTTGCTTATGTGGATAATATTTAGTCGGTTTATCTGGGCCAGTATTGTACACATACTACTTGCTCCTCCTAAGGTACTTCTACGTGGGAGACATGTGTCAGCTATGTAACCTTTCATTCTAAATTATGACAAAATTGTAAGTTTAAAAATTAGATATTTTACTTGATATAGCTTTTTATTAGGGACGTTTCTTATTATTTATGTAATTGCTTAGGTTGTATTTGCTAATTTATTATATTTTATTATAGATTTTAAGCGTGGTCAAAATTATAATTTACTACATTGTGTATTTTAATCTTATTTTTAATCTAATTAATTTTTTTATAAATGCAATATTTATTTAAACAAATGACTATGATCAATAAAATAAATGGAAAACAATAGTAATGAAGCATATTTTCCCTACCATAAAGTGTTAAGGTTTTATGCCTCTTCTATCTTTTCATGTCACAATTTATACAAGAAAAAAACAACGAGTGATAAACACATTATGAACATAGGGCAAAAATCTATAGACATAAAAACTTATAGCATTAGAGGAATGCGTCATTTGAACCATGCATAGTTCACATCTATCCATGGAAGACAAAGCCATCAATATGAATTTTCTCTGAGATTTGAGACTTCATCCATGCATCAAAGTTACTCGTATATTCTATTTCACATATCATTCATGGCTTTGTTATAATCATCAGTGTTTGAATCATTCATGTTGTTTCTTATATTATTAGTTATCATTAGCAATGTATACACCATTATGTTTGTTGTTTGAGTGTAATGATATTCTTTACACAAATCACAAGATTCTCATTTAATAATTTTTAAACTATTATACTTTTTGTTTTCTTGTAATGTGTACTACATGACTGCAAATCTATGGGTTCAAGCTGAACTTGTTAACAATGATCAGAGTCTAGATCAAATCTAAAATTTATGTTATAGGTTGCACGCCTCCAACATTGACATTATATGTAATTGGAAATTTCAAAGACTACACAAGACCGCCATGGGACACCACATACCCAAGACATGTTCTGGTTCCACCAATAACAAGAGGCATGCGTCATCAAGTTCCTCTCAAAATGGCATCAATGCTAAAAATTCACAAATCATAGGGACTCTCCTTGCCAATGAAACTGTTAACATAGGCCACACAAGAAGAAAGGGCTAACATTTACAACCCTCTCTTATGTGGATGTTCTCTTGAAAACATATAGATTTTCCCAGCATTTTCCTACGATTGATACAAGCACCTATAAGAAGATGCATATGCTCAAGCTCAAATAAAACATGAAGCACTCGTCCAACAATGTGACTCCTTTGATATATCTTATACAAGCAAATCCATTACATCCTATACTCTTATGTATAACAACTTCACATTACATATATCTTAAAAAACTTAAAGCTTTACTTTCCGATGACAATCACTTTTTTTTTCCACAAATACCTCTAATGAAACACCCCCTCTAATTAACATACATGCTTGTATTACCTTACATACATGTACACTACAATGGATAAAAACTTCTACAACATACCTACTTATATTGACAATGAAACCAACTACTTACACCATCTTTTATATGCCAATGTGGAAGACCGCTACAAAACTAAAATAATTGTAGATGAAGATGTGCTCTTCACTATGATATTGAATCAAACAAGGATCTAAGAGTTAATCCATGTTTTCTCTTTATCCGATTAAAGCCAAATATTGAATTATGATAAGTCAACTCATATAAGTTGTAGGATGACTTAAAAAAATTCACCACATGCCTTCAATCTTATTTCAACTGCATTGTATCTGTGTTGCCTGAACTAATTGGAAGGGATGACATAGAATTAAATAGTATTCATCCCATGAATTCAATCTTATATTCAACAAATTTACCCCATGCCTTCTTATCGATTCTGGGTTCATTATTAATAATGGTGTATCTGAGGGAAAGTTTGTTATATTCAATTTTTAATTCATAGTTGACTTTATTTTTGTGTAGATTTGTATCCAACTAAACATGGATAGTGGATACTCAGGTAGAGTGACCACACCTCCTCATTTTCTACATGGTTTAAGTGATTAAGAAGATAATATAGATCAAAATTTGACTGGTATCATGATACTCAAAACTATTATCTCTAGGTTAAACATGTTTTTTGTGTGGATGAACTTATAACTATTGATTTTAGTAAGGCTAGTGGAAATCATGGTCATAAAAATCTTCCTAAACTCCTCTCTTAGTGGGATATTATGAAAGTTGGAATATGGATTTCCATTATTTTGTTGGTTGTGACATATCTCTATAATTGGAAATTATCCACATGATTAAATTATTTCTTTTCTCCATAGGCATGTGCATGTTGTGTTATGAAGTACACCAACTATTTGAAACATTTTGCATCTTTTAAAAATTAAACCCATGATGTGGTATTATTGATCTCCATTTAATACTTACAACTCTTTTTCCCCACATAGATTGAAGATGACATGACCTTGTCTTTATTGGAAGAGTTTGCAACTACAAAGAAACGTGGATGGAATTACAAACCCTGATGCTAGGATGGATGATGTTTTTGGATTGATGTTTTATGGATTTTTTAATGTTATTTTTAAATTTTGTTCTTAATATTTCATTAAAAGGCTTCTTAACATTATAATTTACTAAACTACATCTGAACCAATATACCGATTACTATTCAAGAATAAATCATTTGCCCTCTTCAATTCATGCCTCTAATACATTGTTTGCACACCCCCTTGCAGACACTCAAAAGATGATAACCACATTCAATGCCATAGTAGCCCAAATTGGAACTGATTGCACCCGCATACAATAGATGATATCTTAATGTGTACAAGAATAATGCATGGAAACCACTCATGTAGATAACGAGGCAATATCTACAATGCTACTTACACAACAAAGATTAGAACAAGCATAGGTTGTACTACAACAAGCAGCCATTGCCAGTGAAAACACCATCCACATCCTTAGGGAAAAATTCTACACATAATTTTATAAACTCATCCCCTCCCCATAACAAAAAAATACAAAAAAACACTTCCAACCTCCTCATGTACATACCACAAACTGTTAAATACATGTACTAAGCATAAAATGAGTAGGGAAAAAATATGCATATATAAACTACTTAACGTTGGTTACATCCCTATTTTGACACCATTGATACTGCATGTACTTTAAAGCATGGTTTAATTTTTTATGTCTTGTGGATCTATTCTTCCATCTTTTATAGTAGTCTCATTTACTTTTTATCAAAAGGATATGCACAATCCCATTTCATTATTCATGTTATTAGCTAAAAAGAGTAACTCTTTACATATATCCATAAAAGAACAACCATCTATTTTCTGCTTGAATTTGTTTCTTCGCTTTCGAGGGTTTAGAAATTTCGTTTGTTAAAAGGGTTTCAGGTTTTGGGATGACTTTTATTGTTCATGGATGTTATGAATCTGAATTATTTACGTATATAATTCAGATTATGTAGAGAAACCCATTACCACAACCATTTATTTTTCACTTGGGCTTGGGGTTTCTATTTTTTAAAATGTATTTCAGTTTTTTAGCATGAGTTTTATTGTACATGGATTCTATAGATTTGATTGATTTACATATATAGTTCAGATTACGTAGGCAAATCCATTAGCACAACCATCTTCCAAACTGTTGGGATGAATTTATGCGCATTGATCTAGTAGCAGGGAAAATGTTGCAGTACTCTGTTCCACCATATGTTTGGCTTGGACCTTACCCAACTAAGGATATTGAGAGCTTCTCGATGATGACAACCTCCTGGTTAAAGCTCCACCTAGAGATCCTACAACAAATTATTCATTGGTTGGCTATACGTATATGATACAACGTTTACAACATCCATAGCAATAAAAAAATTTAACCCCCTTTTTATAGAAAATGGAACTACAATAACACGCTACGAACATTCACATCATGATAATTTCTTTGCCTTATCACTAAACCAGATCCCATTAAATTATTATCTAATTGTTTGAAGCTTTACTTTTCACTATAAATTTCTTGCATAACATGCTAACATCAGTTTCTGTTTCAATTTTTTGCCAAAAAACTATTCACCAATGTAAATGCCATACTATGTTTACACACTTATATCACTGCAATCAAACTGCAATGTTTAAAATTCATGAAAGAGTATAATTTTATATCCCACCTCCTAATTTCCCACTCACGGTGTAACCTTGCTCCTCTCGGAGTGACCAATAGTAAATATGGGACTTTGCCCCACTCTACTACTGGCAGGAAAATCTTCTCAGCACCAGTTGACATATTTTTGAGCCGTTCCAATCAGAACCAGCGTAGATTGAAATAATTTTGAATTTATTTTAATGTTGGATTGCAACCGTCTCCAAAATTGATTCGCTCTGATAACTTTCCACGGAGACTCCCACATTAAGAAGATCCACGTCAACATTTTTCGAAACCGGTTCCACCGAATCATCCACGTTCTGTTCCATCTCATTTGAACCAGTCACTGAATCACCATCTGCAAGAATTATCTAAATGAAAATCTCCTTATCAAGTGCCTCAATGTTTTACAAGGGGAATTCCATATCCAAAACAATGGGTTTCAATTTTTTTCTATACTCCATCCCGAAACACTAAGTTTATGACCTATGGAGCGGAATATCCTATAGAAACATTAACGCAACAAAAAATACATTTAATTACCAATAAAAAATGAAATATCAACCCATATTTAAAAAAACCACCAAATGGCATCTCAATCTATATTAATCATGATGTGACATACAACACTAAAATAATAAATAATTGAGTAAATATATAACATATCAACATATATTTAACAAATAGAAATACCAATAAATGAGTCACACCTCAACCTATATAAATATTTTTATGTTATATAAAACATTTAATTATACAACTATTAAATAATGCCACAACACACCTCAACCTATATTAATAATTATGATGTGACCTAAAACATTGAATCACTAAGTACTTTAATACAAAATGACATATAATCCTATATAAAAAAACAAAAAAAAAAACACCAAATGACACCTAAAAGGTTATATTTACACTATAGGAGTTTATATAGTGGGTTCCACGACTATTTCATCATTATCCTTGACAAGATTCACCCAATGAACCATCTAATCCTACCTATCCAAATAAATATGAACACAATATGAATGGTGGGGAAAGAGGTTGTGAGAAGATCACTAAATTTAGGTGGAGACCAATCATCAACACTATGCAATAGAAAAACCATACTAGTGGATAAACTAGCAATCATTACCTAGTGGTGTAATAGAAACACCAATAGGATGATATTGAAGATGTTAAATTTGGAGTGAAGATGAAACATTACATGGGAAGATGGGTGATGGAAGGAGGATAATTTCAAGGGTAGGGAAACTATTGGAGGGGACATAAGCAATCATATTATTTGTTTGAGGTAAGTCACATATGGACTAATTCTCATTTAAAAAAAAAATCTCTAACGAAAAATTTGCACGATTGTAGATCCTTGAGGAAATATACTCGAAGAATCTCTAAATATAAGACCTTACATTCAATACTTGTAATGACAACATTTACTTTTTTAATGTTAGCGAGTTATGTGTTGTGGATAATAAGAGAGCTTTCTATTTTTAGGGAATTCAATTACACTTGCCATAGAAAACTATAGAGATAGGAACATGATAAGGGGACTTGACATCTCATGTCAAACTTCAATTTTAGTTTTTGAGTTTAATAAGAAATAAACATGGTAGGTCAAGAGGTATTGCACCAACCTTATAGATAATATATTTAAATTTGTAAGGTGGAAAAAATAATCTTGTAATTGAGAACATCATTGCATCATGTTGATAATATCATAATAAAATTAAATATAATTTTTATTTAAATAACCACTCAACTATATGCATAAATTTTAATAAGAAAAATATAATATTGACAAAAAGTATAAGAGAAAACTCAAAAAGAAAAAAATAGCATTTAAACTTTTGCATTCAATGTTTGTTGAGTATTAAATATGTCTTAATAGCCACTAACATAAGAAGTCTTACTTTTTAATGGATTTAATTTTTTTGGGGGATTACTACAATTACATTATTATGTGTTTTAATAAAATAAACATCAAACTAACACAACAAAAATGTAAACACAATGAAAATAGAATATAATTCATAACAAAAAATGATGGTATATTAAGGGAACATACACGATCTTTCTCTTTATTTAGGTAAGTTACATAAGGAATGCATGTCTTTTTTGCAAGCCATTCTAAGGATAAGGGATTGCGATGTGTATATCCTATAGGTAACACACTCTAGAGATAGCTATGAAAAGAAATCCCTTGTCATTCAATACTTACAATGTGAACAATTCGTTTTTTTACAATGATAGCCCTTGTGTTTCGAGATAGTTAGATCCCACGACATTTCGAGGGGAATTTACTCTTGCTTGCACTAGGAACTTCATAGACATGGAAATATAAGGGGGAATCAACATCCCACGTCAAGACAATATAGTTTTAAATTTTGATAACCAGAGAGAACATGGAAAGTTAGGTTGTTTTATGCCAACTTTATAGACAATAGATTTAACATGGTAAGGTGGAAAAATAATGACTTAATGATTATCATAGTTACATTGTCTTAATCATCTTATAATAAGATTAAATATAAATTTTAGTTTAAAATCCAATCAACCATATGCATAAGTTTTGATAGTAAAAAACATCAATATTGGTGAAAAAGTATGAGAATGAGTCAAAAAGAAAAAACTATGTTTACATTATAATGGATTTAAGTTCTATCTTATTTCTATTCTAATTGGAAATTATTTTCCTTATGTGCACACTAATATTTAATTTAGAATTAGTTCATAACTACATCGTGACAAACTTAAATATTAATAATTGATACAAATAAATGTCCTATTAAATGCAATTGTTGTTGAGTATTAAATTTGTCTCAATAGTACCAACAAGGAAAACCTTATTTTTTAATGACTTTGTAACCTTTTGGGATTACTGCGAGTTATATTATTATGCGTTTTAATAATATACATGTTGAACTAATCAAGAAACAAAAAAATTAAGAACACAATGAAAATAAAAAATACTTAAAAGAAAAACATGGTATATTAGGAATAAATTTTGACACATATTGTAAGGGATGTACAAAATTCATTAACTATAAATATCATTAATAAAATACACATCATATACATGGAAATATAGGAAAAACTAAATCCTAATACAATAAGAAAACACATTGTTATATTATACAGAAACCAAAATGTGAGAGCAAGATTTATAACATTGAATCTTCATAAGAAAAAACACAAGGGTTAATTAAGTAGCAATAAAAATTGTAAACACAATGAAAATAGAAAATACTTCACAAGAAAAATAAATGGTATATTTGGAATAAATTTTAACATATTGTAATGGTTGTAGAAAATTCATTAACTACACATCAAATACATGAAAACATTAACAACACGTGTACATATATTCATCCCATCAAGAACTTACCTATATATTGTTTGAGACAAACATTAAAGATATCTATATATATGTTAGACATGTGACAACATAGTTAAATGTTAGATTATTTTTTGGGGTGGTTTGTAGCTCACTTCTCAAAGGAGAGGTGTGGGCGGGGGTGTAGAAAAATGTTATGTAGTCCCCCAAACTCTTCAAGAAATGACTGGAAGAAACATTACAGAAGCTCAATCCCGAATGGAAACAAGAATCACCATGGCTGAAGGTTCCAGATATTGATATAAACAGAGCATGTGGAAGGTAAAAATTTTCCTTGATGGGGTGTTTTGATGGGATAAGGCCAAATATCGATCAAGTAAGGTCTTTGGACCGGGAAGAAATGGTAGACTTTGGAGAAAGTCATCACATATGCCTTATACGAAGAAATATTCTTATTTATCTTCTCCCTTGAAGAAGACCTTAATCATGTTGTGTAGGGTAGGCCTTGGTTTTATGGGAGAACCACACTCTCCATAGTTAGATGTAAGCCATGAGCTAAATTTCATTCTCCAACAACATATCCTGTTTGGGTAAGACTTCATAGGTTGGATCTAGAGTTTTGAGAAGTACATGTGTTAGTAATAATAGCTAAATCAATGGGGGATCTGATTACTCTTGATCCAACCACAACAGCCAGGTCCAAATTCATTGCAACAAGAATGTGTATTAATATCTCAATGGATTCTTCACCTCCAAAGGCCATAAACTTGGAGTCTAGAGATGGAGAATGGAAGTAAAAATTCATATACGAGGATTCACCTATGTTTTGGAGAAAGTGTGGGAAAGTTGGACATGGTTCTTATGGTTGCAAGGAAAATTGGAACCCACCATCGTAACAAACAACATGTGAATGGGAGCTTGGTTTGGAACTTGCGTTTAGGAGGAGGGAGTCCCCTGCTATCGTGGCTAAACAACCTACCAATGTGGCCACTCAAATTGACAAGAATGCTGATAAAAAGTTTCTTGTGGATTTATTTTTGTTGGTTCAGTGACTAAACAAAGTAGTGTCCTGGCCCCTTCACTCAGTAATGATGATGTGGAACATAATTAAAATTTGGAGCACATGGGAAACCCCACAACAGACTGTTGTTAGATGGTGTCAGAGGTGAAGGTTATCTCCCCGGAGACAATTTCAAAACCACCATACACATCACAGATTTTGGTTGATTCGATATTCAAGGTAGATAACACACATGGAATAAATGATGGCTGCATGGGGTAGAATTCCCTTAAAAACCTACGAAAAAGCATAATTATGACATTGGTTTGGTGGAGAAAAATATTAGTGAGGTTGTTGGAAAATTAGATCGTGGATTTGGAAATATGTTCGTGGGACAGGAGATCCCCGAACAACCTCAAATTGATTTGGTAGGCGAATCATTGAAAGCAATCCCCCTTTCAAAGCATGTCACTAGAAATGTAATCTCGGTGATTACAAAATCTTTGGGAAAGGTCGGCATTATAGCATCAAAAGAGGGAGATGAAGGATGGAAAAAATTTAAAAGGAAATACCACGCACCATGCACCTAGCCGAGATCAGGAGTCGCACTCCCAGTATGAAATTCTAGACGTTCTGGTTTAGGTTCCTCACTTATCTAGTCCAGGATTTTTATTAGTTTTTGCTGTTTTTAGCCGGCTCTTAGATTGGTCGTTCCGGTTGTTTTAGATTTTTATTTCTTGAGATGTTAATGGTTATATTTGCATGATATATATTTTTGTACCAGGAAGGGACCCTGTCAAAACTCTCTTTTACCAATTACCAACAAAAAAGGAATCAATCCCTTATTTCTAGAAAAACGAATTCAATCGAATTCTATTTTTAGGAAGGAAAATCCTAATGGCATTTTTCCACTCTATTTTTAAGAGGAGGAATCCTAATTGTACTTTTCCAATTAGGTGTATTTATCTTTTTGGAGAGCTAAAGTAGCTCATAACGAGTTGACATGTAATATATTCATCTTGAGTTAATAAAATTTTATATCTTGCACCGTGGATGTTTCTTTAAGCACTCAATTGAGGTTTTACCACATGTAAATCTAGTGTTCATCTCTTGCATGTTTGATATTTTATATATTTCTTTTATTTCTATCCTTGTAAACCATTGTTTGTTATTCAACTTTCTTTATTTGTTCATTGCTGAAAATTCTTTTGTTTCCTAACAATATATGGACATTCATAAGCAAGGCTCCATAGTCCTTTTCATATTTCACTCTTCTGCTCTACAATCACCCGTGGAATTCACTATATAACAGATTGGTATGTCCATTTTCTAACTTCTCTCTGCGATTTATTTTCCTTATCAAAAATTTCCGCAGGAAGTATCGATTTGACATCCGTTAGAGGTGTTCTTAGCAATCCTCTTCCTAAATAGATTGCAAATTTTAATGGAGGACTTAATTGTTTGGCAGAATAATAAGACTTGACTGGTTTCTCTTACTTTCATATAATGTCTGGAAATATCTATTTAAATTGGGTGTTGGTATATGCATTAATTAATTTGAACACTTAACATACATAGGAATTAGGAATTATATTTAATATATTTCTTTCCTGAATCAATTTAACGCAACACATACTCATAAATCACACATTGCACATTATTTATAATCTATTTTTTAACAAATTAAATCAAATACGAGCCATGTTATCATTAGAAATATTCGTTAAAGGTTTGAGACTAATGCCCTCACTTTGGTTATAACCATTTATTCCAATTAAATAGTTTTTAAAAATCCCAAAGTAGGAGTTCTATTCTGACATGATTTCTATGTTTTTAGTAACAAAATACTTGAAAGCTTATGCAATTGTCATTTTTATTTACTTGGGTACTGAAATTATGATCATTTATTTTAAATATGTTTTTATGTACATATTTCTTTTCATTTTCATTACATTCAATGAATTGTTCTTTGACAATTAAATAGATGTGAAATTTAAAATCATTTATTAATTTTATTTGACATGCACAATTGGTATTAGATTTAAAATCTCCTTAAAAATTAATTATATATTAGATTATCCACATATAAGAACTATGTTTTAAATAGGGATTCTAAAATTTAAAGTCTTCTTAAAGATTAATTATGTATTTGTAGTGCCCACTTCCCTTCGACACCTTTATGTTATTGATTATGATATTGTTGACTATACTTATGGATATTATTATACTTTTTGATTTGGCATCTTTGTTAGATGTTAGAGATCATGAACTATTGTTGATTTCGATTCATATGCGATGCATGACGATTATTAGAGACATTTTATATTAATGTTGACATGTTGTTGACATGGTTGTGTGTGTGTGTGTGTTTTTTTCGGACATGTGATATTTTGTCATATTGAGTAGACCTTTGATAATTGAACTAATCTTGTCATCATTTTGACATGGATGAAATG
The DNA here is from genome assembly GCA_018340775.1 of Taxus wallichiana var. yunnanensis. Lineage (NCBI taxonomy): Eukaryota > Viridiplantae > Streptophyta > Pinopsida > Cupressales > Taxaceae > Taxus > Taxus wallichiana. The sequence goes on along the minus strand of CM031238.1, from coordinate 686,064,450 downwards.
TAGAATAGAAATCTTGCTAGAAATTGTAAATGATATCATATATACCTAGATGATTGTGGATTTATATTCTATATTTTATCCTAGATATTTTTTATGTGGCCATGAGGCCGAAGGAGGTGTTATGTGTTTTGCAGGTAAACATGTCACAATAAACATCATGGGGATTTAAGACCAACCACATTAAAATTCTAGATGAATTCAACAAGGGTCACCGATAACAACATGTGTTTGTGTGTGTGTGTGTGTGTTTGAATTATTGTTAGGGGAAAATTGTGACCAAGGGATTACATGTTGTATTTTGTTTAGTTTCTTTATTTAATTTTAGTATGTGATTTTAGTGATGTATTCTCCTTTTATTAATTACTTGAGCTATGTCTACATTAGAAAATTAATTATTTTACCAAACTAAATTATGAAAGGGTCAAAAGTATGCATTTATTGGACTTGATGGCTCTTGGTTTATGTGTTTTAAGTGATTTATAAGTAACTTTGAGTGTGAAACACTCCATCTTACCCTTATAAATTCGGATTTGTCCTTAGGGGTAAATTTTGGAGGCTTGTGGGACAAGTTAAACTTGTCCCACACCTCTTAAATTGCCATGCCAACCCTGCCTATGGGTTAGGGGGTCAGAATTAGACCCCTATATGTGTTTTGGGAAGACAAATTGTAAGTCCTTATTGCACCTTCTTACATGAATATTTTTTTGGTCCTCTTAAGGGGTGTGGGTATGGATTGTGTGCAAGTTAAATGTCGTTTCTTCAACCACTTATTAATTGTGGTTTGGAGTTTGAAGTTTGACTTGTGAGGTGGAGTTGAGGATGAGTGATGTGGCATCCTACATGGAGCCACCTCATCCTCCTCCCTCCCTTTTTCTATTTATTCAAGTTCTTTTGCTTGTTTGGGGGTTACTTCATTCTTTTGTGCTCTTTCATTTTCTTGGAGTTAGAGGATTTTGGAGAGCTTGTGGTCTTGTAGGAGCTTGTTGGTGATTTCTTGAGTGTGAAGGATCTTGGAGTTGGACTCTTAGAACAAGCTCTACTATGGAAAGGTAGGATCTTTACTTTTGCTTATGTTATTCCTTTGTTTTGTGTTTGTGTGCTTGTATTTTTGAGTGTTTGGAATGCTTGTTGGGTTCTTGGGTAGATTTCCTAAGTTTGGTGTAGGAGGGAACTATGGGGATAATTCATGTAGGGAGGCATAAGAGTTATTTTATGTTTTGGAGGGAGTTTGGGTTGGGTGCCCCACCTTGGACAAGGAATACTTGCATTTCTTACTTATTATTGTATGAGGGAGGCATAAGAGAATGAGGGAGGCATAAGAGTATGTGGGAGGCATAAGAGGTACTTGAGGGAAGCATAAGAGTATGTAGGGGATTTGAGACATGTATTAGAGGCTTTTAAGGTGGGCACCCATTTCCCATTGGGAGGCATAAGTGGCCTCCCCATAGGTTCTTGCTCCTTTGGCTTTCATTTTTAAGCCTTGTTTATTTTGGTTGTTTTCCTTCTTGTGTTGTAGTTGAGTTGAATGTGCTTGGAATGGTTGTGAAATTTTTGGTGTTGTGTTGTGGAATCTTGTTGTTGCCATTGGTTGGATTCACCTCTCATTGTAATGTGGTTGGGGCTCGGGGGCCAATGAGGAGGATGGATTCTCCCCCTCATTGGATATTTTGGTTGGGTGGAGAGTGTTTCCTCTCCCCCATTTTTTTGTGGATCAAGAAAATCATGAAGGATCTCTCTTGTTGGTGTTTTGAAGCTTGGAGATTTTGGTGGAGTCCCTAAGAAAATCCTTCTTGTAATAAAACTTCCTTAGTGTTTTTCCCACTTAGAGTGGAGGAACTTGTAATATTGCATTCCATTTTAGCTCACATTCTTGTATGATTTTCCACTTCAAGTGGAGGACATTGTGTTGATCTTGTGAAGGAAATTTGCATTCAAATAATTGTTATTAAAGTTGTATTGTATGTTGAAAGAAACAAAAAAAAAGAAGAAAGATTTGTGTTGTAAAGTTAGTTTTGTGAAATGGAAAAGAAAGTTCATTACCTTTGTTTGAAAGTTGTATTGTAGGAAAGGAAAGTTGTCTTCATTGTTGTATTTGTATTATTAGAGATGAGAAGGAAGAAATATTAAAGTTCATATATTACTCAAAGGCATGTAGTGAAGTAAGTTGTATTGATTCATTTTCATGTAGTGGAGGAAATATATTTTAAAACCTTATTCCCAATAGATGGAAATTACTTAAGTTTTAATTAGTCTTGGAATAGGCCAATGAAGTAATCTAAGTCCTAACTCTAGCATGTTATCCTCTTTTAAAAGTTATTGCAAATCTACTACAATTAGTTAAGGGAAGTGAAATGAAATTCTCTTTACCTCCTATATAATGTTTACTAAATGGACTAGAAAAGAAGAAAGTATTAATGCAAGTTTTTAACTTGCCCATACTACTAGTTACATTTCACTTTTAGGTTGATAGTAATGCTAATATCCTAAACATTATTAGTAATAAAACATTGCTACTAGTGAAAGTTTTACTAATAAGATAATTTATTAATACCAATATACTATTAAAATTAGTTTATTAAATATAAAAAAGGAAAAGATACCCTATTGTAAATCTTAATCAAAGGAAATAATACTAATATTACTATATGATATACATATACATATAGATATAGATATAGATTTGTGTGTGTGTGTGTGTGTGTGTGTGTGTGTGTGTGTGTGTGTGTGTGTGTGTATTTTAAAAAAATGTACTTTAACATATTAAATAAGGAAAAATTTAATTAGGTTGAAAACAATTTTATTTTTTTTTAAATAGAGGTCGAGTTTGGGAAGGCATGACTTGTGTCTTTAGTAACCGGTGATTAATATATAAATTGGGGTGGGGAGGGGTGAAACCTCAACCCCAGCCTATTTAATATTAAATGGGGTGGGGTTGGGGTCGCTGACCCCTCCCCAGCCCCCAAACATTATTACTACCCACACTTTGTAATCCGCCCCCTCTAAGATGCGGATGGTATGCACAATGTTCCTGCACAAAATTCCTTCTCACGACCTATTTTTCGGTGACACATGCACACACACACACACACACACACACACATTTAAATACATACATACATACATACATACATACATACATACATACATACATACATACATACATATATACATATATATATATATATATATATATATATATATATATATATATATTCTAAATTAGAGGTTTCCTTTAACCCTTTAAAAAAAAATTAAATGATTTCTTAAATTAAATAATTACATACACAAGTATTTAAATGTATATATATACATACATACATATATATATTAACAAAATATATGAATAAATACATATTTTCAAACCCTAATGAGGGTATCAACAAAATAGACAAAGGATGGAGCTTGAGATGGTCTCTAATGGCTTCTCTTCCTCCTCCTTCAACCTGCAAAACCAAAGAAAAATAATGAATCAAATGAAATGTGAAAGAAGACTTCATAAGGATGCTTTAGGGTTGGTTACCCTTTTTTCCACATCAAGGGACCAAATTGAATCCATCCAAGGGATGAGATTCATCCCTACAAAAAGTAGGTAGAGAGTGGGTGAGTGGAAATTACCTTTTAATTTAAATGTTTTAATTTCAAAATATGGGTTGACTTTTTAAGGGGTCACTTTATGGGGTAATGAAGTGTTTATTATTCTAACCCCATGGAAAATGGAAACCTTGTTAATTGTTTAAACCTTGTGGAATTAGATACCTTGGGTATTTAATTAATTTTGCCCCCTTTAACCCTCTAGATTTAATTGTGGAATATTTAACTATAGTAGGAATTTAATTATTTATTAAATTAACACTTAGAGTGAACTAAACCTTGCTTGGACTAAATCTACTCATTAGTTTTAATGCGGGTTTAATATTTGGTTATAATGGGAAAATTTTATTTATTAAATATAATTGACTTTGAGACATTATTGTCACAACTGTAGTTTCAAAGCCTATATGTGGGCACGCTTTTCAAAAAAATATTCCATATTTTTTCTAACTAAACCTAGGTTGTTCTTGAGTCTCATGCGGACGTATTTTTAGCGACGCCTACATACAATATTGATCTTTCCACATATGGAAAGTGTTTTTATACAAAATCTAAAATTTGCTTGAGTTCTATGATGTCTCTCACACACAATTTTCATTACGTGTATTTGATTTTTTCACAATTTAATTTTAAATGTAGTTGAAAAAATGGAGAAGATATTAGTAATTTAAAATACATTTTGTTTAACCACCAACACAAAATCCATACTTTTAAATATGAGGTGAACATTCTCAAAACTTCATTAACCAAGAAAAAATAGATAAAGATATTAGCAATTCAAAAGAAACTTGCCACCACCAATAAACAACCAATTACTAATATTAAATATGAAGTGGATATTCTAGAAACTGCTTTGGTTGAACCAAAAAAACCAATATTTTTAAATTTATTTTATTTACTTAATTATCACATTAAGAGTAAAATTATATAAAAGAATGATCTAAATAGCAATGTCCGTGACAATTACTATGTATGTGGCGAGAATTATATGTCACAATCATTGTGAGAATGCAAACCTATGGACAAATAAAATTATTTAGAAGGTTTATGGGAAAAAATATAACAAACATATTCAATACATAGAGGACATTGTAGATTACACCATCCAAGTAAAACACCACCTTTTAAGAAGAATTTCAAAGACAAATCTGATTATTTGAGGAAAGAAAATTTGTTTGAAAACCCTATAAAGAAATGAACTTGTGTCAATTTAGACAACACATAGAAATTAAAATATATAAATAGAATAATCTATTAAATGCTATAATTAGATGCAAATTAATTTATTGATAAATCTAATTATTTGGGAGAAACAAAAATATTTCAAAACCCGTCGATTAAGGAATTGACATCAATTTAGAAAACACAAATAGAAATCATAACATATGTGTGGAAAAATATAAATTTATAGATAAGTCTAATTATTTGGTGAAATAAAATTTATTTGAAAACCCATAGAAGAAGGAATTGGTGTCAATTTAGACTGCACAAATAGAAATCAGAACACATGTGGAATAATATGCTAAATGCTATAATTAATTGTGACTGAATTCATGTGTTTGTTATTTCTAATTATTTCTTGATTAATGGATGTAGTAAAAGAAAAGGCCTACATGTCCTTTTGTATTATTACGAAGACCTATTATCGGCTTGAAATGTCAATGCATTTTTTGATATCACAACATTAACTCTATATAATTTTGTGCCCATGCATTTTCATAACCACAATAACTCAATATAATTATGAATCTATATAGTTATATGACTATGAATTTTTGTAACCACAATATATCTAATAAGTAAAATAGAGGTTTTACAATGTTTACACATTTTTTTGGATTGAAAAGTGCACTTTTATATATGAAAACAAAATATGTAGAACTATACTCGTATAAAAATTGGGTGGAAATAATTCACACCAAAGAATAAGAAGAAAACCATGCTAGATAGGTCGAGAGAGAGAGGTGGGTTTGCAAAAACAACTATAAATCCATGATAATCAATAAAAAAATAGAACAAAACAAGAAGCCCAAAAATCTAGGTCACAACCACAAACATGAAGGACAAAGGAGGAGGTAGAGGGCTATCGGCCTATCAACCCAACCTGGAACTAAAAGAGTGAGTCGAAGTGGGATGGGCTCCCATTCAATTTCTTATTTTTTTGTTGCGATGATCATAAAACTTAGTAGAAAAATGAGAGGGAGAAAGTGAAATATTCAGCTATGAGAATTTTCCATGCGATGGGGCATTCCAACTAGCACCACCAGAATCACCAATGATGTGGATCCAATTGCAAGAGGTTGAGATACTTCCAAATCAAACATAAACAAATTTTCAAATAAAAACCATAAGTTTCAAAATATATTTGTTATCATTCTAGAATCCACACTAAACTTTTACATCATTACAATCGTCCTTTTATTTCACGTCTACTCTAAAACCCCTAAAATTCTAAAAAACCCTAAAATGATAAAAATTACCTCTATCAAAAAGAAATTGGGATGGGCCCAAAATTTGTGTACCAAATGTGCCTTCATAAATTAAGGCTCACAATTTTTTTGACTTATTCTAACAAGAAAAACTTCAAATACCTAGTAGTAATGTATATCTAGCTCCCTATAAAATTTCAAGACGATCCAACGATCGAATCAAAAGTTATGGTCTCCTGATTTATCTTTGTTGCATCATTCTCCCAAGGTTGAAAAATTTTTAGCTCCTGCGAATTCGGTTGATGGAATTCATTTAATTTTGTCTTGTCGATGTTCTTCAACTACCACTTAGGAATCCAAGTATTTTCTTCTTGTTGCAAACCTTACCACTATACCAAATATTTGTTGTAACTCCCATGTCTAGTAGTGACTGTCTTTTGGTCCAAGACACACATTACCCTTTCCTTTTTATTCTTGGCATCTACTACTCCTAGTTTATTTCTTCCTCCTCTGCAACATTTTCATCATGACTTGGAAAATTATATAAGTCATAAACATTAAAAAATTATGAGATAGAAAAGTTGTCAGGTAGCTCCACCTTGTAGGCATTATCACTCATTTTCTTTAGAATCCTACACAACCCAATCTTCTTATACTTTAGTTTATTATATGTCCCTTTTGGAAACCTCTCCTTTCTAAGATGAACCATCACCATATCTCCTTCTTCAAATACACTTACTCTCCTACTAGCATTTGTAGCTGCTTTATATTGTGCATTACTAACTTTCAACTTTTCCCTCACTTCATCCTGCAACTGTAGAATGTGTTTTGAAAATGCTTCTACATCATCACTAGTTTTATCTTCACCGGGTAGAAAAATAAGATCTAGGACCCCCTTGGGATTCCTCTTGTTGGCACCCAAATTGATTCTCCCTCTATGTCTAAGCAACATCACAAGTATTGATATGAAGCTTAGAGATAGACATATCATAATGGGTCATTTTGTAGCGAGGATGGGATCTAACTGGCCTTTTGTCACTAAGATGTGGAGAAATGAGTAGCACCCTTAAGAGGATTTGATCTATCCTCACTATTTTAGGTTGTGCCTTTACACCAAGGTAAGAGAACCCTTTTATAGCCTGTTGTTTATGGATGAGATGGATATGTCCTTCCTAATGAAGTTGTTAAGGAGACCTTGAAGAAAATATGATCAATGCAACAAAATCTAACTCTCACAAGTTGTCACTCTAGATAGTGGAGATATTCTCTAAGAAAGGTTTAGGCCACTAAAGACATTTGGAATCTGATTGTTTCTACATTTTTGGTAGTAAAAATTATGCATTTATATACATACATGACAAATACAGGGGTAGTATGGGTAGGATTGGTTGTTTTAAATGAATTTTGGAGGGAGGTGAGGCAGAATGAACTTGTTTTGCTATATTTTTGAAATTTTTACAAAATGGAAAGCTTAGACAACAAAATGCTTCAAAATAACTAAAATGTTCCTTTAACCAGAATATGTGCTTCAATGGAGGCCCAGATTAGCAATTTTTCACACAATCTATGACATTCTAACATGAAGGATTGCATTGGAAGACCCAATAAAGCATCAATATATGAGGCCAATCACCCCTGAGGTACACCTAGAGGCTTATAGACAATATTTGTGAATAGATGAAAGAAAAGTGATTTTTAATCATTTATTTCACTCCCATATGAAATATCTTATGAGAAATGAAATTGTAGATACCAATAAACTGTCACAAGGATTGAGACCTGTGTGATTAAGATAAATTTTGATACAAGATTGCAACAAGAATAAGAAAAACTATTTGCGAGGCATTGAGAAATGAACCAAACATATTTTGGTCAAGATCAACTGAGAATAACTCGAGTTTGATTAAATCTATTAGCGGGGAAAGATTTTAGAAAAATCTTAGAGCTTGTCAATGGTTGCATACTTACTGACCACATTAACATGATCATATTTAAAACAAAAGAGGCATACGAGATTCTCAAAAGACAGGCTTTGTCAAATTTTCCTCTTAGGAATTTTCTTCGACCTCTCACCCTCTAACCTCTAACCATTTGCACAATAAATTTGTTCCATTTATAACCTTTACAACAAACCCCTTCCCCCAAAAAATATAGACATTGAGTGCCACCAGTGCTTTCCATGATCACGATCGTGATTCCTAGAATCAAATCTGCAAAAAGTCGTTAGGTGCTCAGGGGGTAGATCTCTTTGAATATCTCCCGCATTCAACTCCTTCCTCTAGAAAATCACTCTTCCATCTACTCGCCAACCACTTCCACCCCTAATCTGTCAAATCTGGCTCTTTGTGCATGGGAGAATAAAAACAAAAGATCACATTGAGCCCAGTAGCTAGAACATTTTAATGGTGAAAGATATCTCCAGATCTTCTCCACCAAACTTAGATATCAAAATTAACTCTCCTCTCTATTTGGCGTGTAGGAAATAACAAGAAATCAAGAAGACTCACACTTCTAGGAGAATTTCAATAAAATGGGGAGAAAATCAGATTCAGACTCATGGCTGTCATTGATCTTTACTTTGAATTTGGGCCATCCACGTGGAAGATTCAATTTTAAAATAGGCCCAGGGGTTCCCTTTGAATTTTACAACTTTTGAAAAAATGTAAAATTTTCACATTTTCTCCGCACCTCCACCTTGAGAAATGAACGACACGTGTCCTACGGTGGGTCCCAAAGGAACCATGGCCAAATTCTACCATTTCACCTCTTTTTGGAAAATGAAATTTTTCAAAATTTTCCCCACAGCTCCGCCCTTGAAAAATGGGCCTGACACGTGTCCCAAAGTGGGTCCCAAGTGGAACCATGCTTCCTTTTTACTTTTAAATCTTTTTCCCAAAAGGAAAATTTTCCAAGTTTCCCCGAGAGTCCGCACCTCCACCATTGATTGGAGCAAGCTTTGACCCTTCCTTTATCAGGCTTATGGGCCATTTTGGTATTTTAACCCTTTTGAGAATAAGAGGAAAAAATTCCAAGTTTCCTCGATGGCCCGCTTCCCCACTCCTTTTGACTTTTCAAACTACCACGCATCACAATGGTGCACCTTGAGATGGTCCCCAAAATTTGAGACCCTGAAGAGCACGGGCTCACCACATGTCTGGCTCGACAAAATTTGTTTAAAGGCTTAAAGCTCAGCGAGAAGGTGCCATGTGTCAGAGTACGAGGCAATCTCTTTTGGCCACTTGAAAAGTCTAAGAAAAATGCAAAGTGAGCGGAGGCCTCTAAGTGTCCTCTTGGCGCTTCTTTAAAATGAAACTCAAGGGCTAGTCTCAAACATGCGTGGTTCCTCCACGTGTCCCAGACCTCCCAAAACCTTTTGAAAAAATACTAAGTATGGGAAGACCCAGGAAGCCTCCATGTGTCTCCATGGTGTAATTTCAAAATGGTGCCCAAGTTTGAGACCCTGAATGAGCACAGGCTCACCACGTGTCCTTGTCCCGCCAAACTGTATTAGCTGCATAAAAAATTGTTTAAGTCAAAGTGAAGTAGCGGAGACCTCCATGTGTCCTCCCGATGCTACTCCAAGGCCAAATAAAAAGTAAATCTTCAAATGAGCACCGCTCCTCCACGTGGAAAAATCTCTAAGTGGAGGCAATTCATAAAATTTCTAAAGTACCCTATTGAGCCGCATCCAACCAAAAGAGGCCATGTTCCCTGATGATGCAAAGATACAAATTTGACAGGAGAAACGCCCGTCAAACCGTAAAATGTAGAAAAACAACCATTTGATCTCAGAGATCAATTTTGCTCCCAAGGACAAGAGGATTTAGAAATGTTCAAGGCTCAAATCTCAAGCTGTGGAAAATGGAAAGAACGAGAAAGCCCAAGTTTTTGAATGAACAGAGAATGGGAGACCCAAATTATAGACCTTTTTAGAGGGATAGAGAAACAAGGAAACAAAAATGGACCCATACGTGATCTTGACCCAGGAACAAATTAATTATGGCAACAAAAGAAAGCAGAGACTTCTCAGGCACAACACGGGGGGGAGAAAATATAGTAGAGGCCATAAATCGATAGATTTCAAAGGCAAAATGGGGTGAGACTATTTTGAGCACTAACACCTACCATATACAATCTGGAAAGGATACCTCCATGTTGTCCTTTTACCAAGCTATTATAGGAAAACTCAACTTGTGGTAAAGCTAAATCCCATTATTTTGGGTTTTCTCCAACTATGCAATGTATGAGATTTCGAAGCTTTTGTTCACTACTTCTATTTTCCCATTAGTCTAGGGGTGATATGCACTACTGAATTGTAGTGGTGTCCCCATTTTCCTCCATAGATTCATCCAAAATTGACTCAAAAAATTCATGTCCCAATCTAAAGTGATCGTTCTTGGAACTCCATGCAATGTAACTGCTTCTAAAAAAAATATGAAACTCTTGAAGCATCATTAGTTATTTTACAAGTAATGAAATGTGTTATATTAGAGAATCTATCAACCAAAACAAAGATATAATCATTCCATTGATGTTTGTTAGGAAGTCCTAAGATAAAATCCATACTAAAATCAACCCATGGCCACTGTAGGGACAAGTAATGACATATACAACACAATATTTTGTACATGTCCCTTAGCTATTTGGCACACTCTACATCATGCTAAAATCTTACTTATGTCCCTCTTTACCTTTAACCAATAATACTTTTCTACAACAAGAGAAATTGTCTTACTTATATCAAAGTGTCTAGCCAACTCTCCACTACGCAATTATCTTATAATATTTTCTCTCATTGAACCAACAAGGATGCAAAATTGTTTCCCCCTGAATAAATAACCATCATGCATTAAATAATCAGAAGAACCACTAGCTACTGAGTAGGGTCCTTAAGTTGTCTCACAACATCACCAATATCTGGATAGCCTTCATACAAAGCCTTAAGCGCCTCAAACCCTACTACTTCATTTTACATTTTTTTCAAAAGTCCTACTGAGTCCTACTCAAGGCATCAACAACATGATTCTTCTTACCCGAATTATTTTATAAGACAAAAGTATATTCTTAAAAAAATGAAACCCATTTTACATGCCTAATATTTAGTTTCTTATGTTTATTTACATACCTCAAGGCTTCATGGTATGTGAAGAGTACAAATTCCTTAGCTACCAAGTAATTTCTCCAATGCCTTAATGCCTAAACAATAGCATAAAATTCCACATCATAAGTAGAATATTTCCTCCTGACTTCATTGAAATTTTCACTAAAGAATGCCACAGGTCATCCTTCTTGACTCAAGTACAACTCCAATCCCGACATGTGAGGCATCACAATCAACCTTGGAGGCCTTGATGAAATCTAGCAATACCAAAAAGTGCTTGGGAATTTCTTCTTCAACAATTCAAAATTGTTTGTTGATTCCTTGGTCCATACAAACTCCCTCCAATTGTACACTCTGTTATGGGTGCAACAATGCTACTAAAATCACTGATGAACTTCCTATAAAAATTTTGCAATCCATGAAAACTACGAACCTCTGTCACATTCCTTAGAATAGGCCATTCCAAAATTTCCTTTACTTTTTCCTCATCCATCCTCACTCCATCCTTTGATATGAGAAAACCCAAAAACAAGACTCTTCTGAAGAAATCTATACTTCTTTAAGATTTCATATAGGCTTCCTTTACGTAACAAGTCTAACACCAATTTCATATGTATCAAGTGTTCTTCCACTATCTTATTGAATATCAAAATATCACCAAAATAGAAAACAAAAACTTTCCATTGTATTCTCGAGTACTCTATTCATCACCTCATGAATTTCTTTTGGGTGCATTAGATAGCCCAAATGGCATCACCATCCACTCGCATACAATCCATATTTTGTTTTGAAAGTTGTTTTCCATTCATCCCCTTCATGGATTTGGATCTGATAGTATCCATTTTGTAGGTCAATCTTGCTAAAATATCGGAATCTGCTAGAACATCCATCATATAATCTAATCTTGGAATTGGGAATCAATACTTAATTGTGATCTTATTTATGGTCATATTATCTATACACATTCTCCAACCTCCATATTTTTTGGAAGTCAATAGCACTAAAGTTGCTCATGGAATCATGATTTCTCTCAATAACCCTTTCGTATTATATTTGTCACTTGTTTGTTCAACTATTCACTTTGTGTCGACTCATCGATAGGTTGCTGGTTTGGAAGTGCTGATCTTGGGATCAATTCAATATGGTGTTGTATATCCACTTGAGGTAACTCATTTAGTATCTCATATGGTATGACATCTTTGTATTATTTTAGTACCTCTTCCACAACAATGGGTATATTTAAGTCCTCTATTTACACCTTTTACATCAATGCATAACACCAACCAACTTATTCCGTTTTTGTAAAAACTCTTTTGTAGCCAATTAGCCCCCACTCTTCTCTTCTTTATTTAATGGTAGTTCAAGATCACCTTTACACATCCTTCCAAAACTTGTATGTATTTTCCTTCCATCATGTGTAACCTTTACATTTATCTTGCCAAGGTCTCCCGAGTAATATATGGCATGCATCCATCAAGATAACATCACACCACACATAATCCTTGTAGGTATTCCCAATCAAAAACTTTATAAGGCATATTTTATATATTGTTACCTCATTCCCTTTCTTGAACCATGATATACGATAAGGATATGGGTGCTTCTCACATTAAAATTGACTTTATCAATCATCACAGATTGAAACCATATTTTCATAACTACCACCATCAATAATAATTGTTGATGGTGAATCACAACACCCATGAATGTCTGCAACTCGATGGGTTGAGACTCTCAGTGCGATTGCATAACATGGAGCTTTTCCCAAGTGTGGGACCTTGCGAAATCAGAAAAGCTCTCCGGATGAAGGCCGGTTCCTATTCCTCTGTTTAGATGCACACATAAAAATGCAGAGGGTTTACTCAAAAACCTAATCTAACTTTCCAAGGAGACAGGGTAAGAATATGCATAAAAATAAACCTAAACTAACAAAGGTGATGCACCGAGGAATGAAGAACATCTGTCTTGCCAATAAACACAAACCATTAAAATGTAATGCAAGATCATGCATAGATAACCAGATTTGCAGTGAAAGATCAAGAGGATGCAAATGAACACAGAGAGGGTTGAGAATCATCCACAGACATGCATTATTTTCTCCAAAGATTGACACAATACACTACAAAGTGCCAAGAGGCAAAGTTGCATTACATTTTTAAATGGGAGGTTTGAACTCCACAATTTCACCTGCCAAAGAGAAGAAGGAGGGCAAAACAAGAATGTGCAATGCCTAGAAATAATCCCCCTCCTTACAATTTATAGGAAGAATGAGAGAGGGAAGAGAGAGGAAATACAAATCTACCCCAACCACCTCCAGGTTGCATTTAATTCATCTCATTATGGTGGTAGGTGAGAACCCTAGCAAACCCAAAAAGTGGCAAACTGTAGTTTGCATTTTTAATAACTTGTTCCCACCCAATTAAAGATATCCAGTCATAGTTGGAAAGAGGACCTTGTAAGATTTCTGAAAAGTCAAACCTTGCATGAATCCGAGCTCCCTATGAAAAGTTATGGCCGTCGAATATACGGGTCGGAGTGCGCTTCCTGTCAGTGCTCAAAATGTTGTGCCTCCTGAAGGTGTGCCTTGGCACATCCATGTGCATGTCATCATACTCTTAAGTGTGCTGAGGTGCATCCATGTTCATGTCGACACTCTTTGACGTGCGCCTTCTACCTACGCCTTGCGCGAACTTTGTCATGTCGACATCTTCTTACCTGTGCCATGGGCGCATCCATTTTCATGTCGACACTCTTTGACGTGAGCCTTCTACCTACACCTTGGCGCATCCATTTACGTGTCAACACTCTTTTCTGTGCACCCTTAACCTGCACCTTGGCGCATCCATTTACGTGTCGACACTCTTTGTTGTGTGCCCTTAACTGCGCCTTGGCGCATCCATTTACGTGTCAACACTCTTTGCTATGTGCCCTTAACTGCGCCTTGGTGCATCCATTTACGTGTCAACACTCTTTGTTGTGCGCCCTTAACCTGCACCTTGGTTCAATAAACATCGGGCTTTGAATTTTTTGATCTCCATATTCTTACGCATTCTATATCTACCAGGGGGAAAGATGTATACAACAATAATTTTACATACCTTTCCTCCAAAGGTGCATCTTGTTTGAAATATATTTTTCCACCTTGCCACAAATCAACACTAGCAATATCCCATTTTTTTCTCCTTCCTTGGGAAATCATAGTCCTTATCATGAGGGTTTCACCCAAGTCTGCAACAACCTCCATTTCTTCATCTTCATCTTCAACTAGATTTAATCGTGGTTATTCTCCTTGCCATCTATCTTGTGAAAGATAATGCAGACTCTCAAAATATTTGTGCCCCTCTTCGCCACATTAGTAACATGTATATTTCATTTGGGGGATATTCCAACCCCATCCTCCATTATAACCTCTTACTCTCTGAAACCCCCTACCTCTTTAGTAGCTACCATGACTTTGACCAGAATCTTGATGCCCTTCTGCACTAGAGGATTCACCTTTTATAGATTCAAATCTACCTCTCCCTCTCATTGGAGATGATGATGGCCCTCTCTTCACAACTCTTCTAAAATTATTCCTCTTATTATTTTCTTCTTCCTTTAAGGAGAGTTGATAAGCATCATCCTAGGCTATGGATCCGAAGCATACTCATCTCATCTTGTATGGTATAAATCAACCCATTTATATACCTTGTAGCCTCCTATTCTTCATATTCTCCATGTTCCACCCTAATTGCCAACTTGTAAAATTAATTGGTATACTCCTCAATGTTGAGATATTTTTGTCTTAGGTTTTGGAACCTTTGAAAGAGTGTTTGAACATAATCTATAAGAAGAATCTTTTCTTTCAGCTTCTTTACCATTTTATTCCAGTTTTAGATCTTGTCCTTCCATCCATTTGTATATTATTTTTCAGGTGATCCCACTAGATCAATACATGTCGAGAAACTCATGCATGAAAACTTAACCTTATTCTCCTTTGAAAGGGTTTTCCACTCAAAGAATTTTTCCATGGGACTCAACAATTCAATCAAATCCTCTGGTTGTAATCCTCTACCATAATCGGGAACATTAACCTTGATGCCATGATTCTTTCTCTCTAAATCCTAGATCAATCTCTCTTTAAATGGTCTCTCATTCAAGGTATCTTCATCTCTCTCATTTTATTCTTCAATCTTCTCCTTCATTCATTAATGGAGGTACTTCTTGATATCACTATCTGGGTTTGCATCCCAATTTGCATGTCTCCTTCTAATGTCGGTAACTTCTCCTGTGAGCTCAAAACTTATCTATGTAGCTCCTACATATGCCTATTCATCGGGAATAACCTCCCCTCCCATGTCTAGCCATGATTATATAAAATAGAGGAAAAATTACACAGAAAAATGTAATATGTTACCTTAACTATTCCTGCAAGATCAAAATCCAGCTCTGATAGCAATTGATGAGGATCCAACTGTAAGAGGTTGAAATACCTCCAAATCACACATAAACAACTTTGAAAATAAAAACCATAAGTTTCAAAATAGATTTCTTATCATTTTGGAATCCACACTAAACTTTTACATCGTTACAATCCTCCTATTATTTTAAGTCTACTCTAAAAACATTAAAATGCCAAAAATTACCTACGGTAAAACAACTTGGATGGGCCCCAAAATTTACGTGCCAAATATGCATTCATAAATTAAGGCTCATGATTTTTTTTGAATTATTCTAACAAGAAAAACTAATTACTAATGTATGTTTACCACTGTGTAAAATTTCAAGATGATCCAACGGTCACATCGAAAGTTATGATGCCGCATCAACCAAGTAGACCAAAAACCCCGCCATGAGTAGGGGAAGGAGGATGAGAGTGAGAAGACGCACTTGGCTAGCTATGAGAAAAAAAATTGGGATTCCCTACCCCGAGATGGAGGAGGAGAGTGGCGCGAGATGAGGCGGTGATGGGCATCTTGAGGCACGCGACTAACTACATAGGGGTGACACTCCAATGTTTAAGAAAATGTTGGAGGTTCTCAACATAAAACCAGATTTCTTGGCACGACTCTAAATATGAAGCATAACAATGGAAATAACAACCACTTTACTAGTAAAAATATTTTTAAATAGAATCATGGGAGGCAATACTTGAGCGATGATTAAGAGTGTTAGAGGGCACTGATTGAGGGGCCATAAGAAGTACACCAAACAGGACTTGTAATGGCGAAAAAGGCATAGTTTGATCCAATTCCAAGTCCCACCACCACGGAGCACAAGAGGTGACACCAATTTTGTGCACATATTCATCACTTATGGAAGAAATGATTTTATGAATATGTTATGCCTCTTTAAATTGAAGATTATATTTAGTAGTAAGAGCACCCTAGGAAAGCTAAGATATGGAGTGTTTACAAAATAAATCACCCACAACCTTGATTCCTTTTCATAAAAGGCTAATACCTTTACCCAAAGGATCCAACACAAGAGGACCATCATGAAATGTGAGAATAGATGACCACTAGAGAGAGTGGGAGTTAATAGATAGACCAAATTTGAATGCTCCCCCTTCCGAATGAAGTGCGGTTAAAGCAACCCCAAGATTTCTAAATTATTTGGCAATGGAATCACCCTTAATTTTAACTAAAAATGACCAAAAATGGGATTGGAAGTTTAAAATTTTCCGGGCTTGTTTACCCAAAGGAGAGCATTAACAAATGCAATGTCGAAGCAAAACATTTGAATCCTCATTACCTTCCGAGGCTATGGATTATCTACTTGACACAAAGAGCACATCGTTGGAGTTCAATGTCAAACAACCCAAGGCCCCCATCATTTTCAGGTCGACAACAAATGCCCCAAGAAACCCTATGAAATCCCTTATTCTCCTCAAATTTATCCCATAAAAAGTCCCACAACAACTTCTCGAGTTTTACATATACAACATTAGAAGGAACCCAAAAAGAAGAATAATAAACATGAGTAATAGTTAACACCTTAGAGAAGATTTGAAACTTTCCTGCCAAAGAGAGAGGCTTGGTAATCCAAAAGGTAATCTTACACTCAACCCTTTGAACCACATACGTCCATAATTGCACACAAGTGGCCTTAAAGAAAAGGGAATGTCAAGAAACTTGAATTAAATAATTGGATGAAGCCAACTCCACTACACGCCTTCCAACTAGGGGGATAGGAGATTGGGACTGGCAATAACACTAGGTTTTCTCCCATTAAATAGAGGAGCCAAAAGCCAGACAAAAATTATCCAAACTGTCCAAAGCATTTTGAATAAGGTGTTCCTCCTCCAGGAGTGTGAGAAAAAATCATCCGTGAAGTGGCCATTGATGAGCTGTTGACTAAAAAATTTTATTTGGTATCAATTCAAACAACATAGATAGAAATTACAACATATATGTGGAATAATCCATTAAACGCTTCAATCGTTATAAATGAATTTATATGTTTGTTATTTTTAAATTTTTTTAATTAATAGATGCTGATAAAATAAAATACCTACATGTCAGTTTTTTCATTAAGTTATGCATTTTTGAAATCAAAATGTTAACTCCATACGATCTATGAATATGCATTTTTATAACCACAATATAAATAATAACACACACACACATATATACATTAACTCTATATAGTTTTATGAGTATAGAATTTTTGGTAACCACATACATGTACATGTATATGCTTATATACATACATATATATGTTAAAAACCAAAAAACGTGAATAATCGATCTTCTTCAACTTAATGCAAAGATATTAAATGGTATCTTTTTATCAACATCACAAAATTACATCTCAAAGCGGTGCTTATTTCCACTCCTAGTTCTAGAAACTATATCTCAAAATTCCACCTTCCCTTAAGCTTGAAGTTTCTTATGCCTTGTAGTAACTCCCATTTTGGCCCAACTGGGAGGATGACAACAGTCCGACACAACATGAAGTAAATATTCTATCTCATAAGACAGTTGGAGGACCCCAAAGGCGATGCACAAGATGCTACAAATGAGCTTTCAAAAATTCCCACTAGAAATCTTATTCTCGTCATCTAATTTATTCTTTTGTTAAGAGGAAACAACTTGTCAAAAAAAAAAAAACTAGTGTTTTCATTAGATTTTGGATTTCTAGAACCACGAGTTGATGCTCTTGTACAAAGTATATACCATGTTTTCATTAGTGTTCACATTTTTTTGTTTTCCTTCCACACTTATGCTATTAAAACATATCTAACAATGTGATTGTAGTAATCCCTAAAAGTTACACATCTAATAAAAAGAAGGAATTTTCAAGTTTACAAAAGAAAAATAAGGATCACATATGTTCCCTCAAATAGATTCCCCAACCCAAAATTTCTCCTCCTTCAATCCCCTATTTTATCATGAATCTTCCCCATCTAATGTTTCACCTTCAATCATTCAACCCTAAACTTTCTACACCTCTCTATCAATGTTCTAGTGCACTTCCCAATCATAATTACTAATTACAACGAATAATTAAAGGTACATTGTAGCGAAACATATTTACTTGACGTAAAATCCTTTGTTGAGTAAGCTTAAGACATCATAAACAATCATTTTCTTAATTGAAAATAAATACCAATTAAAGGAAAAAATTATTTTCTTCAAAATATTTTGGATGTGTAGATGAACATCAACAATAATATGCTATAGTGGGTCCATTCATTGTTATATTTTGGGCGTGAGAGATGATGCTTAAACTTGAATGGTAATTTGGCTTAAATATCAATATGTGAAAACATTTACGCACTTATTTATTATAAATCTTTTAATTATGTGGATTGACATCTTCTAAACCAAAGAAAATTCCCCTAATTCAATGGTGAGCAATGATGTGGATGACCAAGGAGACAACTTTTCATGTGTTGATGGAAGGCATATTTGTATCCATCCACGTGGTGCAAGTTTTTGGGTGCGTTGTTGGGTTCTTTAAGTTTCTTGATTGCCTATATGTTATTTTATGTTAATTTTATTTTCCAAACCTAGTTCTAACCCCAAAACACACACACACATGTATATCTATTTATCTTCTTGTTTAGTTTCCCATCTATATATCTATCTATCTATCTATGGCACACACAAACAGGTGTGTGTGTGCAGGAAAACTTTTAGTGGAGAATATTTGTAATTTGACGAATAATCCAAATTTGGAAATTTTGAAAAAAAAATTCCGAGTATGACAGGTAGTATAAAGATTTTTAGGGGTCAGCTTCGCCTACTATTAAAAACTACTCCAATATAAACATAGATAATTCATCAAGTAGTATACTAGTAAGCTACCATCCAAACAATAATGAGAGCGTGAGCGACAAGAACAGCAGCAGTTAGAGAGGGCAAGACAACTCTCTGAACGTTGCAACGTCTCACCGAGTCGCTGCAACATCAGACGAAGCAGAGAACATTCTTCCGCTTACTAGATAAAAATTAGGTACCTGCAAGTATTACAGATATAAATAAAATGTCTCTCTGCTCATCTCCTTTTCATGACGTACATTGTCGTGTGACTAAATGTTAAAGAAGAGCGGGTCTTTCCTTCTATGTAAATCAGCTCAGGCCAAGCTTTTTGAGATGAATCAATAATATTTCAGAGAATTGTAGACGGTTGTAGACGGTCTCATTATATGTAAAATAAGTAGTAGTTTTATTTTTAATTCTAATTTTTAGATTTAGAGGTAAAAATTTAGAAACAAATGCGAGACTTAAAAATGAATCCAATAGTTTGGGTGATTGAAGTTACTAAGTGATATGATTGTAGAAAATAATTAAATATTTCTCCATTTCAGGACTTCAAAATTCAGAACTATTTATATGTGTGCAAACATTGTATGACTTTTATTTTACCATTATTAATATTGTTGTGAGAAAAATGTATAGTGATAGAATTATATAGAGTTAACATTGCAATTCCAAAATATATATTTATATGTAAGTCTTTCTTTTATTATATCTATCGAATCAGAAATAATTACAAATAATTCGGTGCATAAAATCAGTTACAACAGTATTCAATAGATTACTCCACATTTATTTTATAATTTTTAAAATAATTGTATAATGAGAATTAAGCATAATTGGTGCATGCATTGCACTAGTATTTAATAGATTATATTCTAATTTTTGTCTCTTTTAAAAAAATTTCAAATAATTTGATTATTTGTGGTGTGAGCCATCGATTATATCGAAATAATTGTGAGAAAACTGTGGATAGTGTACTATAATTATAGTACACATTCTTCAACACTTCCACACATGAAAACATGCTCCATAACATAACATTGTGTCCACTATATTTATATTAGCCACCACGGGCATGAGTTACTGCAATATGGGATTCACACACGCTATCAACATTTCCTCCACCTACGTCAGTACATGCAACACTTCTAGCTGATCCTCGAGATCCATATTGTTCCACTTTGAATACCGATGACCACCTCATTCGTAATTGTATCTCTTGCAAATAGGCCCTCCCACCGAAAGTGTCATGACTATACCAGGATACGACTCTTTGCATATACCACACATCTGAATAACAACCAGCGCATCAATCCTTTTCAAAAATTCACGACAAGACTCGAGCATTCTATTCAATCATACACCATAAAGAAACAAGTAAAACTTTGTGTAACTTTGATTCAGGAAATTATTCACACCATTTATGAAATGCAGGTCTCAATGTGAATGTCCCACTCCGAATCAACATCACGTGCATTATCCCTCGAATAATGCTATTGTTGTTCTATGTTGAATGTGTTGCATGACACTCCATATTTTCCCTCTTCACAGACTTCCCACCCTCACCATCCACATTTGTGAAAGAATCCATATAATTCATTTGCCTAGGTAAATTTTGATCACACACGTTCATGTTTTTCTCCAAATTCTCACATATCTCACTTTGGATCCCGATACGTAATTCACGTGAACCGGATGCTCTTCGACATGTTCTACCCATTCCATTTTGTGGAAGACTTCTGGATGAGATATCTCCTTGACGACCTACACATAGAAATACCAAGTCATAAAAACTGAAGAAACAAACAATGCACCATCTCTGATGTCACATCTTATTTTAATGCATAAATTTTTAAAAATATCTCACAAAGCAAATTTCACCTACACTTCGATTCACGAATAAGTTGTTTTGTTGCTGCTATGACATTTCATTCAACATCGGATCAGGAATATAAGATATTCCAACAAAAATATCTTACAAAGACCCTCTCCCATAGCTACTTCCACTCAGTCCTACATTTATGGGGTGCGCACCCGTCTCAACTGCAGCAGGCATCGTTTGTACACGGTAATCATAATTTTTTGACAAAGATATGGGAAAATGATATCTTTCATGGTTTAAATTAGCCAACACACTTTTTGTATTCAAAGAGTAATCTCTCTCTTTGTCTCTGATATTGCCTATCAGACCATCTCGATCTTCAAGTCACATGTGCATATTTGGCATGAATCTTACTCGATCGTACAATGAGGAAAATTGTTCACAAGATTCTACACCTAACCTAGGTATGCCATGCAACTCCCTTCCAATGTCTAAAGAACGTGGAATGTCGCACTTGACCCGTTGCTCAATCAAAAAAATGTGTTCGAAAACAACCACGTATCTCCTTCATTTTCTCTTGCTCTCGAACCTTCAACCTAAGGAAACAAAGACAATCGATGTCCCTCCGACATTTTCCAGAGACTTTCATTTCTTAATACTACGAACAGGATGTATGTTCGTTCATTACCTACAAAAAATGACACATTAAACAACCTTCATTACATATGCATGAAATATTTAGTTCTAAAAATACACGGACAAATACATCAAATAATACATTAAAATTAACATTACAACATGAACACCAATGTGTTATCACATGAAAACAATGCACGCATCTCTTCTCCAACAGAATCACTTCGGAGATATTCATGTAATGCTTATATCTTGTCTAAAGAGGAGTTATCATTCACATTAATTAAACACACCTCCTTTGTTGCATATGTTTCTCTCCTTATCCTTGAAGACTAGAAAACATCTGCACTAACCTGTTTTCTTGAAAAATGCAAATAACTCGGACCACCCATCACTTTCATTCTCTGTCGTTGTCAAATTTGTGATCTTCAAAAATGACGACGCTCAACATCTTGTTGATAATTTCTAGGTGAATCTCTTTTCTCGCATGTGCGCACAGGGGAATTATCACTCAATAATTGCAGAACAAAAAACAATGCAATAAACAACCATCAGCACATACACAAGACACATTTATTTTTCATTAAATGAGTAACAAATACATTAAATAGTAAAAAATGCAACGTTACAAGATCGGTAACGATGTTGTCATGGGAAATGGGCATACGGGTTTCTACCACAACACAATATATTCTACGAACGTAATCCGACATTGCCACACCATGGGAAGAAGAGCCATCATCAACATTTTGACAACGAACATGTGTTCCCACATCACTGGACATCCCACACACACACACACACACACACATTTGCGTTGGTTTTCTACGTTACACAACAAGGAATTCATTTCCGACGCGAATCCTCTACGGGATTAAACACACACAAAGTCGATCTTCTCATTATGTCAAACATTGGAAAAATATTGTGCAACTCTACTCTCACTCGACCGTTCACAACCCGTAGAAATTATCGCATCCATAACTCGTTCAACGTAGAATTGTGCAACATGAAATCGACATCGATCAATATCACTCGATGATTCTTCCTCTACATTATTTTTCTTTCGGTACGTAGATATTTGTTTTCCTCCATCATCTACAGTAAAATTAAAAATGTAACGTAAAATTTTTCTGAAACATTATTATTATTAACTGAATAATGCACTATGTGAAACATCAATATTTAAATCTTCAACAATTAAACCAATAATATAAGTATATCAAAATGCAAAAATTACAACACAACACATTAAGAATGTAATATTTTCCACATGAACACGAGATACACATAAACATATGCTGACAATCGAGTAAAGTTTTTCACCAAGGGAAGACAAAACATCAGTCAATACTTAAATTACTCAAGCGAGAAATATTTTCAGAACCAGGTATCAATGACATGAAATCCACACCAAAAACAACATCCCTACAATCTTCTCTTATCAGGAAATAGCATCCATAACATTCTGATGTGCACAATTTCTTAAAACCTGGAATGCAAGTTTTTTTATCCAAATCATCAAACATGTACGGGGTTTGTGCATATTTGCACATAAGGACAATGGATCTGATTGACCGAACGACCACGTACCAGGTCATTTTTCATTCATGTCTCGAGAGAACTCTACCGAATGCTTCCACAAAAATCCAAATCCATCTTCAAACATATCCTCCTCGTCACGATCGAAATCCATATCCCGTTCTTCACTTAACATTACTTATGCTTCTCGGAGAAAACCACGCAAACTTCACCCACACTCACGATGCATAACAAATTATTCTTGTGAACAGCTAGGCATAATGACACAACGTCACTAAAATGGATACAACAAAAGTTTAACTTCACACGTACAAAATCCAATGAGAAAATGGTGTACTGATTTCAGAGAAACAATTCGACTTTCCTTCACCCAATACATCCTTCCCACAACATGATGCAGCAATAGGAGTCACTTTAGGAATGACGGTATGCATTGAGACTGTCAGCGCACTCTAACAATGAGACCTGCTACAACAGATCTCGTATAAAAAATCTGAAGATGGGAAACACCGTAATGCAACGAATACTATGGAATGATGGACAATTTAAAGGCTAGCGAAAAAAATGTTCAATGTTACTCTTGGAACTAGTGACTTGATGCTATTTTGTGAAGGAATTATGTTCACTGTTCTTAGATTAAATCATGTTCCGTCACATGGTGACGAGAAATTCCCTTTGATGGTTGACTAAGTTTTACAGTACCAACAGGGCCACATCTACTATATAAAAAATGCATATTGAATATTTTTAAAATGTAAAACCAAGCCATCCCAAATTCTGTCAAAGATGGATGAAAGCAATTATAGAAAGGAAGAAATTCAAATGGGAAATCATTAAGACATGAAAATGATAAAAAAAATTGCTATGCATAAAAAAAAAACTATAACATGAAACCGTTAGTCCGTAAAAGTTTGTTTTTGAGAATAGATCTCATAGTAAAGTGGTAGTCTAGCAAAAATAACATTGTACTTATTGGTATCTTCAAAAATGTTATAACACATAATATTTGAATAACATAATACTCCTAGAGAAGGTAAAAAAATCATAACTTAGTTGTATCATCAAGGACATTGAGACACAATTTTTCATGAAAGATTGGAAAAATTAAAAAAACATTATTTGACGAAAATTAGGTGAAAAAGTATTGATTATGCAATTTTTATTTATCACTAAAATGTATGTTTCCATTCAAGAGTTGGTTAGTGATGCAATCAAGATAGAGGGTATCACACTAATAAGAGTCCCACCTTACACTCCCAAAGTTAACACAATAGAAATCAACCCAAAACAACATTATTTATTGATCTTCAAGCCTTAAAGGGCATTACAAACGTGACAAAGCCTCAAAGGTCATACCAATTACTATGTGTAAGCTCAGCACTTAGTAATATGCTCAAACAAATCTTCTTTTCTCTCCCTAAAACCTGGGCACCTAAAATAACCTCACCTATACTTTTTCAACCCTTTTCACTTCTAATTTGTTGAAACATTCTTTATTTATGCTATTTTATAAAATGAAGACAACAAAAATTCTATTAATATGGGAACAAACTCCTAAAACCTCACAATTGTTCTTGACTTTCTCTAACTTCTATCAACAAGAGAAAAAACTCCTAAAATCTCTCAATTATTCTTGACTTTATCACACAAGCACACCTATATTAAATTTAATCTAAAAATTAATTCCCTACAATTTCTCAACTATTTTTGGAGATGCGAGCTTCCTTTAATCAAGGCCGATATGCTCTTGCATTAGACCCCTAATCTGTAAAAATAATTGTGATATCCTAATTAAAAGGATTGGGTGAGTGGTAGAACCACTCTTTTGATCAACCATACTTGTGACTAAGGCTTCCCTTTCCAATGATCCAAATACCTATGCATGTTTCACATCTTAATTCTTATTTTCCAACTCTTCATCACACCTCATATACATTCTATCTAACTCTTCTCTAATTCTTACATTATTTTTCACAACTTGTTCTCACATGATGGACTCCAAAAGGCATGTTCTTAACAACCTCCATGTTTGTAATTTCCTCATTCTTATTTCTATTTTCTTTCTCTTCATATGCATGGTATTCAACCAAAATAAAATTGTGTGCACTAATGTGTACTTTAGCCACCTCCATTGTTTCCTTCATGGAAACCAGAAACACTTCTTTGCTATCCAAAATCCTTCATCCCTACCAAAGAGAAATATGAAATTCTTTATTTTTATGTTTCAATGAAAACTCAAACCTCTTCCCACTTATGAGATTACACAAAATATTTTGCATCATCAAATGGTGGTTCTCCTTCTTCCAGTTCACAATCTATCACCTTTACATACTCATTCATGAAGATCTCTTCTTCTATGGGCTACTCACAAACCTTTTTCTATTTTCTATTATTAAAATCAAATTTGGGCTCCTCACATAGAAACCTTTGTCTCCTCTCTCATGTCCTTCTTCTTGCTATTTCTTGGAAAAATAAGAAAAAAAAAGTTTCTACCCGAATGACTTCTAAAACTTTCTACCTCCCAAATATGCATGGATGATTTCCAAATTTTTCTACTAATGTTGCTCCTTTTCCTTCAATTTGGTTCACACCATTGACAACAACGTCAACATACACAATTGGTGTTGCATGATGAGATCAATGGAGTCAAGATGTAATTTAGACAAGGAATGTAGATTCATATTTTTTTACTTCCAATGGGCAATGATCCTTTTATGATCATCACTCAACCATCACACAAAGTAAAAGGACTAATAATTTGGTAATGTTTGTTGTGTATAAATAATGAAAAATTTTAACTCATAAAGAGGTGACTCTCTTTAGGCGAAAAATGAACAAACTCAAATTCCTAACATTTACAAATGTAGAGTTCTATTATGGCTATGTAACATAATTAATGTTCTAGTAAAAATGTGACTCTCATTTCATATAGTTGCGAAAAAAGACAATTGGGATCGAAAACTAGCAATTTCTCCAACATGGGTAAACACTTCCATTTTTCTGTTGGGGCTCGAAGCACATAATAATATTGTTATTTGTGTAGTATATTTATTTGTGTGGTTATGAAAAATATCTCCATTTAAAAATTATTATTCCATTAGGGATTCAAAATACATAACAATATTGTAAGTGGTGTAGATGTGTTTAATGTGGGTGGCTATAAAAACTTCAATTACAAATGTTTCGAGCTGTTTCTTGTAAGAATATCAATTTATTCATTATTGACTTTGGTTTTATGATTTCAAAAACATTTCCTTACATGTTAATGTTAGTGTAGCTTTGATATACCCTGTATGTATGTCTTGAAATTATGTTCACAACCACACCCTTAAATTTTCCGCAATGCACACTTACAACCACTAAGATCAACTATTACTCATTATGCTAAAATATGTTCTTATAGTAAGAAACTTGCCCCCCTGACTGTCTCAGGCTGCAAGCTAAAATATGGGTCATATATTTTTTGACCGTATCAACATCTTTTTATGAATATGAGACATATATTTTTCCATTATATTGGATGCCAAACATTGTGCAACCGTGCCACTATCGCCATTGCCAGTTGGGAAGATCAACATCACAAATCCGGTGGAGTATCGTTCATCCACGCGAACTAAATTTTTTTGAGAGGAGGTAGAGTACATAGATCTAGATCCGGGATACTCGTTTCAAGCCGTTAGACAACAAATATTCAACTATGATGAAACTTCTACAAATCCACCTCTAATGAACAACTTCTTCTAGCAAGATGCCTGCATGAAACCCAACATGTCTCACACTTTCATGGACATCGTCAGGATAGCAATGGTGCCCATCTACAACTCTCTTTTCATTGAATTCATTGTATTTGTTAGATGGTTCACTTTTGTCCCTGCTTCCACTTAATCCATCCGACTATACATCCACTCTGTGACCTCCCATGGCGTGACGATCAATATACCCAAATTAGTGGTTGTCGAGTGTCCCATTTTTGAATTTATAGGCTAGTCAAGTCTTTCCTTTGGGATCTATTACTAGAATATACCCACCACACTGTTCTACAAAAATTGAGAAAATATCAAGTACGTGTCGACATTTCAATCTTACGACATAGAATTAAAGATACTTGTGAAGCACAATAGGATACCCAATTATGTGGTGGTGAAGCAAAATAACATGTAAAACAAGTAGTTTCTTGCCAAAGATGTCATTCCTCTCATGACATTTCATAAGCATAAAAATATGTGAAAGAGGTTCACGAGGCTCTGAGATTGGGCCCTGAACCAAACCTTGTTGCTCATTACATATGATGAGAACACATGATTATTTTACCGTATTCCCACACCTGTAATGAATGTGCCCTCTCTTGATAATGTTGCGGGCCCTAACCCCTTCTTCTTTAACTTTGACAGGTTAGGGGTTTGAGTCCCAATGTTTATGATCTCACCCTCGATTAATAAAGAACATGTGACATTGAAATTCATCTAAAATTCAATTCTCCACAATATATATACATGTTTTGATGTCCTTGTTAATAAAAATCCATCATTATAATTGAAGAGCCATTTTGTATTCATGCGTGAATTATTTTCCTGTAATTATTGAGCTTAAAATCAAAGAGTGGGGTACAAAGTGCCACATGAAACAAGCAATGCGGTTAGGTTTCGACCCTAGAACGTATTGGCTTTTTCCCAATTTTTATTTTCCCCCTTTTTGTAGGAATTGATTGAGAAATAATGTGACACCATGGAGAGGATGACTTACCAAATGGTGGCATGGTGGGCTCTCTGGAATCATGTTTTGGTCAATGGTTTACAAACATATATCATCCCAGAACTATAGCCAAACTAGGGGTGTGATGAAATGTTTACCAATAACATCCCACAAGTGGATCCCCTAAAATTGATGACAAAATTATGAGTTATGAAGGATAAAGAAATCATTTTCCAAGTGTTGGTAAATAAGGAATAGATAAGAGGGGGCACTTGGGTGCTAGAAGAATAGAGAATTAGATAATTTTGGTTATTCCTTGCTACGGAATTGAAATATTCAGATGAGAAGAAATCATTCCACTTCTTGTTGTACAGACAATCATGAAGCAAAATAAGTATTCCATATACAAGAATTCTATTATTCCCTCCATCAAATGCTCGAGCAAATCGACAACATTGTTGTAGTGTTCACTTCCCTTCGACACCTATTACTTTTGATTTCAATATTGTTGGCTATACGTATGGACATTATTGTATCATTTTGACTTAGCATGATGTTAGATGATTGAGATACTTGGACTATGGTTGGATTTTGATTTATAGTATTATGTGTGTGGATTATTAGAGATATGTTATATTGATGATGATGGATTGTCGACATGGTTATATATTCTGACATTCGGTTATTCGTCATATTGAGTAGGCCTTAGCAGTTGAACTAATCTTGTGATCCTATTGATATTGATGAAATGTAGAATTGAGATGTTGTTGGAAATTGAAATTAGTAACGTTACTTGTCTAGATGATGATTTAATTTAATTTATATGTGGATGATTGTTGATTTATATTGTATATTTTATCTTGGATGTTTTGATGTAGGCCACGAGGCTGAAGGAGGTATTGTATGTTTTGCAGGTAAAACATAACACAACAACCAACGAGATTGGAGACCAACCACATCGGAATACCAAATGGATTCAACAAGGGTCACCATGACAACTTGTATTGTGTTTTTTGTGTCTTGTTTGTTGTTAGGGGGTCCCATGGGGGAATTACCTCCAATTGTGACCAAGGGTTTGTGTGTTCTTTTATTTTGTTTCCTTTATTTAATTTTAGTATGTGATTTTTAGTGATGTATTTCCCTTTTATTAATTATTTAATTTGTGTCTAGATTAGTAAATTAATCATGTTACTAAACTAATCATGGATGGGACAAAGAATTCATTTATTAGATTTTATGGCTCTTTGGTTTATGTGTTTTAAGTTGAGTGTATGTGACCTTGAGTGTGACACACTCTATCCCATCTTAGAAATTCGGATTTGGCCTTAAGGGTCAATTTTGGAGGCTTGTGGGACAAGTTAAACTTGTCCCACACCTCTAAATTTATTATACCAACCCTACCTATGGGTTGGGGGGTCAAAATAGACCCCATTATGTGTTTTGGGAAGACAAAAGGTAAAATTTTATTACACTTTCTTACATGTAATTAATTTTAGTCCTTAAGGGGTGTGGGTTGGAGTGGTGTGTGTAAGGGGTTGTCATATCCCTCAACGACCCATTTATTTTCCTTGGGGTATGGGTTTGACTTGAATTATGTGGAGTGGAGAAGAAATGATGTGGCATCCTAATTGGAGCCACATCATCCTCCTCCGTAACGCTAACTAAAAACACCCACACGAGACCCAAAAACAACCTAGGTTTACTTAGAAAAATTATGGAATAATTTTTTTGAAAAACATGTCCGCATACAGACTTTGAAACTACAGTTGTCACAATAATGTTTCAAATTCAATTATATGTAATAAATAAAAAACTTCCCTTTATAACCAACTATTAAACCCACATTAAAACTAATAAGTAT
This sequence comes from Taxus wallichiana var. yunnanensis, assembly GCA_018340775.1. Lineage (NCBI taxonomy): Eukaryota > Viridiplantae > Streptophyta > Pinopsida > Cupressales > Taxaceae > Taxus > Taxus wallichiana. The sequence goes on along the minus strand of CM031238.1, from coordinate 686,034,530 downwards.
AGTTAGTCCAAACATGGTTAAATTCTCTCTAAGTGTTAGTTTACTGAGCAATTAAATAGTTAAATATTCCATATTTAAATTTAGAGGGTTAAAGGGGCCCAAAAATAAATAAATACCCAAGGTATTTAATTCCACAAGGTTTGAACATTTAACAAGGTCCATTGTACATGGGGTTAGAATCAACATTCCCTTACCCTTTAAAGGGACCCCTTAAAAGTCAACTCACATTTTGAAAAATAAAACATTTAAATTAAAAAGGTAATTTCCACTCACCCACTCTCCACCTACTTTTTGTAGGAATGAATCTCATCCCTTGGATGGATTAAATTTGGACCCTTGATTAGGAAATAGGCAATCTAACTCTAAAGCATCCTTATGAAAGCTTCTTTCTCATTTCATTTGGTTCATTTTCTTTCTTTGGTTTTGTAGGTTGTTGGAGGAGAAAGGGAAGCCATTGGAGGCCCTTTAAGCTCTTTGGAGGGATGAACATGCTCCATTATTTTCTTGTTGGTATATACCCTCATTAGGGTTTACAAAGTATTTGTATATTTTATTTAGCTTTTTTTTGTTGGGTTTGCCCAAATGAGTTTGTGGGTATTTCCTATTTTATTGAAATAACTAGGTTTAATTTACATTTTCATTTGGGTATGTGAATATATACATATACATGTGTGTGTGTGTGTGTGTGTGTGTGTGTGTGTGTGTGTGTGTGTGTGTGTGTGTGTGTGTGTGTGTAGATGTAGATGTAGATGTAGATGTATATGTATCTATCTACACATCTACATCACACACACACACACACACACACACACACACACACACACACACACACACACACACACACACACACACATCGGTTTAAGAGAAAATGCTAAGCCACAGTTTTAAAGCCTACAACGATCATCAAGAAAATGCGTAGGGGTGTAAACTACCACGGTGGAATAGAAATTGCGGTGGAAAAGTTTTTTTTTTTTGCGAGGGGTGGGAAATCCACCGACCCCAACCCCACCATTTCCTTTAAACTATGATAAATACCCACTACAGTGGCTATAAGCATATATTTAACTATTTAAAAATTTAACTTTTTTCTTATAAATTACATAAATATACAAACTCATATGGAATTTGGGAAATTTTCTTGAAGAGATATTAAATTTCATACTTTTATTAATATAATAATATTATTGATGGAAAGATATTAATTTTAATATAATATAATCATAATAAATCCATTAATATTAATATTACTCTAGTATGAATAATCCTCATTACAATATTAATATTTTAAAATCCATTGCAAAATTAAGGAAATGAAATCAAATTATTTTACATTTAGAGACCTATTAAATTTGGAGAAATAAATTTTAGGTGCAAAAGATGAAAAATAGATTTTATTTCATTACCTTAATAATTTCATTAGATTTTCTATAAAGATATTAAATGAGGATAAGTATTATTCATAGCTAGAAGTGATATTAATATTAATGGATTTATTATTATTATATTATATTAATATTAATATTCCATAATATTATTATATTAATAAAAGTATGCTAATATAAACTATTTCCAAGAAATGCCTTATATATAGTAACAAAATGAAATGTAATGTTTCTTCAAGAAAATTGTCCCAACATTCTGTGTGAGAGTTTAACAATATTGTAATTTATAAGAAAAAAGTTAAAACTTTTAAATAGTTAAACAAGATCAACACACTCATATGAGGTTACAAGCCAAGTGAAAAAGGGAATAAATTGTCTTTCCTTAAACTTTCATTTCTATCTACATTACAACCTTAATAAAAAAAAATCAATAAAACTTTCCTTCAAAATATTAATACAACATCTTCCACTTAAAGTGGAAAAATTTACAAAAATGAAAGCTAAAATGAAAAGTAATATTACAAGTTCCTCCACTCTTAGTGGGAATCAAAAGGCTTTTCACAAGGATGAATTTCTTAAGGATTCCAACAAAATTTCCAAGCTTCACAACACCAACAAGAGAGCTCCATCATGAATTTCTTGATCCACAACAAAATGGGGGAGATGCAACACTCTCCACCCAACCAAAATATCCAATGAGGGGGAGAAGCCATCCTCCTCATTGGCCCCCGAGCCCCAACCACATTACAATGAGAGGTGATTCCAACACATGGCAACAACAAGCTTTCACATCACAAACCAAGTATTTAACAACCATTCTAAATACACATTCAACTCAAAATATAACCATAAGAAGGAATATCAACAAAAGAACAAGGTCTTAAAAATGAAAGCCAAAGGAGCGAGAACCTATGGGGAGGCCACTTATGCCTCATAATGGGAAATGGGTGCCCACTTAAAATCCTCTAATACAATCTCAAATTCCCTAAATACTCTTATGTCTCCCTCAAGTACCTCTTATGCCTCCCACATACTCTTATGCCTCCCTCATTCTCTTATGCCTCCCTCATACAAGAACAAGTAAGAAATGCAAGCATTCCTTGTCCAAGGTGGGGCACCCAACCCAAAATCCCTCCAAAACATGAAATAAATCTTATGCCTCCCTACATGAATTCTCCCCATAGTCCCCTCCTACACCACACTTAGGCAATCTACCCAAGCACCCAACAATAATTCCAAACACTCAACAAAAACAAGCACACAAGAAAAAAAAATAAAGGAATAACATAAGCAAAAAGTAAAGCTCCTACCTTTCCATAGTAGAGCTTGTTCCAAGAGTCAAACTCAAAGCTCCTTCAAACCAAAGCAAGCACCAACAAGCTCCTATAAAACCACAAGTTCTCAAAAATCTCTATTTCTAAGAAATGAAAGAGCACAAAAGAATGAAGTAACCCCGGTAAACAAGTAAAAGAACTTGAATAAATAGAAAAGAGGGGGAGGAGGGTGAGGTGGCTCCATGTAGGATGCCATATCACTCATCCTCAACTCCACCTCATAAGTCAAACTTCAAACTCCAAAATACAATTAATAAGTGGTTGAAACAATGAAAATTTACTTACACACAATCCATGTCCACACCCCTTAAGGACCAAAAGTAATTACATGTAAGAAGGTGCAATAAAAACTTACAATTTTTCTTCCCAAAACACATAATGGGGTCTAATTTTGACCCCCCAACCCATAGGTAGGGTTGGCATGGAAATTTAAGAGGTGTGGGACAAGTTTAACTTGTCCCACAAGCCTTCAAAATTGGCCCTTAAGGCCAAATTCGAATTTCCATGAGGGGGTAGAGTGTACAACACTCAAGGTCACAAGCACTCAATCTTACAACACAAAACCCAAGAGCCATCTAGTCTAATAAATGAAGACTTTTGGTCACATCCATAATTAGTTAATAACAAGATTAATTAACTTAATATGACACTAAAACCCATTAAGATAAAGGGGAAGAATACATCATTTTATAAATAATTAAAACAAGGAAAATTACATCACTAAAAATTACATACTACATTAAATAAGGAAAACTAAACAAAATACAACACATAACCTCTTGGTCACAATTTCCCCTAACAATAATTCAAACAACACACACACACACACAAAACACATGTTGCACATGGTGACCCTTGTTGAATTCATCTAGAATTCCAATGTGGTTGGTCTCCAATCCCCCGATGTTTGTTGTGACATGTTAACCTGCAAAACAAATAACACCTCCTTCAGCCTCATGGCCACACCAAAAACATCTAGGATAAAATATACAATATAAATCCACATTCATGTATATACGAATCAAATATCATCTAGGCAAATATGATATCATTTACAATTTCTAGCAACATTTCTATTCTACATATCATCCATGTCAAAATGATCAAAACATTAGTTCAATTATCAAAGGTCTACTCAATATGACGAAATATCACATGTCTGAAAATACATACATATACATATACATATATATATATATATATATATATATATATATATATATATATATATATATATATATATATGTATATGTATATGTATATGTATATGTATATGTATATGTATATGTATATGTATATGTATATAAATATATGTATATGTATATATACATATATATACATATACATATATATGTATATGTATATATACATATATATACATATATGTATATATATGTATATATATATGTATATATATATATATATATATGTATATGTATATATATGTGATATATATATATATCATATGTATATACATATATATACATAACATATCATATATATATATATATATATATATATACACACATATATGTATATGTACATATATATATATATGTATATGTACATATATGTATATGTACATATATGTATATGTACATATATATATATGTATATGTATACATATATATATATATATATATATATATATATGTACATATGTATATATATACATATATGTATATATATATATACATATATACATATATATGTATATGTATATGTATATGTATATATATATATATATAACCATGGCAACAACATATCAACATTAATATTAAATGTCTCTAATAATTCACATGCATCATATCTCGAATCGAAATCAACATCATCATGATCTCTAACATCTAACATCTTGCCAAATCAAAAATATAATAATATCCATAAGTATAGTCAATAAAGATCATAATCAATAAAATAAAAGTGTCGAAGGGAAGTGGGCACTACATCCCCCTCCCCTTAGACTCGACTTCCTCTTAGAAGTAACTGGAACATGTGTGGAAACTAAACTCATGTAGTGATGTAGCATCCTCCCATGTAGCCGTAGTCTCATCATATCTATCCCACTGCACTCGAACCTGGTCAATCTCTCTTCCTCGAAGGCCTAGGGTCCTGTGCTCTAAAATGCGGACAAGCTCCACCATCACCTGCCGTTGATACTGCACCTGCAATGAGGTCCAATCCATCACATGAGAAGGATCTGCAATATATCTCCTAAGTACTAAAACATGAAATACATCATGGACGTGAGATAAGATAAGTGGAAATGCTAGACGGTAGGCCAAAGGACAATATGCTCCAAGATCTCAAAGGGACCCACGAATCTATGAGCAAGCTTAGAACCTTTTTCATAATGGATATGGATCTTATGTGGCTTGACATAAAGGAACACCTTCATTCCCACATCAAAACTATGGTCTATCCTATGTTAAGCGCATACTACTGCTTTTTTCTGTCCTATGCCTCTAGAGTCTTTGTTTGATCATAACTACCTGTTCCTCCATGTCTTGTAATAAAGCTGGCCCAATAGAAAGTTTGGCCTCTAACCTGTCCTAACTAAGAGGTGTCTACACTCTCGCCATATAATGCTTGAAAATGAGCCATGCCTATCGAACTCTAAAAACTATTATTGTAGGAAAACTCCACCAAGTACAGGTACTCCTCCCATCTCGATTGATGATCCATAACGTACATCCTAAGAATGTCCTCTAAGATCTGATTCACCTTCTTAATCTATCCATCTGTCTCAGGGTGATATTCTGTGCTGAAATTGATCTTCATCCCAAGGGCATGTTACATGGTAGTCCAAAAGTGGGAAGTGTACAAAGGATCACGTCACAAATGATTTTCTATGGAATCCCATGTAACCTGACGATCTCATCAAGATATACCCATGCCAATGCACTAGTTGTGTAGGTGGTCTTCACTGGATAAAAATGATCCAATTTCATCAATTTATCCACCGTGACCATGATGGCGTCGTGGTGGTATCTCGACATTGAGTAGCCCAACTATGAAATCCATGGAAATGGTGTTCCACTTCCAATCCAATATAGCATGAGGAAAAAGAAGGCCATCAGGATGTTGATGCTCGACCTTCACCTTCGACACTCTAAACAACATGACACAAACTAAGCCATGTATCTATGATGTCCCCTCCAATGGTACAACTATCTCAAAGTGGCATGCATCTTCTTCACCCTAGGGTGGGCTGAATAGGTGCACGATGAGCCTCTTTCAAAATGTCTTATCTCAAACCTCCATCTCTAGGAACATAAATCCAACCTCTATTCCTAAGAAGGCCATATATCTCTAGGGAGAATCCATCAAATTTCCCCTCAAGGGGTCTCTGAGACTTAACCTATGCCCTGGCTACAAAGTAGAAGTTGTCGTGAGGAAGCTGCTATAAAATCCTGCTCCGTAAATTTGTACCCACTGAAGTAGCCATAACCACATGTCTCAATCTGCTCAAGGCATCCGCAACCATGTTCTCCTTCCCCTTCACATGTTCTATATCCATGTTGTACTGAAAAGTAACTCCATCCAATGCCCTTGACGAGCGTTGAGATTGGGCTGTGTGAAGAGGTGGCGAAGACTCAAGTGATCGGTCCTGAGTGTAAATCTTCAGCCAAGAAGGAAGTGTCTCCACAAAACTAAGGTGTGGACAACTACCGCAAGATCAAGATTATGAGTCAGATAATTGAGCTCATAATATTTGAGTTTGTGAGACTCAAAAGCAACTACTCTACCCTCCTATATCAAAACACCTCCAAGTCTGCCAAAGAAGCATAAGTACAAATGAAAAACTCACCGTAAGGATCTGGCACTACAAGAATAAGTGTTTTCATGAGGCATTCCTTCAGTGTCCTAAAGGCCTACTCACATCTATCTGACCATATGAACTTCTTCCATTTCCACTGAAGGGAAGTAATGGGGTGTGCAACCCGAGAGAAGTCATGAACAAATCTCCTGTAGTATCCCGCTAAACCCATGAAGTTGCGCACCTCTGTCACACTAGTGGGTGTTGGCCAATCCATAATATCTTGAATCTTGGAAGGATTGACTGTGATACCTTCCCTAGAAATGATGTGGCCCAGATATTGCACCTCTGTCTAAAAGAACGCACACTTCTCCAGGTTCCCATAAAGATGTTATTCATGAAGGCATTGAAGAACTTGGAAAAGGTGATCCTTGTGCTCCTCATGCGTATGTGAGTAAATCATAATTTCATCAAGGAATATGAGCACGCAGTGATCCAAGAATGTCCTAAATACCCCATTTATCAAGCTCATGAACACTATGGGGGCATTCGTCAGACCAAAAGGCTCTATTGTGAACTCGTAGTGGCCATATATCGTATGGAAGGTGGTCTTATGAATATCTGCCTCCGTGATCCTTAGCTGATGGTAACTGACTTAAGATATATCTTGGAGAAAATTGTGGCCCCCTTCATCTAATCAAATAAATCATTAATGTGTGGAAGGGGGTAATGATTCTTGATCGTTACTTTGTTTAGCTAGTGGTAATCAATACACAACCATAGAGATCCACCTTATTCTTCACAAAAATCACCGGTGCACCCCAAGGGGATACACTAGGATGGATTAGGACTTTCTCCAGAAGGCCCTCAAGCTGAACTTGAGCTCATAGAGCTCAGGGGTAGTCATCTGATATGGTGCTCGTGAGATAGGCTCTACTCCCAGAACCAAATCTATGTGAAAATCTATCTCACGTGGGGGTGGTAACCCCGGTAGCTCCCTAGAAATACATCTAAAAACTCTCTCAAGATGGGATGATCATCAAGGGATGGTCCACTAGACTCATCCTCTGATCTTTCACTAATCGTAACAACATACATGTGACAACGTCATCGCACACACCGCTTAAGTTGTATAACCGAGATCGTGCGAATAGAAATGAGCCTTCTAACCCCTACTATCACTGACTCAACTTCTAGATCATCTGTACATGATATAGTCTTATAGTAGTAGTCCACTCTACTCTGTGTGTAGACAACTAGTCCATGCCTAAGATGAATCCATAAGAAACTAGAGGAAGGATGCGAAGATCCAAGGTAGTGGTGAAGGGTCCCAAATCCACTACACACTCCTTTACTAAGGAGTCTACATAAATTTTGGCTCCAAAAGCCATTTCAACATCCCAACTAAGACCCTTCCTAACTGCCACCAGCCTGCAATGCTCTACTAAGGATGGTGCAATAAAAGAATCGATGAACCAGAATCAAACAAAATGGAGGTAGGAATACCACTAATGCTACATATCATCTCTATGATGGTACTCTGGTGCTCAGCTTGGTGGTTCTAGACCACTACATAGATCCGATGGTTGCGCCCCATGTCACCAATAGTAGGCTCAGAAATCTATGTCTTACCCTTATTACTAGGGTTATGTGGGCACTCCCTCCAATGATGTCTGGAAACACCACAACCATAACAATTCTTGGTCCTCTCTAATGAGATGCGGCTCCATCCAATACTCTAGAGGTAGTTTGTTATGGATATTGATGATCCGGTTATGGACTACTGAGGTCTCTACTAGTGAGCTCCTACTGACTACGCTCTCGGTGCACCCTGTGTCCTAATGGGACCCCTAGGAGGAGGCTCCATACTCCGTCCTCTCTATGTGTTAAACCTCTGAGTAGGCCTGAATAGTGGATGAGTCTGCTTATTGTTGTTGCTCTACCGAGGTGGCATTGTGGTGGTCGAAAGAAGACTATACTAAACCCTGTCCACCACGAGGAGGAGGAACTGACCCCCTTGATATGTTATCCTACATCTGCTGGATGAGGCTCAAACTTTGTCACCGGCGGCATTACGTTTTCCTCCTCATCTCCTCCACAATATAGGCCTTCTCCACGGCCTCTATTAGGTCTGTGGGTAGTGAATGCAAACCGCACCACCCAAATCCAAATTCAGGCCCCTGATGAACCTATGAATTTGTACCTACTCATCTTGCATATAGTCGACATACTAGAGTAGGTCAGAAATCGACTCTCATACTTAGCTACAGTCATAGATGCCTGACGGAGGTCGTGGAACTCATCTATCCATTGTTGAATAAACCTCTAGGATAAGTACCTGCTCTTGAACTTCTCCTCAAAAATCTCTCAGGTAACCGTCTCTAAATCAACATGGAGCTTCTACTCCTTGGTCCTCCACCAAACACCTGCTACATCACTCAGAAGATGGATTCACAACACGAGCTTTTTGTTGCTAGTACAAGGGTAGAGCTTGAAGCACCACTCAAGCTCACCAACTAGGCCTCTGCTTGAAATCCCCATATCTCTAGAATAGTGAGATGGTTGTAGCTTCAAGATCTCCCTGATATGGTCTGTAGTTTTTAACGACGGCGACATCTAGGCCTCTCTACATGCTCATCTCTAGGTCTAGGGCTCGAGACCTATCCATGTGTCCTGAAATCCTATCTCCATGTCCCTCTGTGGTGACTCTGCTCTGTCGACTCCACGTGGGATTTCTCTTCCCTATGCTCCTCATTTGTGTCAAGGAGATGCATGAGCCTCAATGGATGTCTCCCTATCATGTTGGTTGATCATCCTCCTAAGGAACCTCCACATATAGTGGCATTGACGTCCTGAAGCATCTATAAAATATGGGGTAGAATGGCCACTATGGCCTGCTCTAGAGGTGGTATATCTAGGTCTATGTGAAAGGACCCCTCATCTAATCCGCACCTCTTGCATAGACCAAGGAGAGTTAGTTCATCATTCAGGTTTTATTCCATTTTTCTATGTTTACTAAAATATACAATCTTTTAGACAAGTTGTTTTCTAGGTTTAGTATTGTGCTAGGTTTAATATTGTACTAGGTTCAATGTTCATGTCTCACATTTTCTGTGTTCCCAAGGGTCTAATCTTGGAACCCACGTCTCTCGATACCAATTGTAACCCTGCTAAAAACATCCACATGAGACCCAAGAACAACCTAGGTTTAGTTAGAAAAATTATGGAATATTTTTAAAAAAAAAGCGTGCCCACATACATGCTTTGAAACTACAATTGTCACAATAATGTTTCAAAGTCAATTATATTTAATAAATAAAAACTTCCCATTATAACCAAATATTAAACCCGCATTAAAAGTAATAAGTATAGTTAGTCCAAACATGGTTAAATTTTCTCTAAGTGTTAGTTTACTAAGCAATTAAATAGTTAAATATTCCATATTTAAATTTAGAGGGTTAAAAGGGCCAAAAATAAATAAATACCCAAGGTATTTAATTCAAAAGGTTTGAACAATTAACAAGGTCCATTTTACATGGGGTTAGAATAAACATTCCTTACCCCATAAAGTGACCCCTTAAAAGTCAACTCATGTTTTGAAAAATAAAACATTTAAATTAAAAAGGTAATTTCCACTCACCCACTCTCCACCTACTTTTTGTAGGGATGAATCTCATCCCTTGGATGGATTAAATTTGGACCCTTGATTAGAAGTAGGAAATCTAACCCTAAAACATCCTTATGAAAGCTTCTTTCTCATTTCATTTGGTTCATTTTCTTTCTTTGGTTTTGCAGGTTATTGGAGGAGGAAGGGAAGCCATTGGAGGCCCTTTAAGCTCTTGGGAGGGATGAACATGCTCCATTATTTTCTTGTTTGTATATACCCTCATTAGGGTTTACAAAGTATTTGTATATTTTATTTAGTTTTTTTTTGTTGGGTTTGCCCAAATGGGTTTGTGGGTATTTCCCTATTTTATTGAAATAACTAGGTTTAATTTACATTTTCATTTGGGTATATATATATTTCTTTTCTATTTTTTTAAAGATTAAGAAATCTGAAATCACAATAACAAGTGATTTGATATATATATATATATATATATATATATATATATATATATTAGTTTAAGAGAATAATGTTAAGCCGTGGTTTTAAATCCTACATAGATCACCAAGAAAATGCACAAGGGCATCTAAACTACCATGGTGGAATAGAAATTGTGGTGGCAAAGTTTTTTTGGGGGAGGGGGGGAGGGGTGGGATCCACGATGCCACCCCCACCATTTCCTTTAAACTCGATAAATACCCACTAACCATGTCTATAACCATATGTTTACCTTTTTAAAAGTTTTAACTTTTATAAACTTTTTCTTATAAATTACATGTGTGTGTGTGTGTGTGTGTGTGTGTGTGTGTGTGTGTGTGTGTGTCATGTTTAATATTACTTCTTTGGCTATAGTTTATATTAGCATACTTTTATAATATAAAAAAAATATTAATAGTATATTAATATTAATATAATTTAATAATAATAAATCCATTAATATTAATATTACTTTAGTATGAATAATACTTACGATATTAGTATCCTTATCAAGCATTAATGAAATATAGGTAACGGTATTAGTAAGTTTAGAGCTTTTGCACTAAAATTTCTTTCTCCACAATTTAATAGGTATTGTATGGGAGTTAAAATAGATTTGATTTCATTTCCCTTAATTTACAATGGATTTACAATAAATTCTTAAATGAGGATAACATACTAGAGCTAGAACTTAAATTACTTCATTGGCCTATTGAAGACTATTTAAAACTTAAGTTCTTTCCATCAACAATACAAGAAAAATGCACTAATATTCTAACTTTTCCAATACATGCCTTCTAAGTAACACAATGAAATTTAATATTTCTTCAAGAAAATTTCCCAACATTCCACAAGAGAGTTTCAACAATATTTCCAATAAGTTTTAGAGTAAGAACTACTAACATTCCAACAAGATCAACACACTCATATGAGGTTACAAGCCAAGTGAAAAAGGGGAATAAATTGTCTTTCCTTCAACTTTCATTTCCATCTACATTACAACCTTAATAATAAAAATCAATAAAACTTTCCTTCAAAATCTTAATACAACATCTTCCACTTAAAGTGGGAAAAATTTACAATAATGAAAGCTAAAATGAAAAGCAATATTACAAGTTCCTCCACTCTTAGTGGGAATACAAAAAGGCTTTTCACAAGGATGAATTTCTTAAGGATTCCAACAAAAGCTCCAAGCTTCACAACACCAACAAGAGAGCTCCATCATGATTTTATTGATCCAAAACAAAATGGGGGGAGAGGCAACACTCTCCACCCAACCAAAATATCCAATGAGGGGAGAAGCCATCCTCCTCATTGGCCCCGAGCCCCAACCACATTATAATGAGAGGTGATTCCAACACATGGAAACAACAAGATTCCACATCAAAAACAAAGTATTTCACAACCATTCCAAAAACACATTCAACTCAAACTACAACCACAAGAAGGAATATCAACAAAATAACAAGGCTTAAAAATGAAATCCAAAGGAGCAAGAACCTATGGGGAGGCCACTTATGCCTCCTAATGGGAAATGGGTGCCCACTAAAATCCTCCAATACAATCTCAAATTCCCTACATACTCTTATGCCTCCCTCAAGTACCTCTTATTCCTCCCTCATTCTCTTATGCCTCCCTCATACAAGAACAAGTAAGAAATGCAAGCATTCCTTGTCCAAGGTGGGGCACCCAACCCAAACTCCCTCAAAACATGAAATAACTCTTATGCCTCCCTACATGAATTCTCCCCATAGTCCCCTCCTACACCACACTTAGGAAATCTACCCAAGCACCCAACAATAATTCTAAACACTCAACAAAAACAAGCACACAACCAAAAATAAAGGAATAACATAAGCAAAAGTAAAGCTCCTACCTTTCCATAGTAGAGCTTGTTCCAAGAGTCAAACTCCAAGCTCCTTCAAACCCAAGCAATCACCAACAAGCTCCCACAAGACCACAAGCTCTCCAAAATCCTCTAACTCCAAGAAATGAAAGAGCACAAAAGAATGAAGTAACCCCCAAACAAGAAAAAGAACTTGAATAAATAGAAAAGGGAGAGAGGAGGGTGAGGTGGCTCCATGTAGGATGCCACATCACTCATCCTCAACTCCACCTCACAAGTCAAACTTCAAACTCCAAAGCACAATTAATAAGTGGTTGAAGAAATGACATTTTACTTACACACACAATCCATGCCCACACCCCTTAAGGACCAAAAGTAATTACATGTAAGAAGGTGCAATAAAGACTTACAATTTGTCTTCCCAAAACACATAATGGGGTCTAATTTTGACCCCCCAACCCATAGGTAGGGTTGGCATGGCAATTTAAGAGGTGTGGGACAAGTTTAACTTGTCCCACAAGCCTTAAAAATTGGCCCTTAAGGCCAAATTCGAATTTTGGGGGTAGAGTGTACAACACTCAAGGTCACAAGCACTCAATCTTACAACACAAAACCCAAGAGCCATCTAGTCTAATAAATGAATACTTTTGGTTACATCCAAAATTAGTTAATAACATGATTAATTAACTTAAATAGGACACTAAAATCCATTAAATAAAAGGGGAAGAATACATCATTTTCTAAATAATTAAAACAAAGAAAATTACATCACTAAAAATCACATACTACATTAAGCAAGGAAAACTAAACAAAATACAACACATAACCCTTAGTTACATTTTCCTCCTAACTATTTCCTCCTAACACACAACACACACACACACACACACACACACACAAACACATGTTTCCATGGTGACCCTTGTTGAATTCATCTAGAATTCCAATGTGGTTGGTCTCCAATCCCCCGATGATGTTTGTTGTGACATGTTTACCTGCAAAACACATAACACCTCCTTCGGCCTCATGGCCACATCAAAAACATCTAGGATAAAATATACAATATAAATCCATAGTCATCTATATACGAATCAAATATCATCTAGGAAAATATGATATCATTTACAATTTCTTGTAACATTTCTATTCTACATCTCATCCATGCCAAAATGATCACAACATTAGTTCAATTATCAAGGTCTACTCAATATGACGAAATATCACATGTCGAAAAACACATATATATATAACCATGTCAACAACATATCAACATTAATATAAAATATCTCTAATAATCCACATGCATCATATCTGAATCGAAATCAACATAATTCTGTGATCTCTAACATCTAACATCATGCCAAATCAAAACTATAATAATATCCATAAGTATAGTCGACAGTATCATAATCAATAAAATAAAAGTGTCGAAGGGAAGTGGGCACTACACCTCCTTTCTATTTATTGAAAATTTTGAGAGGTAATTGGGGTTACTCACTTATTTTTGGAGCTCTCTTTTTGGATTCTTGCTTGTGGGAGTTTGAAGAGTGCTTGGAAAATTTCTTGTGTTGAATATTTTGGGACTAGATTTCAAAGAGGAGCTTTACCATGGCAAGGTAGGATCTTGCTCTTTTATTTTCTCCTTGTTTCTTGCATGTTATGTGATTGTATGAAATTGTGTTCTTGTTTGAAGTGTTGGGTAGTATTTTGACCTTAGGTTGTGTTGAGATTTGGATATGGGGATGAAATATGTTGGGAGGCATAAGAGATTCTTGTTGGTTTTAGGAGGGAGTGGGTTTTGGATGCCCCACCTTATTCTATTCTATTATGTTATGTATTGTGGGAGCCATAAGAGAGAGGGAGGCATAAGAGTGAGGGAGGCATAAGAGACATAGTTTTGTTGTGAGGGAGGCATAAGAGACTTTGGGTTGAATGTGTGTTGGAGGGTTTTAGAGGTGGGCATCCAAACCCTTGGGAGGCACAAGGGCACCCCCATCTTTCCTATCTCTTTTTGGCTATTTTAGAAGCCTTTGTTTGGGAATTCTTTGTGTTTAAAAATAAGTGTTTTGTGGTTATCTTTCTTATGTGATTGGTTGTTTGAAAGTGAATGTTGAAGCATTGTTTTAGTTTCCATGTGTTGAAACATCCCTTATTGCCTTGTGGTTGGGGCTCGAGGGCCAATGAGAAGAATTGCTTCTTCTTCTCATTGGAATTTTGGTTGGGTGGAGAGTGTTGCCTCTCCCCATTTTTGGTTTTGTAAAAGTGAAGAGAAGATGGATCTTGGTTGAAGATTTGATCCTTGGAGCAATGTTTGAAGACAATTATATTTCATTTTAGTTGCCTTTTGTAAATTTCTCACTTTTAAGTGGAAAATTTATTGTATTGCTTATAAAATAAAAGTTGTATTGATTATTGGTATTAAAGTTGTAATATATGTGGAAATGAAAGACATTTTTAGTAAAGCAAGTTGATATATTAGAAAAGTGATTAGAAAGGAAAGAAACAACTTGTTCATATTTTAGTCAACTTATTATCTCATTTAAGTGTGTAGATCTTATTGGAAAGTTAGTAGTTCTTATTTTAAAACTTATTGGAAATCTTGTAAAATTTGGTTGTGAGAATGGTTGCAAATTTTGTATGTTGTGAAAATTCAAGAGATAATAAAGTTTACTTTAATACTTGAAAAGCATGTAAAGCAAAATTTAGTCTTTTTGTTCACTTCCTTTCATTGTTGAAGGAAAGTAAAACTATGTATGTTTAGATGGAGATAATTTAAATTTTACTTGTCATTTACATGTTCAACGAAATAGCTAAATTCCTAAATCTAGTGGAATAAAGAAATTGTATGGTTACTACAAGCCCTTAGTCTCAATCTGATTTGGAAATCCTTAGTATTAAAATTCCTATATGCCTAAATGAGTACCATTTGTCAATTAAATAGTAATAGTAGAAGGAAAGAAAATTTAATTGTATTCTATAAACTACTATCAAACTATGCTAGGAATTTTAAGTATGACACTAAGATTTTCCATTACTATATATATATATACACACACTAAAGGGATAATAGTATTAAAATTAAAATATTATTAATGTTAAATATTAATAATATTAAAAATATTATTTATATTAAAATATTAATAATAGTAATATTAAAAATAGTATGGTTATATTATTTATATATATTCAAAATTTTAAATAATGTTTTTTAGTAAAAGCAACTACCATCGAAGTTTTAAAGCCATAAAGGCTACAACATATTAGATAATAAGGTAAGGGTTACGGGGGGACCCTCCCCAACCCCAAACTATTGACTATTAAATCAATAAACCCCCAACCCAACAAAACCATACTTAGTAAAATATGTGGCCCTAATACTTATTAAAAATTACGTACTTTTTGATAATTACTTGTGTAAAACTTAAGACCTGCGGCTAAGCTTTTCTTCAAATCGTATATATATATATATATATATATATATATATATATATATATATATATATATATATATATCCTTTCCCAAAGTGCATTCAAACAACATTTTAATTATTTTCCCTAAAATAGGGTAGATATCCCATAATTCCATTTGGGCAAATCTTAAACCATGAGTTAAATAAAATACATTAATACTTGAAACCCTAAATGAGGGTATAAACAAAATAAAAAAATAATTGTAACGCCCGCTAAAATCTCCCACTTGAGACCCATGAACAACCTAGGTTTAGTTATAAAATTATGGAATAATATTTTTTTAAAAGTGTTAACAACCAAAGTCTCAAGGAAAATTAAATTCAACTGATAACTTTTCCCATTATAATAATTACTAATTCCACATTATAAAGCAATGGGTGTAATAAGTCCACACCTAATTCATATCTCCTCAGGGATTAATTTAATCACTAATTACATTGACATTTTACCTAAATATTCCCTGATTAAAATTTTAGGTTAAGAGACCAAAACAATTAAATACCCAAGATATTTAATTCCATAAGATCTAAGATAAGAGAAAAGTTTAATTACAGTGGGGGAAAAGAATACATATTTAAAATCATCAAAGTAAATTCTTACTTACCCACTCCTAGAACTTGGTTAAAGATTCAATTTGATTTTTCCCATGATTAACACAATTAAAACTTCCTAAAAACATTCCCATTAGATAGGGAATTTCCTCACCTTTTTGGTGATATAAATAAGTCCTCCTAACTCCTCATATTTCTCAAGTTATGGACTGGTGGAACTTGGGGTGAAAATTTTCCCAAGAGTGGGCTTGCGGGCCTGGGGAGGAAAATTTTCCCCAACTCGGGCCTGCAGACTTCGGAGAGAAAATTTTCCCGGAGGAGAAAAGTGGACCAGCGGAGCGGGGAAGAAAAATTTTCCTAGACGGGCCGATGGAGCGGGGAAGGCATTTAGCGCTTTTTCCTTTTTGGGACAAAGTGAATTTTACATCCGCACTCCGCCGACACCTAAGGAGGCCATGTGGTAGCTCCTTATTGGCTGTGGGTCTATGGGTTGGTGGGGAACATTTGGAAAATTTGACTATTCAAAAGGAAGGGCAAAAATGTCGAAAAGAACCCACGCCTCTGTCGACGCGAGAAGATGTCACGTGTTAGCCAACCGTTAGCTGCGGTTTGGTGGGCCGTTGACAGGATAATTTGGAAATTTTTCAAATTTCAAAAGAAGGTGGAGTGTTTCATACTCCAAAATTAATTTACACATCACTTACACATTTCTTACAACATTTAATTCTAGGCCAACAACTCTGATAATTACTTTCTTATGTCCCAATTTGATTAATTAATTTTAACAACATGTTTACTCACATTAATTTACCACAATTAATAAATAATGAAAGGGGTAAACACATCACTTAATAAACACATACAAACATCAATAAAAAGGAACCAAATAAATAAATACACATAACCCTTGGTCACATTTAAAGGTGATCCCCCATGGGAATCCCTAACAATCAAACACACACACATGAACAATACAAGTTGCCATGGTGACCTTGTTGAATTCATCTAGAATTCCAATGTGGTTGGTCTCCAATCCCCGATGTTTTTTGTGATATTTTTAACTTGCACAATACAAATACCCCTTTGGCCTCATGGCCATATCAGAACATCCAAATGAATATAATATAATTTCAAAATCATCAATATATATATGAATCACAACAACATCTAGACAATCAACAATATCACTTACAATTTCATCAGCAACTATATAATCATCAATTTTAAATTCAATTTTCTCGATCTACTCAATATATCCAAATATCACATGTCCTAACAACATCCATAAATATATATATAACCATGTCCAACAGCATGTCAACATCTATATAAAATGTCTCTAACAATCATCATGCATCATATATGAATCAGAGTCAACAATAATCCATGATCTGACATCTAACACCATACTAAATCAAAACTATAATAATGTCCATAATATAGTCAGCAGTATCATGATTAATATCAAAAGTGTCGAAGGGAAGTGGGCACTACAATAATTGAGCATGTCCATCCTGCCAAGAGCTTGAAATGGCCTCTAATGGCTTCCCCATCCTCCTCCAACAACCTACAAAACAAAAGAGAAATAATAAGTCAAAAGAAAAGAGGAAGAAACTTTCTTAAGAAAACTTTAGGGTTAGTTGTCTTTCCCCTCATCTAAGAGTCCTAAATGAATCCATCCAAAGGATGTGATTCATCCCTACAAAAATTAGGTGGGGAGTGGGTGAGAGGAATTTGGATTTAAAATTTAATTTTAAATCTAGAAGACATGGGTTGAATTTTTGAGGGTCACTTTATGGGGTAGGGGTGTGTTTATTATTCTAACCTTATGTCAAATTGAGGACTTTGTTAATTGTTTTTAAACCTAGTCACCTTGTGGATTAAAATAACTTTAGTATTTATTTATATTGGCCCCTTTACCCTTGAGATTAAAATGTGGGATTATCAACTATAGTGGAATTAAATGGTTTATCAACATAACATTTAAGGGGAACCTAAACCATGCTTAGTCTAATTAAGTCCATTAAAATATAATGTGAGTTTTAATACTTTGTTATAATGGAAAAATTATATTATTAAATATAAGCGGCGTAGAAACAATAATGTGACAACTATTGTTTTTGAAGCCTTTTTGCGTAAGCACGTTTATAAAAAAATCCATAATTTTCTAGATTGCTCTATGTTGTTCTTGGGTTTTGTGCGGGTAGAATTTAGCGCGCCACAATTGTTTTCTTAAAAATTCTAATCTTCCCCATATTAACACAACTTAACACATTTGTTACCACATAGAGATACCAATATATTTATAACAAACAAAAAATTACTTTGTTTTACACAATGTTTCGTAATTTCGCTTGTCTAGTCAAACACGCTAAATTTTGTGATGAAAAAGTGTAGGCCAACTTGTTTCACTTGATTCTTAGACATTTCTTTGAAGTATTGACAAAAAGCAGATAGGGTAATGGGCATAGGAGGAATATTTTTCAAATGTTGGTTGATGGGTTGTGCGCATATGACTTTTGAATCCACAGCTGAATGTGAGAGCTTCCTTTTGGCGAGGAGGAACTACCTGTAATGAAAAACAAGACCACCGAAAAGAATTAAACAATATGTGTAGTGAACTTCTAGCGTGTGCTAGATCCGGGAAGTGTGATACTTCCTAGATGGTTGTCAGTCCACTATTTTAAACAATTTAATGCGGGAAATGAAGTAAATCCTATCGTAGTTTGAAATGATTTAGGTATCTCACTTAAAACACAATAAGAAAGATCTAATCTAACGAGGCTAGGTTTAAATAAGATCAAAGGTCAAATGCTTGGTTTGGGTCTCTGTAGGTTTGTGAAGTCTCGGGCGAGATCACATGTAAATGAGGGTGATGTAGAATTAGGTGGATAGGTCATTGTTTTGGGTTGTATGTGCAAATACGAAACTAATCTTTGGTTAAGGGTGACCGACGACGACGGTTGGGTGTAATCGACGCGTCGCCATCTTGTGGAAAACCTGGGAATGCCACATAATGGATTTTGAGTCACCTTTATGATTACACAAAGGACTTTGGTTGGTAGAATGAGGTATTTAGTAGCTTGGGTGGGATTTAGTGAGATTTTAATGGGTGTATGGAGGGGGAGTGTTGAAGGAGGTCAATGGGTGGCTAGGTAAACAATAGGTGATAATATAATAACAAAATGAAATGAACCAGAGAAGTATAATGTTTTCCTTACTTGGATTTTGGTCCTGGACGCCTGTGACTAATGAATGGAGATGTTGGTGAGAGGTTGAAGGCTGCAGGTGATCACCAATCATAGGAGCTTCTTTCGCATGGGATGCATGGGCATTCCTTTTTGCTTGGTTGGATCAAATCAGTGTTGGAGTGAGTGTTGGATGGTGTGCAAGAGAAAAATGCTTGATCTCCTCCTTGCATGTGTGTTCTCACTAGAATTTGATCTTAGAAGATGTGATATCTCTCAGGGATGTGCTAATGTTTGCCAACCTTTTCCAATTTTTTCCAACCTTGAAAATAAGGTTGTTTTGGGGGTTAAAAGGGTAACCGATGGTGGTTCTGGCCTAACCGGCGTCGGTCAAGGTGGGATTTCCTAGGTTTACTAAACTAAGGAGATCCTCTTGATTTTCTCGGATCTCGTGTCGTTAACCTGTGGATTAGACTGGAAGCTTCTTGTAAGCATGTGGGAATGTGGTTAGAGAGAATGTAGGTATTGATTTTTAGGGTTTGGGTAAGTCTTAGTTAGTTATGGAAACTTACTAAGAATAGGTCTTAGAGTGAGTTGGCTTGATGAGGTGTCTAGGTGGGGTGTATATGTGGATATTATCTAAATTAAGATATTTAAATAATAAATATGGTGAGGATAATGAATTAATTAAATTAATATTAGTGAGGTGAAGGGGGCCATGGCTAGGTGAATGTGATGAAGGGTGCTTATTTTTCGAGGGACCAAAGGGGAGTGTGACCTAATTTTAGTGTCTACATTTTGCCCCTTTTTGTTGCATAGCTTGTATTGGTAAGTGATGCTAACAAAAAGTAAGATGTGGTTGCCCCATGTGTGGGTGAAGGTGATCCCCCTCAAACCAAGAACTGACGAGGGTGAAGGCAAAAGTAGTGAGTGGTTTGATAAAAGGTAAATGTGAGGAAAAGGCAGGTGGGGAAAGGGGAAAAAGGGTTAAAGGTCTACTCAGGAAATCAATGTAATTGGTAAGGGTAAAAGGTAGCATTAACAGTCAAATGCACACACACATATAAACTACAACATGCTACCATGTTGCATTCTTTGAAAAAAGAGTAGAAAACTACATTGTCTAATGTCGATAGGTTTATCCAAATGAGGTTGAAGTGATTTCGATATCCAAGGTATAGGATAAGGTCAGGAAACACAACATAGGTTAGGTGCAAGAACGGTTAGGTATGTTCTAGTATAGCAAAGGTGGTCAGGATAAATGGTCACGACAATAGGCTAGGTAAGGTCATTAGGTCAACAACACAGGTAACAATGCCATAAGGTATAGCGAACACATGAGGTCAAAGGTCACTAACGATGGTCCAAGTCCAAATATCTAGGTCATGGCATGGGTAAGGCCAAGGTAGGGGTAAAATAATGAGTCCCCAAAGGAGGAAAAAGGGAGGTAGTAAATGATGAGGTCAGGAAGGTGAGGTAAATGGTTTGGGTAAAGGTGGGTGGGGTAAATGATTAGGGTGAAGGTTGGGTGAGGAAAAAAAGTAGGTAGGGGTAGGGTAAAAGGCTAAAATGTAGGGAAATGTGCAGGTGATGGTGACCGATGTCGGTTAAGGATAACCGATGTTGGTATAGGTCAACCGATGATGGTAAGGTAGGGCACGTGACCGATGTTGTTTTTTTTGTTTTTGTTGATGGGAAAAGATTAAATTTGGGAATGGGGGAAAAGTGGGACAAAAAAGAGGAATGGGGAGGGTAATAAATGGGATAGGGGGTGGGTGGAGGTGAAGGGTAGTGTAGGTCATTGTAAGTGGGTAAAAGGGGAAAAGGAGTGGGAGGTTTGTTAGAAAAGGGGGTTTGGGAATCGTGGGTTGTTACCACGATAGTGGACCAGTGAAAAGTCGGTTCGGGTTGTGGGCCAATAAGTGTGAACAAGGGTATTAGTCACCAAGTGGGTGGCGATGCCGATTTAAAGGGTGACAGTGGTCATTTAGGTGGAACTAGTATCGCGTTGTTCGTTCACCAAATAGGTGACCGATGTTGGTTAAAGGGTGACTGAGGGTAGGTAGGGACTTTGGGCTTGTGCATTAGTCGATTAGGGGTAATCAGGGTCGGTTAGGGGTAATCGGGTTTTGGGTTTTGGGGGACATAGGTCAAAAAGTGATGTGGGCTAGGTGGTTGAGATGGGTAGGGTGAAAATAGGTTACGGGAAAATGATAGTAGGTGAGTATGGGTATGGTAAATGTAGATTAATGTTTTGTTTGTATTGGATGTAGGGGAGAGATCAGCTGCATATGCGGGAAAGATAGGGTTCCACCTACTAATGGTGATGGTACACGCGCAACGACCCCGGAGGAGCGCAGCAGCATGTGAAGGCGGCTGGCTTGAGTGGAGTCGGTGATATTGACATGTAGTCTGGAAGCCCAGTTTGATGGTCACGCTCATCGATGATGGCATTCCACGACTAACACGTTTCACTGTACCGACGGTGAGATTATTGTCACCCTGGAGGACGTGTTCGAATTCTATGGTTACCCATATTGGGTACACAGGTCTAATCTATCTCCTCTGAGGCCTTAGAGGAGCTGATTGTGACTATTTTTGGAGAGGGGATGGTTGAGCTGAGATTCCATAGCACCAGCTTGAGCTATGGAGAGATGTACCTAACATGTCTAGAGGAGATGAGGCTAGTCATTCTTTTGATGGAGGCAGTGTGTTGCTTTGCCATCAGATGCAGAGGGTGGATGTTTTCCCGATCATTGATGGGGTACTCCACGATATGATGATAGAGGAGACCCGCTTTTCTGGGCACCAACATTCTTGTTGTAGTTGTACAGGAAGTTGTGGGCATATGGGGGTGTAGGTTCATCCTGTGTTGTACATTTTTATTGCCACATTGGGCGTATGAGCACATAGTTTGTGTGCGGCCTATTTTTGGGTAGCGAAGGTGCTTATTTGGAGGAATGCCCCGAGAAGATGCATTCCCATCGAGATTTGTGTGGGTGGGGTATAGGAGATGGGTGTCGTCTATTGGAGAGCAGAGATCTGAGAGGCCCACACATGATGTGGCCTATTTTCAGTGAATTCTTGTAGGGTTTTCTGGAGTGGACATTATCTAGAGCTCGTATGTGGCATTCCCCTCATATAGGCATATGCACAAGAGAGCTAGCTAAGCTCAGCTAGTGAGATGGATATAGGTCGTCATGTCGGGGGAGTACAAGATGATCCCAGTGGATAGATTTTGGTGGTAGTTCAGGATTTTACAAGACGTACCTCTGTCCTTCCCACAGTACTAGAGAGACGATGTGGAGAGGCCCTTACCTCTACCATAACCTACAGTGCCCACAGGGCAAGAGGAGCATGCAATGGACATGGACCAGGATAGATGATGTCATGGGGCACAGATAGATGCAGTACTGCATAGTGGTGGTGGATAGCTCACTTATGAGCCATACCACCAGACCGGGGTATCAAATCACGAACAAGTGGCCCGAGTTTAGCATTAGGTGCGACAAGGCACTGGTAGTTAGATCTAGCCACCATCACGGTGTAGAGAGACACCCTACAGGGGTAGGTGGCTACTCTCATTACCCAGTTGGGTATACTACAGACACAACTGGAGAGCTCTAAGGTAGAGGTAGCAGAGCTACGTGTATAGGTGGCTAGTCGAAGGCCCAGATGGCTGGTGGAGGAGATGGAGATGGAGAG
This sequence comes from Taxus wallichiana var. yunnanensis, assembly GCA_018340775.1. Taxonomy (NCBI): domain Eukaryota; kingdom Viridiplantae; phylum Streptophyta; class Pinopsida; order Cupressales; family Taxaceae; genus Taxus; species Taxus wallichiana. The sequence continues at coordinate 686,011,209 of CM031238.1, read as the reverse complement.
GAGGGTGATGGTCAAGTGGCGGCCTTACAGGCTCGGAGTGACGTAGAGTTTACTGAGGCGGTTGGCCATACCGAGGCACAAATTGGGGTCTTACAGCCCCGGATACGAGCACAAGGGTAGAGGCACCACCATAGGCGAGACCGGGTCCGAGGTCCCAGTTCAGGTAGGAGAGCGGGAATGGTCCTACAGAAATGTATAGGGACCGAGACCTATGGGACCACCACATACCATGCCTATATCCAAGTTACGGGATGCCATAGGTGAGGCTAGATATTACCAGGACCAGCTAATGGTGGTGGGATAGACTTCATATCCTATGCCGAGTACAGGGCACAGGAGGCATCGAGTGAGAGGACAAGATCCCACACTCACATTGTGGAGAGCACAAGGGGCAATGAACTCCGAGTCCAGATCAGGAAGGCTACTAGCACATGGAGACCAGCTCCAGTTGAGGCACCAATAGGGACCCAAGAGGCTAAGGGTATAGGTGAGATAGAGATGGAGGACATCCGCCGAGATGCCTGATATGTGGCACCTAGTTTTTGATGTATGATAGTCATTTTTTATGATATATACTGGCCTGCGTGCCGAGAGATAGTTGTATTTTTTATCACATACCAGCTGCGTGCAAAGACAAAGTGAGGATGTATGAGATATTTTTGTATATTTTGAGCATATACCAGCCTACATGCCAAAGATATTTTGTATTGATTCATTATTTTATTGTATATATGAGACCGGCCTGCGTGCCGATGACATTTTGTATTGTGTATCAGCCTGCATGCTGACGATTTTGAGATGATGGACATGAGGAGATAGCCATGTATATTGTATTGAGATACACATGTATTTATATGATGAGATACATGATATTTTTGATTTGTTGATGTGGTGATGAGATTGTCAATTTATTGGTGCATTGATGAGATTTTGATTTGTTGTTTTGATATAGATGGAAATTAGGTGAGTTAGGCATGATGGAGTTAGGTTGGTTTAGGCATGGATCGAGTCAGGTCTTAGGCATGGATCGAGTCAGGTCGTAGGTATGGATCAAATTAGGTTTATTAGGCATGGATCGAGTAAGGTTATAGGCATGGATCGAGTTAGGTTTATTAGGCATGGTTGGGTCGTAGGTATGGTTGAGGTAGGTTTATTAGGCATGGTTGAGTGGGTCTTAGGCATGGTGGAGTTAGGTTATAGGCATGGATCGAGTCGAGGTTATAGGCATGGATCAAGAGGTGTAGGTATGATTGAGTTAGGTTTATTAGGCATGGTTGAGTCGGGTCTTAGGCATGGTTGAGTCAGAAAGTATGTGAAGTTGTGATTCAATATTGTATTGCAATGAATGATAATATGGGTCATATGTGAGATGTGGTATAATCTATGCGTAGTGATGATAAAGAAATGGTAGGTGTAATAAATGTATGTGGTTTAATTTCTAATTTTGGGTATAAAAAGGGAAACTAAGTGAGGTGTGATGTAATGTGAGGAACATGGAAGATGAACTATTTAGGGTAGAGAATGGCCGAGCTAACCTCCAAGGGCCCCATGCCCTCGGAGTGCTGCCTACATAGTCCCGGTGAAAAGGGACCTTAGGCCGATGTAGTTCTCCCATGAGCTAGGGAAGAAGATGAGGAGGTATGAAAATGAGTTAGTAGGTTTTAGGCATGGTGTGGGTTTAGGTCTGTTAGGTGTGGGTGGGTTATAAGAAAATTAGTGTAAGTGATGTCAATGGTGATTTTGAATGTGGGAAAAGAAGAAGATAGATTACCCCAAAAGTAAGAATCGAGGACCAAGTCCTGTATAAGGTAATCAAAATGTAAACAAGGATGGCTAAAAGAGAAGAGGGGGCAATAAATCCACTTGATTGGTGAGGATCATACCGAGTAGATCACACCCTGAAAGAGGTGATGAACGTAAGACCCTAAAGACATTGCATGATTGATTTTTCTATGGTGAAAAGTAGTCACATGATCACCAAATGTCATGGTTTCTGAGAGGTCCCTTGAGGCAAGTAGGAAATGGGAGTGGGAATGGTAAGAAGGGTGAAAGGTAGTTAATTTTTATGTGGTATGAGGTAACATGCGCTTCGAGAAAGAGATCCGAGGTCATAATGGGAAAGTCCATGACTAAAAGGTTTGTTGTTTTGATTTGTATTTGAGATAGACTAATCGATGCGGGAAGTCTATATGGGATGAAGAACATTTAACTCCTTGAGGTCTTCATGAAGCTGATCGATGGGAAGCTTTGGTTGCTCTCATTTTTTTAAGAGCTTTACATAGCTATCCTTCGAGGGAGCAGTCTATTTATAGGAGCCATTTTCGAGAGGAAGATGTCCTTTTGAGGGAGTCATCTTTTGATTGGAAGTTTGACTCAAGAATTTATATCCCATGTGAGGGATTTTAAGTCATGGACAAGACCAAGGTGAGGATAGGACTCTCATGCAAAAGGAAAGGTGAAACGACCATGGGATTGCATCTAAAGGTAGACAAAAAGTATCCATGAGAATCATGTTATGTGCAGCGCCATGGTACACATATTCAAGAGAAGATAACAAGTGATGGGTACTCAAATGATTCTTGTTTAATCATTGGTGAGGTGTATGAAGTGTATAGCTCTCAAGGGACGAGCATGGAAAGAGACAAAGGGTGAGGTAGGACTTAAAAGTCAACAATAGAATGGTCGAAGATGTAGGTGTTAAGGGTATCATGTTTGGGTTTACCATCGAGTGAAGATAAACGATAAGCACATGATCTATAGGTATGAGTTATGATGTATGGTCCAAGCTAATTAGGAGAAAATTTGCCCCGTTTGTTTTTTTCTGCTTTAGTTTCATGTTGATTTTCTTTCAAGACAAGGTCATCGACTTGGAAGGTTCGTGCATGGACACGTTTGTCGTAGGCACATTTGATACATTTTTGGTAAAATTAAAGGTGATCAAAAGTGTTAAGATGACATTCATCTAATAACTCTAGTTGTGCTAAATGGTCTTGATGAAAGTCATCATCATTGAGCATGTCATGGAGAGAAATGCGGAGTGAGGGAATCTGGACTTCGAGAGGTAGAACAACCTTTGTACCATAGACCAGAGAAAAGGGTGTGGCCGTAGTGGAAGTGCAAATACTAGTGCGGTATGCCCATAGGGAAAAGGAATGTGTGTATGCCAATCCTTCCCAGTATCATTAACCACTTTCATAAGAATTTTGTTTAGGGTTTTGTTAGTGGATTCGGCTTGGCCATTGGTTTGTGGGTAATAAGGTGATGAGAAACTAAGTTGAATGCCAAAGGTGTCGTAAAGTTTTTGCAATGTTTTGTTTTTGAATTGTTTTCCATCGGTGATGAGGTGATGAGGAATACCAAAGTGACAAATGATGTGATGATTGATAAACTCACATATTTTCTCAGCTTTCGTGGAGATGAGTGGTATGGCTTCCACCCATTTTGTATAGTATTCGGTAGCAGTGATGATCCATTGATGGCGTTGGGAAGAATGGGGGTTGATCTCTCCAACAAGATCTAAACCCCATTGAGAGAAGGGCCAAAGGTCACGGGTAACCTATAAGGTGTGACTGGGTGTATGATGAAGATTGGCATGTTGTTGGCATTTTACACAACGTTTGACGTAGTCACAACAATCATGGTTAAGGGTCGGCTAGTAATAGCCTAGGTGAAGAATACACTTAGCAATAAAGCAAGGCCACTGAAGTGACCTCCACATATGCCATCATGAACTTCTTTAATGGTATAAGGAATTTCATAACTTGTGAGGCATCGTAAGAGAATACCATCAAAGCCACATATAGAGGAGTCCCCCCCGGATAACGTAACAAGATACCTTTTAAGGAAGGCACGTTGTCCATTTAGGTGAGATCGGGGAGGTAAGATGGAGAGAGAAAGGTAGTTGGAGTATTGTTTCTACTAAAGGTTTGGCATACATGAAGTGTAAGGGGTCAGTGTTGGTCACAACATAGGTTTTGTGGTTGAGTAGGTAATGACGGAGTTTGGTGGCAATGAAAACTAAGGCTAAGAAAAAAAAATTGGGATGGGTGTATCGGGTTTCATAGTCCAAAAGAGTATGGATTATGTAATAAACCACCTTCTCCCTATGTTGTTCATCGCGATGAGTGAGCATGGCTCCCAAGGAATGATCGATAGCTGAGATGTATAGGTAAAAAGGTTGATCGTCTTTAGGTGGAATGAGTACGGGTGGTTGGAGAAGGTATTTTTTAAGGCCTCAAAATCTTTGTGGCAATCATCATCCCATCTAAAGGAGACATCCTTCTTGAGCAGATGATGAAATGGTTGGCACCGATCCGATAATTGTGAAATGAAATGGTGAATAGACTGCAACTTACCTTGCAAGCTACAGAGTTTTCTAAGGTTAGTGGGTGGAGGCATTTGAGAATGGCCTTGACTTTAGTAGGGTCAACTTCTATACCACATAGGGAAATGATAAAGCCCAGGAGTTTTCCTGAGAGGACCGTGAAGATGCACTTCTTAGGCTAAAGGTGAACACAATATTTAATGAGGTGGTCAAAAATGGTTTTTAGGATGGCAAGGTGCTCTTGGAGCGGTGTTTAGATTTGGCCAAGAGATCATCCACGTAATCTTCCAATATGTGATGCATGATGTCATGGAAGATGTAAGTCATAGCCTGCTGATATGTGGCACCAACATTTTTAAGGCCGAAAGGCATGACTCGATAGCAAAAGGTCCCCAAGGGGTGATGAATGAGGTTTTGTGTTGATCCTCTAGGGCAAGCAAGATTTGGTTATAACCCGAGAAGCCATCCATGAGTGATAGCATCTCATGGCCAGTAGTAAGGTCAACCAGTTGGTCAATACCAGGTAAGGGAAAATCATCTGGAGTACATGCTAGTTGAGGTCATGGAAGTTCCATGCAAATACGAGTCCCCTATCACCTTAGTGACAGGGACAATGTTAGAAATCCAACGAGGATAATCAATGGGTAAGATGAAGGAAATGGAAAGAAGGCATTGAAGTTCTTCTTTGATGAGAAGGGCAATACGAGGGTGCATTTTCCTCATCTTTTGTTTGATGGGTTTGGCATCGGGAATAGTTATGATATTGTGGACCACTATGGTGGGGTCAATACCAAGCATGTCTGTATAAGACCAAGAAAAAGCATGGTTATGATATCTTGAGAAAATAAGTGATGGCTTCTTGTTCAAGAGCATCTAAGGATTGACCAATCTTTAGGATGTGTGGGTCATCCTGAGTATGAATGTTTATCTCGATAGTTGATTCATTCAACATGGTTTGCATCTCAGAAGGTAATGATCGATGAATATATGAGTCTTTTGCACCAAGGTAGGTGAGTATAGATTCATCATCCTGACATTGAACGACGTTAATTGAAGGTGTATCGTCATCGATCATTTCAGGATACAGGAAGGGAAGAGTGGAAGGGCCTCGCCTCACATTGATAAGTCAGAGGCCCCAAGGAAATGGTGTTTATGAAAAAAAAAAAAGTTAGGAGGGATAGATTCAGGATCCATCGACTCTGTCGGTGAGGTGGTGATGAAGGTGGAGTGGGTGAAGAAGGTGGAGAAGGGCTAGTGTCCTTGATGAGTTCAATGCGGGCTTGTTTGGTAGGTGGTTCAGAAAGCCGATACCACTATGGTCGTTATGTTTGCAGGTGGTACATGGAATAATAGTATGGTGCCTTTCTCGTAAAATCCAAAACCAAAACCCTTCCACGCACATCGGTGCAGGAAGGTGTGGGAAAAATGGTGATTGGTAAGTGATTGGAAGTCAGTGGAAAATGTGTGGGTTTGTGATGAGTGGTTTGGGTGTGTAACGTGGTAGTATCAAGTCCCCCATATGTGAGACTAGTACGAAGATGAGGAGGACCATAAAGGAGGTGTTCTCCTATGTGGTGATCATAGCGAGGGTGTTGGTGAAGACTTCCATACTCTTGTGGAGTAAGGAATGTGTTGACACTATATAGGTGGTATTTTCCCTAGAGTGAGGCATTGAAAAACACCTTCCAAGGGATCGGTGGTTGGTATGTGGTAGCTAGGAATGGATGAAGTGTTAGAGGTCGACGTGGAGGTAGAGCTAACGGATTGGGAAGCTGATGGGTCATTCGTGGAGGTTGTGGTAGAGATAGGAATGGAGGAGGTATGTGTGGTTGAAGTAGCGGTTGCTATCTGTTGGTAAGTGGAGGTGTAGGTGAAGAAGTAGTGGTTGTGGAGGTAGACGGCTTAATAGGTATGAGCACATCATTGGGTTGGTAAAGCATGTTGCATGTTTTAAAAGGTGATGGGTTAGTTGGAATGGTATAGGTGTGTCCTTCATGTTCAAACTTTACACAATGATGCAAAGTGGAAGGAACGCACCCCATGACACAAATCCAAGGGTCTGCAAGAACAAGTTATATTGGAATTCCCCCTCCAAGATGTAAAATAATTCTGGAACAATGCGGGGGCCCACGCGAATGTGGAGGATGACGGTGCCTAGTGTAGAGGTGATAACATCATTGAATGAACGCAACATGACAGGATGTTTATGCATGCAATTGTTAGGTATGCGCATTTGAGTGAATGCATGGGATGAAATGATGTTAATGTTAGCGCCCCATCAATCATCACATGGCGTACCCGTATGTCATCGATGTGGATAGAGATGAAGAGAGCTGGGTTCGAGTCATCATTTTGGTGTGGCGCAATCTCTTCCTCTGAGAAGCTAAGGGAGGCTACTTGGTGAATAGGGTGGGGCGAAGATGAAGGTGGTAATTTAGTGAGAGAGGCTACATGATGGGGTGTGATAATGGAGGCTATAGGTGTAGGGTCATTGGGTAAAACCTCAATAGATTGAAGAACCTCCATGAGAGCTTGATGATGGGATTCTAAGGTTTAGATGAGGTCATATAAGGACATTTTGAGGGGAGATTGGTGTAATTGTTTGAGCATGGTGCGATGTGTGACCCCATTGGAAATAGGATATGTGGGGCCATGGATAGTGATTTTAGGCGTGGGTGTAGATGGTATGTTGGGTATGGGATTAGTTGGTGGGTCGGTTGCCTTTTCTTTGCCCTTATCCTTCTGAGCATGTGTAGTGACGTGTATCATGTTGATCTGAGGGGAGTTGGCAAATGGAGAAGGTGTAGGGTGAGTGGTATAATGACACACGATGGGTAAAAACCTACCAGAGGAGAAAAACCCTGTAAGGTGAGTTGGGCAATGACATTTGGGTGGTGGCGTGGCAAGTTCTCTGATGCGAACCATGTTAATTTCAAATCTTGGTGGTGGTTCGAGGAGTTGTGGGGGTGGAGGTTGTGGTTGTTGAGTGGGCAGTGTGGGAATGGGTGTCGGTGAAGCAGGGTCCTCATCGAGAAGGTCGTCATCATCAAAGTTGGCTTCAAGAGGACACAACTAGATAAGGACAGATTTCAAAGCCTTGCAGTTCTCCACATCGTGCCCTGGCACATGATGGTATGCATAAATTTTGGTGTCATCAAACCCTTTTGGCTTGGGTTTGAGGGGGTCGTAAGGTCTAAGTGGTGAGTAATGTGATGACAAAAGTCTCAAGGAGGTTGGTTAAAATTTTGGCATAAGACCCTACTAGTGGATCACAATGGGAAGTGAACATGGGTTTGGGTGTAGGTGTAGTTGATTGTTGAGGAATGGTCTTTGGAAGAGGAGGAGTAGATTGAGCTATCGTTTTGGGGTGCTGGCATGGTTTTGGGTTTTGGTCATGTTTGTTTAGGTGGGGGTATAGTAGATGGATGGGTAGGAGGGTGTGTGGTTGTTCTGACTACCTTATTGTGGGGTAGTGGAGATTTGTCTTTGGGTTGCACCTTCTTGGGTAAAGGTGATATGGGTGTATGAGGTCTAGAAGGAAAGGTAGATGGGGGAAGAGGATGAGTTACCCATGGGGATAACGGAGGTGCTATGAAGGTAGAGGATGTGGGTCATGTAGGAGGTGTAAGGGACAAGAGACTAAAGTGTAGTGGGTAGTGAAGGAATTGCTGAAGGTATTAGAGGTATGGGTGGTAAAGATGTTGTGGGTGTGGGTGTAAGTCATGTCGGTGTTTGGGTGCATTAGAGGTTTGCGAGGAAGGAATGGGTTGTTGTGTTTTTGGTTTATTGATGGGTGGAGGTTTCTTGGCCATGTTGGGAAGCTGAGGTCCTAAGACAGACGGGACAGGTGTAGGTGTGATTGGCGCAGCTAGGGTATGAGTTCTATGGGTTTGGTTCTTATGTTTGGGTGTCAAGTAGGTGTGGTGTTGACTTTGGAGGATGTAGCTAAATCCAGTTTGATAGGTGGATGAGTAAGGCTGGTGGTCGGGGTGACCCCTAAAGTGGTAATAGGTTTAGTCGAGGAAGATGCCATAGGTGTGGGTTTGGGTTTAGATATAGGTTGGGTTATGGGTAAGGGTGTGGTTTGAGCTATGACAAGTGTCGTGGAAGGATTTTTGATAGAAGTGGTTGTGTTTGGTTTGATTGGTGAAATATTTTTGGGTAGATAGTGGAGGTATCAACAAGTGACTCTACATCTGTGTTGAGACAGAAAAAAAAGGCACCCCCATAGTAAAGCCCTATCCACATAATCTAAGTGATCAGACCAAATGTGAGAATGGCATGTCTATGGGTGGAGTTGATGAGGACTTAATGGAAATTCCGTAAAATGTGTCTTAGAGATGGGAAATTGGCTAGCTTCATCTTTCGTGGGTAAGAGAGCCGAAAGTAGGTCTGCAGGATTTTAGGTAGTTGATGGAGAATGCTCACCAAGAGGCAAAGGTATCTCGACTAGGTCTATGATAGGTGGAGGAGATGATGGGTGCTCCTCTGTAGGTGGAGGAATGGATAGGTGCTCCTCTGTGAGTGGAGGAGGTAATGGGTGTTCCTCCTGGTAAAGAAGCGGTTCTCTAAGTGGAGAAGCCAAAGGTGAAATGGTCTCGATGTTAGCGGAAGACTCCTCCGTAGGTGATGAAGGAGATGAAAGGTGTTCCTTTGTGGTGGAGGAATAGGTGTGGTGGGTTCCAATGCGGAAGGAGGATTTTGGGCTAGGATTTCCTCTATGGAAGGAATGTGAGGTAATTGGGCAATAGTGGATGCATCACTAAAAATAGTGTGGACCTCATGGGTATGGGTATCATGAGTTGAGGTCTCACCGGTTTGATCAGACGAAGGGGCATGGTTGGGAAATGGTTTCTTGAAGATGTGTAGGTTTTGGTTGGTAGGTGTGTTAGGATTATCCATGGTTAACTCACCTTTCTCAAGCATTTCTTGGACAATATTTTTGAAAGTGATACAATTACCATCACTATGACCCTTTACTCGATGATAGTTACAGAAGTCATGTTATTTATACCATGCGGGCATGGGGAGTAGGGTCAAAACCAGTGTGTGGTTTTATAGGTGGAAGGGTGATGGCTCGGCTTTGATAATATTTTCTAAGACAAAAGTAAGGTTCCCCAATTGGGGTGTATTTCCACTTTGTTCTCGTTTGAATTGAAAAGTCTAACGGGTGAGAGATTAGATGAGGGGGTAGCCTGATTTGATGGATGAGCTGGGCTGGCCTTGAGTACCACTTGCATTAGTGGTGCCCTTAGCTTTTGAATAATTTTTTGTGGTTTGGAAGAAGAAGAGGTATCATTCGACTTGAATGTGAATTCTTATTGCGTAATTGGATTTTCTTCTCTTTGATGGCCCGAATCTCTAACTTTCGTGCCATAGTGAATGCTTCATCGAATGTTTGGAAGGTTTAGACCTGCAAGGTTGGTGAGATATGTCTAGCACAAGCCCATGTGAAGAGTTTGATGAGTTTTATTTGTGGTAGTTGGAAGGTGAGTTGATTGATCAAGCTATGCCAACGAGTGCGACAAAATCTGTGATAGATTCATCTTCATATTGACGCGTGGAGTATAGGTCGGTCATAGTAACCTTCTTGATGATATTGATAGAGAAATGATCCAAGAAGGCTTGGGCTACCTGATTGAATGAGAATATAGAGTGTCTAGGTAACCCACTATACCAATCTAATGTAGGTCCAGTTAGAGACATGGGAAAGGTTCATCAATAGCAAAGCATCATCGTGAGTGATCAGATAACACCCGTGTTTGAACGACCACAAATGTTGTTGTGGGTCTTCTTTGCTATTGAAACGATTGAATTTAGGCATTTCCCAATGCACGGGGTATGGGCGGATAGGAATGGATGGGTGGATGGGCTCATTGCAAATCTCGTCATAGGTGAGAGTGTTGCATGAGCTAGAAACCGATGCCTCCAATGTCTGCATCTTATCCAACATTAATTTGATTAGGTCATTGGTAGGTTGTGATGATTGGGTGCCTCTTATAGCATGAGAGGGTTGGTTTTGGGCATATAATGGGGTGGCACTCTAGTGTATGGTGCTGCCATGTAGGTTGATTGAGAAGAAGGCAAGTGAAACAGGGGGTATGTACCCGAGTGAATAATAGATGAAACGAGAGGTTGTTGATAGTATGTATATGGAGGTGGAAGGGTCATGGTAACCCTAGTGGTAATGGGGGCTAATGATTGTGGAATGGAAAGGACCACGTTCTGAAAAGGGGTAGGGGTCACCGACACCGGAGGTGGTAGTGTAGCTATGGGTATGTGTGAGACATTAGGGGTGGATGAGGTTGTTTTGGGTAGTTGTCGAAGGTATGGTGGATGTGGCGGGTGCCACGGAGGTGGCAGACATGGCAGTCATAGTGGGTATATGACCTAGCTGCGAAATGACTAGGGGTAAAGTAGATTATGGGAAGCACAGAGCTAGATGGGGCCGATGCAAGAGTGGGAGCGAGAGTCAAGGGGATAGATATGGGCATGCCGTATATCAATTGACCCGAGGCATCTCGAGTGGATGAGTGGGAAAGGTAAAACTGCAAAGCGGTAGGGTTTTGGTCAAGGAGTCATGTGAACTCCTCATCTCCTGTGGCGATAGTGATAGGTTGGATGGGATCCATGGCTAGTGATAAAATGGAAGGTGGTGAAGGACTAGGTGGGAGTGGTTGACAACTGGTGTGAAATATAAGTGCATTTTCTTGTCTTCAAGTCAACACCATGTGAACCTAATACTTGATAAGTAGGGCGCTTCTCTGTAAATGACATAAAAAAACAACAAGAACAGGTGAATCTGATGGTAAAAAGTGGATTAGGTACCAAATGTTGGTGGGAAAGTGAAACAAAGCTAACCGATGCAGTTAGGGAAAACCGACGCCGGTTAGGGGTAACCACTGTCGGTCACTATAGAAAATGGACAGTGAGTGAAAAACAAGGTATAAGGTCAAATCTGATAGGTATGCCAAATCTGATGAGGTTTACAACGTCAATGGGAATGATAGCAATGACAGGGACTGTGAAAAGTGGAAGAAGATGAATAAATAACAAGGATGAAGATGAATAAATGTCCCTTTGAGTAGGTTAACAAAAGGACCTGGAACCGACACCGGTTGGGTATAACCGACGATGGTAAGAGGGTAATCGATGATGGTCGCTGGACCGACACTAGTCACTATGAAATTGAAATAGTGATGAAAGAATAGTGGTTGTGAATTAAAATATGATGTGGAATCAGACCTAAAATTCTGAGAATGATGAGAATATGGTCCAGGCACACTCAGGTGAAGCTGAAATACACCAGCTATGATGAGGAGCATGCAAGGATGAACAAGAAAAATGAAGAACGTGATCTTTCACCTCAAAATGCAAGCCAAGCAGAAACACTAAGAAAAATGTGATCCTAGGAGTGCCTTTTCTATTATGTTTGTTTAGCTTATGCTATTTAAGGACTGACACATGAACTATGAAATAGATTTTTTTGGTGAGGATGGCTTCCTACGAAGAAGGAGATCTAAAAGGTGAGGTTTCAGGTATGTTATGGTGGGGGTGGGCCTCACTCTCTAAAGTATGACTCGACAGAGCAGTGAGTTGGGTGCCCACTGTGTCGTGATCGTGTGATCACCTATAGCTTCTTCCTAGGTAAGATGTTGTTTAAGAATGTGTGTATTTTCAATTTTTGTGAGGTTTGGTAAGACTCAAAGAGAGAGAAAGAGAAAGAAAGTGCTTTCTATGGTTTGTTTGTCAACCATCAGCTGGTCATGACTTCTAGCGTATAGGTTGCCCATAATTAATGTGAGCTAATGCGATAAATCAGAATGCAATGCACTTATTTTTAAGCCCAAATTGAAGTGTGAAGTTGGATGACACAAAAAGATGAAGAGGAAGAGGGATGCTCTTTCACTACAATGCAGAAAACATGAAGAAATGGTTCTTTTTAATTACACCAAAAGAAAGGTTTCCTTTAGAGAAAATAGAAAGAAAAGGTGGGTTACCAAGGAAGAAAATTAATGTGTATGCTTTTCAGAAGGGAAACAAACACACAAATTTTCCTAGGAATGAATAAAATGCAAGGAACCCCTGGATGGGTCCCACCGGCGTGCCAAAATGTTTCACCTGATTCTTAGACATTTCTTTGAAGTATTGACGAAATAGATAGGGTAACAGGCATAGGAGGAATACTTGTTCAAATGTTGGTTGATGGGTTGTTATGCGTGTATGACTTCCAAATCCACAACTGATTGTGAGAGCTTCCTTTTGGCTAGGAGGAACTACCTATAATGAAAAACAAGACCACCAGAAAGAATTAAACAATATGTGCAAGTGAACTGCCTAGCATGTGCTAGATCCGGGAAGTGTGATACTTCCTAGATGGTCATCGTCATCCACTATTTTAAACAATTTAATGTGGGAAATGAAGTAAATCCTATCGTAGTTTGAAATGATTTAGGTATCTCACTTAAAACACAATAAGAAAGATCTAATCTAACAAGCTAGGTTAAAATAAGATCCAAAGGTCAAGTAACTGGTTCTGGGTCTCTGGCAGGTTTGACAAAAGTCTCAGGCAGATCACAGGTGAATGAGGGTGATGTAGAATTAGGTGGATAGGTCATTGTTCTGGGTTGTATGGGAAAATACAGAAACCGATGCCGGTTAAGGGTGACCGACGGTGGTTGGGTGTAACCGCAGCGCACCGTTTCTTCGTGGAAAACTGGGAATGCCACAGAATGGGTTTTGGGTCACCTTTATGATTGCACAAAGGACTTTGGTTGGTCGAATGAGGTATTTGGTAGCTTGGGTGGGATTTAGTGAGGTTTTAATGGGTATATGGAGGGGGAGTGTTGAAGGAGGTCAATGGGTGGCTAGGTAAACAATAGGTGATAATATAATAACAAAATGAAATGAACCAGAGAAGTATAACATTTTACTTACTTGGATTCTGGTCCTGGATGCCTGTGAGTGATGAATGGAGGTGCTAGTGAGAGGTTGAAGGCTGCAGGTGATCACCAATCGTAGGAGATCTTCTACATGGGCTGCATGGGCATTTCTTTTTCTTGGTTAGATCAAATCATTATTAGAGTGAGTGTTGGATGGTTGTGCAAGAGAAAATGCTTGATCTCCTTCCTCGCATGCGTGTTCTCACTGAAATTCGATCTCAGAAGATGTGATATCTCTCAGGAATGTGCTAATGTTTTGCCAACCTTTTCCAATCTTTTTCCAACCTTGAAAATAAGGTTGTTTTGGGGGTTAAAAGGGTAACCGACGATGGTGGTTCTAGCCTAACCGGCGATGGTTAGGGGTAACCGGTGTCGGTCAAGGTGGGATTTCCTAGGTTTACTAAACTAAGGAGATCCTCTTGATTTTCTCAGATCTCGTGTCGTTAACCCGTGGATTAAACTGGAAGCTTCTTGTAAGCATGTGGAATGTGGTTAGAGAGAATGTAGGCATTGATTTTTAGGGTTTGGGTAAGTCTTAGTTAGTTATGGCAACTTACTAAGAATAGGTCTTAGGGTGAGTTGGCTTGATGAGGTGTCTAGGTGAGGTGTATATGTGGATATTATCTAAATTAAGATATTTAAATAATAAATATGGTGAGGATAATGAATTAATTAAATTAATATTAGTGAGGTGAAGGGGGCCATGGCTAGGTGAATGTGATGAAGGGTGCTTAATTGTCGAGGGACCAAAGGGGAGTGTGACCTAATTTTAGTGTCTACACAACTACATGGAGGATGTCACATGAATGAATTAATTAAATGAATAGAATTTATTTAAAGGGATATTAGTATTTATTCACCTTTAGTATATAATATAATTATTTCTTATTTGACATTTGAGATTACAAAAAATAATACCCCATTCACAAATTTCATTTGGCTTTGAAATTACAAGCTTTAACATTAAATGGTTATGACTTTGTGGCTCTGAAATTATAGGCTTTAACATTAAATACATAAACAAACTATACTTTTAGAGTGCCCATCAAAACCATGTGACCATATAAGTATTAAAAAGGATAAATTAAATGAATGACTTTCTTTGTCAACGATTTTAAGTTTTGACCATAGGAATTGAATTAAGAATTGAACTCGTGACTTACCAGTTACCGATACAACAATGTACTATTATAGTACAACTTGAAACAATTTGTAACGCCCACATTATACACACAAAAACAATAGTAAAAATAGTAAGATACTTTTTTTTTTACTTACATTTCTCACTACACAATGCCACAAGGGCTCCAAGAAAATAAAACTCAAAAACACATACGAACACTTACATAAGTCATCGAATCACATAGACACATGACAACACCATATACATGTTGATGCCACACTTTGAACGAATACTAGCAATGACCCAACCATAAGAAAAGGACTCAAATATTGGCAAACCCACAACACATCATTTCCTTAATTGCATCTTAGTTACGATTAACATTCCAAGAACATTATTGTGCAAGGATAATTTTCTCCTTTTTCCACCTACATATTCTTAAGTTCATTCCACATTTAATTTATAGTTCGACCATTTTAAGTTGGATTTTTATCCTTTATAGAAATTTCCATAACTTACATACTTATTTGGCATAATTCAAATTGCATATAAAGTACTTTAATTATCTTGTTCTTATGTTAAGAATATGCTTCTCAAACGTTTATTCAATGTCTACATGTTACCCTTGCAACTCAAGTGAATCTGACTTGATGTCTAGAAAGCAATATTAGGATTTAAGGGGGTGGTTTAGATTCAAGATACTTTTTTCCCATAAACATTCTTCGATCTTGGTATCTTTATTTCCCGATTCAACATTCCTACAACAGAAATTGTATTTAGATTATATATATATATATATATATATATATATATATATATGTGTGTGTGTGTGTGTGTGTATGTATATATCTTTTTTTTTCTCAAAGTTTGATCACACCAAGGCCATTCATATTCTTTGTAACACATGAAAATGTTTAATTAAGTTATAAGCAATCCAAGAGTGACATTATTCCTAATCTCAAATCTTGTTTTACTCTTATATGATTTACTCTTACAACGTATTATGGTCTCGTTATTAGCATAGTTTTATAACAGGAGTTATGAAAGTATTGACTAACATATTGAAGAAGTATATGATTGGAAGCGTTATAACTGCACATGAACCTCAAGTTAACCTCCCAATCAACTGAGGTTTAGTTTAATTCCAATTGCACCTAAGAATCTATGCCTCAACTATAAAAGATTTTAAGGTGAGAGGACATATTTATGCTAAACAACCTTCATGAAAGACCAAGGTGTTATGTTGTTAGAACCAAGGTAACACATTTAGCTAAGAGGAACTAAAGAGTTCATTAACAAGAGTTTAAGACCTAGAACAACTATTTCATGATCTCCATTTATGTCATCTAGAACCAACAGGATTTTATTTGCTGATGAAGTTAATTTCTAGATCTAATTTCGTAAGACTTGGCAATCCAAAAGGATACTAAGGGAGTAATAGCTCTACTTACTCCACAGATGGTAAGGCTACACCGCATAGTCATTGCTTCAAACAAGGACTCATAAGGTGAATTCCAAGGTGATCTTCACCACTCAACACGGTGTCGGACCTGACGAGAAGAAATTCTCCTCGGTTACCAAAACTAGAAGGAAACCACATACTCCGGATAACTTTAGACCATGTTGTTCCTAAAAGATGGGTTCACGAAAATGTTGCTAAACATAACGACTATGATGGTAAACCCAAACTAGGGGTTTTATTTACATAAAGCTAGGAGGTTCCATCGAGTGCAAAGTTTAAGTTCATTTTATGGTTTTCAATTTCTTCTATGGTAAAAAGGATCACACATGAAGACATGTTACGCATAGATCTTATATTAGGGTTGAGTGTTTCGATTGAAACTCTTTATTACATTTACGAGGTAAGAATACAACCTAGTAATTAATTAATCATTTATTGAACACTGAAAATGCATTACAATATATTAACTTCAAATTCATTTATATATATATATATATATATATATATATATATATATATAAACCCTTTTACCATACGCAACTATAAATCAAATTGAACTTGTGATTAATGCACATTTCCTAAGATATCCCTAAAAATAGCATCTCATACATATTAGCAAATTTCAAATATAACTTTTTTGTAACAAAAGACTACATTATACATATATTCATTTTACAATGACCTATATAAATTACAATAAGAAATAATGAATTACACATCGCCTTTTGCCATCTTTCTTGCATCCTACAAAACCAGGTGAGCATGAAATCAATGATAAATCACTGGCATGGAATCCACCCTAATCTAACATAATTAATGTTTTTCAGTTCCCCATTTACATATAATAATAATTATAATTTACATTTGAAAGAAAAGGTTTAGAAACATGAATTCATTTCATTTCATTTCACTTCATTTTGTAACCAAGGAGAGAGAAAGAGAAAGGAGAGAGAGAAACACCATTTTTTCAAAAGTTCTATTTCACACAAGTTACACTATGGAGTTTTCAAATAGTTATTTACATGTGTAAAAAGTTTCCACATGGTGGTTTGGCAACCCGACAGGGGTCCTACAACTTCATTTTTACATTTTCCTGTTAGCTACAAAAACATTCAAACAGGCTTGGAGGCTAAGAAACCACTTTCAAACATTGTCTTCGATGAGAAAACACACCATAGTTAAATTTCTACATGCCCACTTATATACCAAGAGTTCATAGGAACTGACAAAATTTAGAACTAGCGAATGCTTTACGATTAGAATTTAGTTTTTTTGGGGCCATCGGTCATAAATGAGCTAGTTGTTAATGATCAAAAGTGAGCTTGAGGCCTCAGAAAACCACGACCAAAACAATCGTTCAATGGATGAACACAACGAGGAACTTCCTACAATTTCCCTATATAAGGATAATTCATTAGAGTCGACTGGGACTAAGAACTAGAAAACAGTTTTCAAATGGTGACATGTTTTCTAGAGCGACAAGTCGTAATTGGTCCAGTTTGACCTCGTCAAACTGGGATTGAGAGCTATAAAATGCCTTTGCCAAACTAACCTAGAATGTGATTTTTCTGAACTGAAGTTTTCAGGTAATTATCTAGTAAAATTACTAGAGGTTTGCAAAGGCGGATAATAATTTCTCTATCCAGGTTTCAAATGGTGGTTCAAAATGAAAGCCAACTTTTTAGATTTAGTAGCTTCCTATCATTGCAAAATAGTGTAATGAGGCTCCTATAGGTGTTTCGCACGGAATGTTTCGGCTCTGCAGAATAGACTTGCTTCTATCCTATCATTCCTTTGAGAAACAGATAAGGGTTAGGGCTAGGAGGAATACCTGTAGAATGTTGAGATGGTGTGCGCGTACCGTAGAGAAAGATCAGATCGACTGCGAAGAACTCCTTTTTGTCTTGGAAGGACTACCTGCAAGTAAGAATACAAGACCACAAGATTTTAATTAGACAACAAATGAGGGATCTACCTTAGGCCCAGGAAATATAAAAACTTCCTTTCAAAGGTGGTCAGTTCCCCTTTTAATATGATTCAACACAAATGATAATATAGAAAGCTATTACAAAATCATGATTTAGGTATCTCGTTACCAAGCAATAGAAACTAAAC
The DNA here is from genome assembly GCA_018340775.1 of Taxus wallichiana var. yunnanensis. NCBI lineage: Eukaryota > Viridiplantae > Streptophyta > Pinopsida > Cupressales > Taxaceae > Taxus > Taxus wallichiana. The sequence goes on along the minus strand of CM031238.1, from coordinate 685,993,243 downwards.
TATCAATAATAAAGCGTCACATTGTGTGTTGATTCTTGAGTCGTGATACGTTAGGAGTTGAGTTATAGGGATAAACCAGGCTGAATTTGGGGTTGTTAGGTGGCTAATAGGTGAGCAAAAGGGTTTTGGGGTATAAGTCACAGTGACCGACGGCGGTCACTAGGTAACCGACCACGGTTAGAGAACCGCTGCCGGTAGAGGATAAACGATACCGGTAGGGGCAGCAATCTAAGTGCTTCTGGATAGAAGTTGGTTGTAAGGTGATTGTGGGGTTATTAGGATTGGTGGATGGCTGAGGGGGATGATGGGAGGATAGGGAAGACTCGTAATGTGGTAAAATGGCCTTCTGGGCAATATCAGGGTGTGTGGGTGAAGGTTAAGTGCAGTAGTGGCTGGTAGTAGATCTAGGAATAAACTTATGATTACTATTAATCAACAGGCTCAAGAAAATGGTGCTTAGAAACATATAACATACTACTTACTTGCCCCTGATGTAGATGCAAGTTTCAGGACTGTGATGATGAAGACAGGACCCAAGTTGGATGTAGTTTCCTCTTCTGATGCTCGGATGAGTGTTACTGGGCTCTGGTTATTCAGTTGCAGTCTTGGGCTTGATGTCCTTCTCTGCAATCTCTTCTTGTTTCTTCACTTGTCTCTGCTCGGCCAAGCAAAATCTGGATTCTCTCGATGATTTCTCCTTCTCCCGATCAAATGAAAATCCGATCCTTGTTTTTGGTTGGAAGTGGTCATTTACGGGGAACCGATGGCGGTTATGCAACCGATGGCGGTTGAGTAGAACAAGTGCGGTCCGGTCAAAGCGGGCTATTTTTGGTAAAATAGCCAGCTTTCCCTCCTTTTCTTCCGAGGGATTGGTAGCGGGCTTGGTCAAGTCATTATGAAGTTGGTTTTAGGTGCGGATGAGGAGTAATTAGTCATAGGTGTGGAATTGGACCAAGTTATAGGTCTTAATTAGGTTAGTTTAGGGTTAAGACTAGGTCACAATGAGGTGGCGACATGAGGTGGGGGTATGGTGATGTGGATTTATTAATTATAAGGTAATTAATAAATAATTGTGTAAGGTTTAGGTGGTGAGGTTAGGTTGTGAAATGCGTGCGGGTCACAAGGGGTCGTAAGACACAAATTTGGTGTCTACAATAGGGGCGTCAAAAAGGTCACAAATGTTCATTCTGGGGTCGATCCAAAGATTGAAGTGACACCTCACATAATAAGGTACACGTAGGAAACTTAACATCTCCTTTCCGAGTTACGAAGGTTACTTTGCAAGTCTCAGAAAATTGCAATTGATCTATTTAAACAAGGGAGTGGTCAAATCATTTATAGGGAACTCAACTTCAACCTATCAATAGAAAAGGGTATTGTAGTAATCTATTTTGGTTGTGATGTTTTCTAGATCATCACGAAGTGAGGGTTCAAGTTTATTGTCTACCAAGAAATATTGGATCTTGTAAGTTACAATATACGGTTTTACTATTTTTAAAACAAGTTTATTTTATACAATATAATATATGAAAATCCTTCGATTTTAAAACTTCATTTCATTGCAAAAAGGAAAACTAAAGAACATAAATTATGAGAGATGAGGAGAGATGAACCATGCCGGGAGATATTTGCATTTGCGGTGAATGCGAAAGTCCACGTGGTTTCACTCGCACTCCATTAGGCTTCATCCATGTAAAAGGAATTCCATCAACCAAATCACGTGCACCCACAAGTCCCCATTTTGCATTTACTTGAAATCTTTCATTTTGTCTTGAATCTCATCATTTAAACGAGGAAGAGGTTGAAGTCACATGATTTATTTTGTAATATCATTCATAGAATTGTGAAGCCTAAGGCGTTCCCATCTTGTTGTTTTTGGTGTGACCAATGTCTCTAAATTGTAGCTACTATAAGGAAACCCACTCCAACCCAATGAACATTTCCAACAACTTAACCAGATTTCTGTTATGGATCTCTCCTATTGTTTGATATCCTTCTTCATACTCATATCATGTCTATGTTTAAGAGCTAATTGAAATGTCTTTAAGGCATACAGTTGGCCAAAAGGTAGCTCCACTCTGCAACAACCCATTTTGTGCATATCCTACAACCATTGCAGACCAAAGGCCACATTACTTTTAGGCATTCAGTCAAGCAGTTCACAAGCCAAGTGCATGCTTCTACGCTTGCATACATATCTGCTAGAGTGCATGCAACAAAACATGTGACAAACTCCTTTATATATTAAACTTTGATGGAATTCCATTACCATTTCCAAATCTCCCATTTTGGTGCAGGATGGGAAGGCAAGAAAAGGAAAAATTAGATTTCCATTATACTTTGATGGATTTCCATACTCTTTTGTAGAGCTCGTGTTTTGGCACATGCATGGAGGGTGCTGGTAAAGGCTGTGAAGCCTAGATTTCCATTGCTTGAAAACTTCCACGTCCTTTTAACAAACCCATTATGTACATGTTTTTCCATCATTATAGTCCATAAGGCCACATTTCAAGAATTTATTTGAACAGTTCTCATTCCAAAACAATGTTTCCATGTTTTGCATACATATCTACCAGAACACTAGTAACTGCAACATATGAGAAAAGTCTCATTTTAGTGCTAGTTGGGAGGCACCTAAAAAGAAATTAAATTGATCACGTGAAGACTTGTTTGCTGCATTGGTGTGATAGTGTGATTGGGTTCATAAGGAACCTTGAGCCTTATGAACCCTTCCCAAAACGTATTCCCATGAGAATTTGTCTCGTTCCTTCAATCGGTCAAACACTACAAAAATGAAACACCCAAACCAATGCCATCAACTACCAATCTCCACCTCATAACATTAAGACGCATTACCAGCTGGAGGAGGTGTAAGGAGGTTTGTCCTCACCGCAACTATCAACTTACTACTAGATTTACAATGTTTCCTTGGGTTCAACATGCGCAGAGGCTCTGGATCTCAATAAAGTGCTCATATAATTACAGAGAAAAGACAGGTCTGTAGGGTCCTTTTGAATGCATTGCACTCCAACCTCTGCTTTAACGCCATTCTGGGAAATACAACCACCCAACCGACAACTCCTGACTGGACAAATACAAGAGGGTGTTGAAGGAGGTCATGGAGTTAGGACAATACTAGCTAGTTACATGAAATTGAAGTATCCAAAGCCTTTATGATTTTTAGGTATGTCAATTTGTCCATCAAACACATTGAAAAGCACCAAACCATTATATCTATAAATATTATTATTAGTTTTATATAATATCAGTCCTTGTTAAGTTTTAAGCGGGACACAACATTTTATATATATATATATATATATATATATATATATATATATATATATATATATATATATATATGTATGTATATATATATATATATATATATGTGTTGTGTGTAAAACTTAATGTATGAATGATATTATATAAAACTAATAATAATATTTATAGATATAATGGTTTGTGTATATTTTCAATATGTATATATATATGTATTATACCTAAAAATCATAATATATATATATATATATATATATGTATGTATATGTATATGTATGCTTCTATATATGAATACATATATGTATATGTATATGTGCATGCATGTAAAACATGTGACAAACTATATATATATATTAAACTTTGATGGAATTCCATTACCATTTCCAAATCTCTCATTTTGGTGCAGGATGGGAAGGTAAGCAAAGGAAAAATTAGATTTCCATTATACTTTGATGGATTTCCATACTGTGTTTTGTAGAGCTCGTGTTTTGGCACATGCATGGAGGGTCTTTGGTAAAGTATATGTATGTATGAAGCCTAGATTTCCACATATTGAAAACTTCCACGTCCTTTTAACAAACCCATTATGTACATGTTTTTCCATCATTACAGTCCATGAGGCCACATTTCAAGAATTTATTTGAACAGTTCTCATTGTAAAACAATGTTTCCATGTTTTGCATACATATCTACTGTGTAACATATACATATCGCAACATATGAGAAAAGTCTCACTTTAGTGCTAGTATGGGAGGCACCTAAAAAGAAATTAAATTGATCACGTGAAGACTTATTTATATATATATGTGATAGTGTGATTGGGTTATAGGAACCTTAGAGCCTTATGAACCCTTCCCAAAATATTCCCATGAGAATTTGTGTCGTTCCTTCAATGTCAAACACTACAAAAATGAAACACCCAAACCAATGCCATCAACTACCAATCTCCACCTCATAAAATTAAGACGCATGTATACCGTGGAGGTGTAAGGAGGTTTGTCCTCACCTGCAACTATCAACTTACTACTAGATTTACAATGTTTCCTTGGGTTAAACATACATAGAGGCTCTGGATCTCAATAAAGTGCTAAGATAATTACAAAGAAAAGAAATGTGCATGTAGGGTCCTTTTGAATGCATTATACTCAACCTCATATGCTTTAACGCCATTACGGGAAATACAACCACCCAACCACAACTGACACACGGACAAATACAAGAGGGTGTGTGAAGTGAGGTCATGGAGTTAGGACAATACTAGCTAGTTACATGAAATGTGAAGTATCCAAAGCCTTTATGATTTTTAGGTATGTCAATTCGTCACATCAAACACATATGTAAAAGCATAACCATTATATACTATAAATATTATTATTAGTTTTATATAATATCATTCCTTGTTAAGTTTTAAGCATATACATATATACATATATATATATATATATATATATATATATATATATGTATATTATGTATGTATGTATATGTATGTATGTATGTATATATGTATATACATACATATATATATATATATATATGTATATATATGTATACATATATATATATATATATATATATATATACATACATACATATACATACATACATACATATATATGTATGTATATACATATGTATACATACATACATACATACATACATGTGTGTGTGTGTGTGTGTGTGTGTGTGTGTGTGTGTGTATGTATGTATGGGTTATGCACTACATAATTTCTCAAGGCCTTATCTTAATGCCGAAAGGCGTGTTTATAAGTAGAAACACCGAGAAACATTTGACAACATCTTGTAATCTTTAGCATCCTTGTTGTTGTCCATAGCCATGCCCATGCCGGTGGAATTATTTTTGACCATAAAAATAATTTGAGTCATCCATGTCCATGCTCGTCCATCCCTACAATGCATTAACAACTATGCCAAGTACGATTTTTTTAGTTGCAAGAAATCAAATTGCTTCAATGTAGAGTAAACACATCAAGATAATATGGAATGTGTTCAATATACCTTTATCTACATTGTTTGCATGGAGAAGAAAAGGGTAATCAACACAAAAGCTCCAAGCCAATTCATGATTTATATTATTGCATAATATTCACATATTTTATTTGTGGGTACATTGACAAGAACAATACAAGCATCTATATTCAATCTACATTATTTAGTAAACAATGTCATTCTTGTATTTTTTAACATTATTAGCACATAATCTTCTCTATTGCAATAAAACTAAACCTGCTTACTAACCACAAAAGATAAGGTATACCAAATTAAGAAAACTAGCAACCTCTTTTGCATGTACATTGCATGGTACACTTTAATGGTTTTGTTAGTTTAAATTCTGCTTTTGAAAAAAAAACATTGTGGTCATGCACGAAAAATATTGTTAAGCCAGTTGATGAAGGAAACCATAGTTTCTACCTTTATCAATAAATAAATAAACTAATTAGAAATGTGCATGAAATTGACAATATAAGGAACCCGTAACATAGAGTTTTTTTATCATGCCTCAACAATGGACTAGAAAATAAATGATCTATGAAGGCTTGCACCATTAATATAAATTTCCATGATAAATACAATAAATTATAATTTTCAAACCAATCAACTGAATGGGAAACCATAGTTTCTACCTTAATCGCTAAATAAAATCCCAACTAAAAATGTGGGTGAAATCGATGATAGAAGGAGCCCTTAACATATAGTTTCTATATATCTAACACATAAAGAGTTTAGAAGGAAAACATATTCAAGTTCCCTATCTACAAGTGACGATGATGGAAACTTTGCAATGTGACCAGCCATCCCACCTCTCCATGCAATAGACCAATGACTTCCACTCAAAGAATGATTATTGTTTTTATATATTTTTCGAACAAGTTGTCATGGTAATCGTGATAAGAGTAGTATTAGGTCATGTGTTCAAACCTTGATGATAAAATTTCTAGCAGTGGTTAATTCAATGCAAGAGTAGTCACTATAAAAACCTTTCCTGACATAGAGACATATGAAAATACTTCAATTTTATCTAGTGTTAAGAACCTGGAATGTTGAGGATAAGTTCTTGGCTACAAATACACAAGGAAAAATATTACAAATGATACATGTTATTGCCTAGGAGATCATGGAAAATGGAATAAGATAGTGGTCTATATAGATGATACAAAAGCACATGATCGACCCTATGTTTTGTGGTTATCAAATTCAACAAATGTAGTGATTTTACTTGGGATGATGAGTCCACTCAAAGTATCCCTATCTCTAAAGTGTATCAAGACACAAAGAATATAATTCCCCTTAAATTGAAATGTGTTCTAACTACCCACAAATCACAAGGGATGCCATTGTTAATGGTAACTTCCTCCACCCCCTTTTTCCAATTTAAACAAAAAAAAATTGAGGTTTTATATGTTCCTGGTTGTAACAAAGCAATGTTTCACATACGTTCCCCCAACATTTTTCCCATCCTTGAACTTATCCTCCATCAAACCCCTTACTTTTTCCCCTCTTCCTTGTGTAGTGTTTTTCTCCCTCTATTTTCCCTTCTTCGACCCATCCCCTTCGATTTTCACATCACACCATTTTTTGTTTACAACTATTTTTGGTTTCTATCTTTTGATGACTAAACCTCTTCCAAAAACCTTTTTTTGCTAATAAAAGTGCATGGCTATTACCTATGTATTAGTATTTAGTGGAAAGAGATTCATACAATCACAAACACTAACAAATTTTATATTAAACCCCTTTCTTGCTTTTACAAATATGTATTACTTCACATATCATATCCTTTTACAAATTTATACCAATTCCTTTTCATATATATACAAAAGTAAACATGTAAGTTTTTTTAATATAAAAGGTATTTTATTATCAATATGAAGCTTACACATATTTCTTGGCCTTAGTTACCAAGGACTGGAGAGAATCCATTTAGTAAAATTTTCCAGAGGTATGATCCCTATTCCTATTGTATCGTTGATGCTAGCAAATTTTTATAGCAGTTGTCACTAGAATTTTTGTTGAGATAACACCTTATTGTTATCTTGCTAGCTATATACAATAAAAATCATCTTCATAAGAATAATTTCACCCATGGAATAGATGTGGGACATTTAGGTATTTAATTCCCACCTATTTCTAACTTTTCATTCATGTCTTTGTTTTATCTAAAAAATTGAAGACCACCCACTCGTGATCCTTAACATTGATGCTCGTAGATGGATGCCACCTTCAAGAGCATCGATGACTCACTCTGACACCACCAATTACAAAAATATCATGACTGGAAGTTTTTTTCTAATCATAGACGTAAAATTATGCACGTATCATCATTTTAGTATGTCATCGAGTATGTTGTAATATACATGAATCTTAAATAAAGAAAACTATACACTAGTGACACTTTCCCTTGTTTCTCTACTTTCTTTGATTGAATTCTTTTGTGAATCTCTTCTACATCTCTTAGTTTTGTATGCACTTCTAGTCAATTCACAATGATCCCTGTCTATCTAATCTTGTCGCATCTATTATTTTTGGTCTCAGGAAACTAGCACCCAGGAGCTTGTGTCCCTTCTGGGCTCTCCTTTCCTCCCTATCCTTTTTTCACATTTAGTTATTTGTGATCAGCCTTGTTTATTTTCTTATCCTTATCCTGTGTTCTTAGTCATCCTTTTCTGTCATTAGTTTCAAAATTCAAGCAAGAGAATCATATATACACAACATACTAACCATTATTCTAGCTAGAAAATCAAGAGGGACTATCACATATACATATTACTACCACTACTCAAAGGGACTACATTTTGGGCTGCATACATTGCATAGGAAGGGGAAGTGTTGAATTACATACCACACATTTGCATTATTTCATCAAAGCTAGCTATAACCCACTATCTTGGCATCATTGGGCGAGGAAAACCTAGGCAAAGGACATCATTTCACACACAAGAACAAAGAACTACACAAAATCTTAAAAATGTAGTGCGACATTCGGTCATAAGTTCACTCATCGGGTGACCGTCGAGGTCAGTCCAACTTCACATATTGCATATTCTATTTAGATATCATGTGTTTGTGAGCTTATATAGATAGCTAGGGCTTGTGTTACAAGATACATGTGTGATCAGAACCTTAAATAGAAATTTGGGCGACAAAGAGCAAGTAGAAGTGAATACCTTCCGATCAGAAAAGACTAGATCATGAATATTCACGCAGTCACTAGTGCCTAGAACAATCACTAACGCTTGGGGCACTTTTTTTCTTCTACGAGTGCTTCTATCTAGCACAGTCTTGAGTTCCCAAGTCTTCAGGGAGCCATTTCCTCATTGTTTCCAATCGATCCAACAAATTGATCAAAATCAACCAAAAACATATAAGTCTCTATTTCCTTTATATTTACCTAGGGTTAATTGATTTTAGAGACTTGTATAATGAATATTATTGCATACAATCACCTAAATGTCATTTTTACAATAGTTTCTTTGAAATATAGATTTAATTCAATTTAGATTAAACCACTAATCAAATTCGTTACCTATATAATTACATTATGGAGGAGGCTCATGACCACCCAATACCATGTTTTCACATTCGCCCATCAACTGGGGACAAGAATCATAAGTTTTAATCAGAGATGGTTGTTTGCACATTTCTTACTTTCCTACATTTACTTGACCTTATAACTAAAAGGGGGAAGCAAGGAGAAAACATCATGGTTGGGTTTTGAACGAGTAACCTATTAGATTTCCCACATTTTCTATTTTGACTCTTTAAGCACAACTTGCACTCACATGAATGATGCAAGTGAGATGAAGACAATAATGTGAAGCACAAATAACAAATATTATTTTGGTAAGAACAATTTCAACCATGGAATAGGTGTGGGACATGTAGGTATTTAATTACCACCTTATTTCTAACTTTTCATTCATGTCTTTGTCTTATCTAATAGATTGAACACCATCCAATTGCAATCCTTGACTCTGATGCATGTTGATGGATGACACCATCAGACTATTGATGAGGGAACTCTTAATCATTACCCTTATAGCTAGAGAGAAACCCTAATCTCAAATGTGTATGAAATTGCCACCCTCGCACACCATGTATGGTCAACATCTCTTTGTCTCTAAGTTGTCCCATGAGACACACATGCGAATTACCCTTACATATATGTTTGTTCTAACTACCCATAAAACAAAAGGCATGAAATTGCAAACAACTATTCAATTCAGTATTATTGATCAACCACTCTTTATTTTTTCATGACTATTCACCATTGGTCCTTACCCCTTTAAAAGATTCGCAAATGTGTCATGTGGTTGTAGGAAACTAGAGTTTCACAATGGTTCCCCGTACCCCTTTACCTAGTACGAGCGGACGCCTATAGATCTAGAAGGGAGCATACTATAGAGACTCTCCCTCGTTTGTTGCTTTTCATCCTCCTTTACATCCCCGTTGTAAAGATGTTTTGGTTGTTGTCCATATCATGGGCATTTCCTGCTCTTATTCCCCATCAAATTTGATTTTTTGCATAAAACTTTTCTTCATGTCAATTGCATTTTTTTGCAAATTTTTCCCATTCTCTTCACTTGCATTTCCGGTACTTTCCTTTAAACAATCACCATAAATAGTTGCTCCTCTCTAACATTACCACAC
>CM031238.1:685923292-685975792 GCA_018340775.1 Taxus wallichiana var. yunnanensis | reverse complement strand
GAATCTTTAGAGAGGGTTTATGGATGCATGGGGTTAGAAAATATTTTCTTTGCTACACAAATCTCTACAGATCATGTATTGTGCTTTGAATTTTTTTAAGATATGTGCATTCCATCCAGTCCGCCAATATGTACAATCCAAAGGTATGAGAAAGGAATTAAACTATTATACGACCTCTACATATTTGTGGAGTTGATGGGATGAACAACCCTTAGATCTTTATAGAGGCTTCTTCGATTTGAGATCATAGCAAGGAAAAAAAGAAAATAGAAAATACATGCACAACCCTTAAATGGCCTGTCCATAAGGGTGGAGTTGATGGAATGCACAAGCCTTACAATTTTTTTACAGCTCCCTCTACCTTGGTCCAGAATGTATAAAACTCTTGACACCCCTACACAGAGCCCCCTCTACATTTCCGTAACTATACATAGCTTTACTCTACACTGTGAAATTAGAGTTAAACAATGAAAGCAAAATACATGAGCTGGTATAAGTATTTATTTTAAATGTTTGTGTTGTGTTTTGCTTGAAACAAATGATTTTTTAGCTACTTTGGTTGAATCGGGGGAGAGGGTTTAAACATGCATTTAAATTGTTTGACGGATATAGAATTTTTGGTTTGATCTCGTCACGACAAAAAAAAACCAGAGTTGCATTCAACTCCACGTGCCTAGACCAACGTTTCCTTTGATAGAGGCAATGTAAAAACCTCATGTCATGTAACTTTGTATTTGGAGTGTGGAGTAATAATGTGTAGTTGTGGACCAAGTATGCGTGTCTAAACCGGACTCCCTGTGATGGAGGCATTAAAAAAATCTCGTGTCATGTGTTTCGCTTTTGTTTTTAAACTTTAAATTCACAGTGCAGAGTTGAGCGGTGTACAACTACAGGCTAGTAGAGGGGATGTGTGTGGGGTTTTGAGTTTTTTATACTTTATGGGCAGAGGATGAGGAAGTTGTTAAAAATTTGTAAGACCTATGTCTGAATCTTAGTGGGAGATTTTTATTTTCGTGGATGATGGAAAACATCAAGGATCAGTGGGTTTCGGTCCACAACAATCATTTTTAGCTAAAACTAGAGTGTCAATGGCGTATAGAACCTAATCTTTATTAGTTGTAAATGTGGATTGTTATTCAACCTACTTCCACATTCTCATGCTTCCAGCCTGTGCAAAATGGGGTTTTGAAATAGGGTATGGACACCAAGTAAAGCATTACGAGAAAATGAGAAGAGTTCCCTTTTTGGCTTCCGCACTAAGGAAAATCAATATGCAAAATTTAAAAGCATGCACAAGGAATACGATCTGCAATGGGCTGACTCCACCCAGCAGTAGTCTAAACTCTATATTGTGGTCACTAACAAGTAACTCGGCTATGGAATGTACGCCTCCAGTTATGTTTGCCTCTGGATTGTTCAGGGTCTTCTACATAGGGGTTACAATGTGCATACCACTATCGAGAATGGAGGTATATATATCTTACAATGGATAAAACTTATGAGATGAGATGAGATTTGTTGTATACGAAAACTTGGTCTGCAGGACCTGTCAAAAGCCATACTCTGAGCTCAATTCCTGAAAGCATCCGTTGTTCCAAAAGGGAATCCCAAATTTAAATCCAGGAGACATGATACAGTATTTAAATTATGCAAAATACGACATCCAATTTTTTTTGTGTGGCATACCTCAACAAATGAGGTCAAGTACCTGAACAATAGTACTCAATCCTTATTGAGGCAACTATGCCAAAGGTTATCCGATAATGGGAATTTACCCAATAATTAAAATAGACATCGGTGAACTTGTTGGGTGTGGCCTTGCTAGTTGTGATGTACCTCAACAGACGAGGTTGAATACCTATGCAACAATATTCATTTTATTTGTGTTTTGAAATCCAACCTAACCTAATACAAAATTGAAGAATTTAACCTTTTTACTTGTGATGAACGATTGCACTTAATTTTTGATCTGCCAACCGAAAAGATGGATTTGCCATGTATCATTGTCTCATCATATTCTGTATGTATCATGTTTTTTCTTCGTGGATTTATCACTTCTTGTGTAGTTATAGTGCATTGCAGCGGCATGAGAGACCTAAATCATGTGCCAACTGTTTAGCTTGTCAACCTTTTTATTCAATATGGACCCATAACTACAAGAGAATATTGGCCCCAACTAGGACATACACCTTTAGAGGATTGGCTGTGTTTGTTGAGGATAAAATAAGTTTGCTTACAACCTGCAATAAATTTTCAATTTGATTGAGAATCCTTTTCCCACATTACCATGAGAACATATGATTCTTTTGATATTTTATAAATACAGTTGTTTATATTCTCTATCTTGTTGGTTCAATGAAGTAATATCACGCACTGTGATAGAGTATAACTTCTAAAGCAACTTCTTCGAACTAGCCCCAATTCAATATTCTACAAACATAATTTGAATCAATCACTTTTGAGGCTTGTCATTTTAGTAAATATCCAACACTGTGATTGAGTGTAACTTCTATAACAACTTCTCCAAAGTGACCCCAATTCAATATTCTATAAACATAATTTGAATCAGTGACTTTTGAGGCTTGTCAATCCCTTATCTTATGAGGTTGAATCATTTCCAAATGTTATGTACTTCAAATGGATAACATTGCATATATAAAGGTTAAAAGTGAATAAATCTACAAGTTGCAGACACCACCTTACAAATAAGCCTGAATAAAGGAATTGAAAATACTTCAACTGAGAGAAAATGTAATTTAACTCTATTATTGCACTTGTGTTATCAATCATATCACCTGCATCTGTAACTTTAATAAAAAAGAGACAAGCCTCTGCAATGGAAACACTACTGATACCAATGAATCTTTGAATATCTTCAACCCCCCAACCCTACTTTCTAGGTATATAAAATTAGTAATATAACATAAATTCTCCAGAGGGAGCTTGCTTTCCTAAAGGAAATTTATCTTTTGAGAATGACGTGGCAGTAAAATTATTCCTCCACTATTCCATGTCATAATCCCAAATAAAGGAAATACAAATACAACTGATGGCCACCAAAGACAAGGGATGACACAGGATCAAAGAAGCCGATATTACAAGGTCAATCTCCATCACAGTCAAAGAGTGACTGAACATCAAGAGACCAAACTGCCATGCTCAATTAATTAAAAAAATAAGGGGAGTTCAACACTTCTTTTAAATCAAAATCACTTCGATCTGGTAATGGGGGAAAGCCCAATTGAGGAAATGTGGTCTCGAAATATTCCAGCAACTGCACATTGATTCAGTGCAACCATCATTAGCTTCATTCATATAAATTCATCTTTACACCTTAAATATCAGCAGGTATAAAGCTTTGGTATTTCAAATAATTTTCACTTTTCTGAATAAATATCAGTGTTTATGTTTATTCATGCAAGCTTGAAACTTACATTTTCCAGTATACGATTATTGTACAATTCAACAAAGTTCTCCCTGAGTATCTGGTTCATTTTGTCCACATCACATGCATGTGTCCAATATGAATCATGTACTCCTATACATGAGGCATTGAAATAAGATCTAATTTCTAAAGAATGTAATATTTTCATGGATATTTCTATAACAATCAGGCAAGCAAGTTACCTACAAAAGTTAGGCTTGCTGCATTGCAAAGAGAAATCATTGGTAAGAGTAAAAAATAAGGCGCATACAGAATCTAATTCTAAAACTAGAAGCCTCTTGATGAATAGGAGAAGGCAAGGTCGTATGGTTAGAAGTAACATTTGTCCTTATGTCAATTGATCTTTTGAACTTTTTTATTTTCTGGTGTTATCCCAGCATGAGCATCCACGCCTGGTCTGGTATTGATGGCACCCAACTGTACCACATAATGAGAATCAGATCTTGCAGTTTCAACAGTGAGTGGCTGAGAACATGTTGAAGCCAAGGATGGATAACGTAGAACATTCAGTGAAGCTACAAGATGGCACTCCACAATCCTTTTAAATCAGTATTGGACTTATATAACATATTATGAATGTACATCAAACAGTATTACAGTAAGGATCATATTAAAGCTTGGAATCTATAGTTATTTTTTTATTACCCTTGATTAAAATCAACACTCTGCTAAGCTTTTCACAAAGTGTCATTTTTGTTGTTACCCTTCGATTATCGAGTTTTTCCCGATTTTTGTTGGATAACTAGGCTAGATAGAAATCTAAAAAATGACTAGGACATTCTTGTCTTGAATGTTTATCAACTACTATATACCCCCTAGTCTTCCACAACCAGGGTTTCATATACCAATTTGATGTTTGGTAAGGTCTTACATAATATCTGTGTGTATTATAAGTTATTGCTCCATCAACAGGCAAACTAAAAAAACCCAGCCAACAATGGTATATTTATGGGATATGTTTTTTTGGATTGGCTGCACAGTTTCAATGTTAATTTACATTGACCAATATTTCATGAATCATCCACATGTTCAAACTGCTATTGTGAAACATTCATCTGTCATACAAATATGGGGAACATTGAAACCCAATAAGCATATGTTTGTCATGTCCGTCAAGGGTATACTAGTCTTTTTGGTTTTCATGTTCCACACCATTCCACTACTAATTCACTTTATTTCTAGGGGTTATGTATGTGATAGTCAATCTATTACTCATTTATTTCTAATCCAGAAATCATCATACTCATACTTGTTTTTATTGTCTTTCCTCCAGTGTTTGTGTACATCCTTGCATATCATATGGCAAAAAAACCCATCCTACTGAGAACTGTTATATGCAATATCTACCTACTTAAGTTCACAAGTGTACTTCGGTTGGATTTATCATTCCACATGGCCATCTACAATTCACATGTTGTCCAAGTCATATAGGAGAATTCAGTCCACAGGTGATGATGATGATGATTTCTCTAGTGTTGATAATGTTGATGTCGGTCTTGTTTCCCATGATAATGATATGCTCAGCCTTGTAGATATTGTTTGTTGATCATGATTGACTATCACATAGGTAACCCCTAGAAATAAAGCTTTGCATGGTGAGATTTTGTTTTTCTTTGCTTTTGTATCTACCTTTTTTCTATCTTTTCCTACACAATTTACGTTTCTAATGGGTGCCAGGATATGACAAAAAACATATTTATTATATGTTTAGTTACGATGTGTTTTATATATCATAGCTTGAATATGGAACATGATTTGATCATCAAAATTGTTAAACAATTTACGCAACTGTGATGAGCAGTTTTCATGAGCAACTCCCCATTATGAACACCTCCATGGATTTGAAAACTATCCAATGGCATGTCACCTGGATCTTCTCCTATTTTGAACCCGGTAATTCCACAATCCCATACATCCAAAAATTTGATATTCATCCAAACAATATCTTCTAGTAAGGTAATCACTCCCGAAGGAAAATTTTCCCAGAAGAAGAACACAATGTAAGACTGTTGGGAACTGTGGTTGGTTCAAAACCTTGTCCAGTTTATAATTCCTACCAGCAAGATAAGATCGGGATAGAGGAAATTCTACACTATGCGTGTGTTGAAAAAGTACATAATACAAGCCACTGTGGTCTTGTTGATCATACTAATAACAAAATGGAAGTCAATTTGGGGGTAAATCATAACAAATGGTGTAAATCTTCAAACTTGACATGAGTAATTTCCAACACTCTTGGACAAGAGTGGATGAACTCCCTCCATAGTATTTGTCTGGTCAGGATGCTTTCTAGCCTGATATTTCTTGGTTTCTACAAGATTTTTCCTACTTTCTTTGGATTACTATTCTGACCCAAACTATCTTTAGGCTTGATTAATGTTCCTCCTTGTTAGTATAGTTTTAATGTTATAATACATTACAGCTGAGCACACTGTAACTTATTCTCGGGTTTGGAAAATTCTAAGATCAGAAATAAAGGCTATATTTGAAAAGATTAAGTGGAGTAACACAATAATAAAGTAGAATAATCTCTTGTCATTATAATATATAATCACAAGATACGTGCCTTGATAAGAGGCTTCTCTGCCCTCCTTTCATTTGAGAAAGGAATTAAAATATTTCATGACTTGTACATTTGGGCAGAGAAGCCTCTTCTCAAGGCACATATTTGGTCATTAGATATTATAATGATGGAGCTTGTAGAGTATAAATTGGATTGATACTGGATACTAGACAATGAAAAGCAATCTACTTTATCTCTAATGAAAACAAAGACCTATGATAAGTTCCAAGATTCAAGTTTGCTTCCAAGTTAACCTTGTAACTTATCATAGGTCTTATTGCAGCATGGTTTTGAATATGTGGACCTTCTCATGCTATTTTGTTTTCATTTTTAATAAATTAGATTGCTTTTCCTTGTCTAATTTCTTCGTCTTTTCCTTTTTCCAGGTTTCATTGTCTTCTCTTGCTCTAGTTGGTGTGGAGTGGCTTTAGTGCAAGAAGGTAAGATAAGATGACATTCTAGTCCTAGATATATTGGTAAATAATTAGAACGTGCAGATACTTTTATTCATTTTTTAAAAATATTTTTCTGTATTATTATCACGAGTGTTACTTTTTTTGTAGGACACTATTACCCAATTAGCCACTATTCTTGGAAAAAATGGAAAGACAGGTACTTTCATTTTCTGCCACTTGTATTATTTCTTTAATGAATTGAATCTCAATGAAGATTAATATTATCATAGTCATGAGTTTTTTTAATAATACTCAGATCTTAAATAACACTCATAATGGACCCTATTTTAGCTTACAAAAATGGATAAGTAAGGGCCAAGGACCATAATTTTCATGAGTAGATGGAATATATAATGGCACAAATGATCTCATAGTTCAAACTAATGATGTTTTAGTTTATGGAAACATCATAACGGAATTACCCATTTCCAAACTATAAAAATATAAGTCTCAAGTTGAGAGGTAGATGCTCATTATTTAAAGTATATGATTTATGCAGGAAAATAGTATATCTTCATCTGAATGTTCAGATGAACATGTACCGAGACCTACTCCAGGGAAAAATGAATATTTTAATGAAATGATATATTGTACTTGTGAAAAGTGCAAAAATAGAAAATTAAAGAAGCGTCGACTCATTGGTATCCATAGGTTGAAGTATGGAGTTTATATAGAAGAGGTATACTATAATGAAATTTCAAAAATGCTTGTTATTAAAAAATATAAACTTTTCATATCGCATTAACTATTTTAAATGATATTGTAATGTTTAGCCAATCCAAGTTCATAATAATGTTGATGAAAGGGCATATGACAATGATGATAGTGACACTCACAATGAAGGAGAAGACACATATATGGGTGATACCACTTCTCAATTAAATGAGGATGGGGTGAACGAATTTTTACAAGACTTCTACACATATGCTGAAGAAGTTGATGATTCGCCCCTAACTCAACTTGCTAGGACGCCTCTTTACCCAAATGCAAATTTGTCTGTATTGGCAACACTTATGTTATTTTTGAACTTGAAAGTTATGCATGGAATGACGAATACATGCTTCACTGATATCTTGAGGTATATTTTAAACTCCTCTAAACTATATCTCTCCATGTCATTCAAGTTTTGAATATTGTGTATAGTGAATAATATAAAGATCTTTTGTTGTTTTATGTAGACTTTTGGCAGATAAGATACTTCCAAAGGAAAATAAGATGCCTCGTTCACAAAAGGAAGTATCTTCAGCAATGAAAGACATTGGGATGGAGTACAAAACATATGATGCATGTCCAAATGACCATATCTTATACTATGGTGAAAATGAAAATTTACAACAATGCCCAATATGTTTCACCAATAGATATCGTAAAGATCAAGTGTCCAAGAAATTTCCTTATAAGGTTCTACGCCACATTCCAATAACACCGAGGTTTGAGAGGATGTTCAAATGTAAGGATTTGGCAAAATTTATGGACTATCATGCACTAAGAAGGAGCCAAGATGGTGTCATGTGTATGGTGGCTGATAGAAAAGATTGGAAGGAGCTTGAAGAAAAATGGCCTGATTTAAGAAATGAGTCAAGGAATGCAAGACTTTCATTGGCTATGGATGGTGTCAATCCTTTCGGAGATCTTAGAACAACATACTCTGTTTGGCCGGTTTTCCTTATTAACAATAATCTTCCCCCTTGGATGGCAATGAAAAAAGAGCATACAATGCTAACTCTAATAATACCAGGTACATGAACTTCTTAGCGCTATGTTCTCTTGAAGATGATGTACATTTACATGAATATATTTAAATTTTAATTCACATTTTATTCATAGGAAAACACTAGGTGAAAGATATGGACACATACATGGAGCCTCTCATTGATGAGCTATGTGAATTATGGAAGGGTGTCAACATGTATGATGTATCGAGACCTAGTAATGATAGGATCTTCCTTTTTCATGCAATACTTATGTGGACAATTCACGATGCTCGGGGCTCTCTATGTGTTGTGGTAATCTATTTATCATATTCATTTGTAATCATTCTATTTATGTTGCTGCCCATTAATTAAATATGGTTTCCATACTAATTTTTCAGGCCTACAGACTAAAGGGAAACATGGTTGTCCATCATGTGGGCCAAACACTGTATCTAGGCAATCAAAGGATCTTAAAAAAACCGTGTACGATGAATACAGACACTTCTTACCTCAAAACCATCGTTATCGCATGCATGAGAAAAATAAGTTCAATGGAAAGGAAGAGGAAAGGAGGCGGCCAAAAAGGATGAACCCTTTGAGGTGGAAATCAGCATATGACAAAAAGGAAGGGAGAGCTTATCCATTGGGAATGAAAAGACTATCTAAGTTTTATAAGTTAGATTATTACGAGCATCTCCCAATAGCTCATCTATTTGATACAATGCATATTGGAAAAAATGTGGCAGAGTGCTTATGGAAACATCTAAAGGGAACCAACAATGAAGACCAAATAAAATTAAGGAAGGACCTCAAAACCATCAATATGATGCCAAACATGTGGTTACATGAAAATAACACATATGATCCTGCGCCATGGGTTCTTACAGTAGAGGAGAAACAATATATGTTTGATACTATGCGTGCCATAAGATTTCCAACTGGTTTTGGTGCGACATTAAAAACCGTATTCACAAGAGATGGTTCAGAGTTTTCTGGAATGAAAACACATGATTGGCATAATTGGATAAAGGTAATTCATGATATCTTATATTTCTTGGTAGTATAATTGAAATTTTCAATATATTAGTAATGTAGAAGATAATATATAGTTTAAACGCTATTTTTCAATGTTGGTGTAGTATGTGCTTCCTACAACAATACAAAGCACTTTCAACCATGACATCGCACAAACAATTTACAAATTGTCCAAATATTTGAGGTATTATAAACCATCATTTGTTATTCAATAATTAATTTTTTTCCTTCTATAAATATCATTTTCAATGTCTTTATAATTGTTTTAACATATATTTTGCAAATATTATAACTGGTGATATGTTAATGCTTGTTACTAAAATTTATAGGTGGGTATCATCTAAAGAGATACATCTAGATGAGTTGAACTATTGGAAGAGGAATGTTGCTCTTTTGATGTGTGACATTCAAATGTGTTTCCCTCCAAGTTTCTTCAATTCTCAAGAGCACTACCTTATACACCTGGTAGAAGAGATTGAACAATGTGGGCCCATCCATCTCAGGACAATGTGGCTTGTAGAGAGATATATGAAGGTCCTAAAACATTTTGTGAGGCAAAGAGCTCGACCTGAAGGTTCTATGGTTGAAGGGTACATGGTTTTTCAAACCATGGTTCATTTATCTGAGTACTTGCCTCAATTGCATCTGGAGGCTCCAAGATTATGGGGTGATCAACAACCTCAATCCATTGGAGATAGAAAACTAGAGGGTCAAGGAACTTCAAAGAGGATAAAAGGTAATCTTAAATGTTAGTAGTAGTTTTTAAATCCTAAGTATTGTATGATGCATCCTTTAAAGAATGGTTAGATCAATGATTAGTTAAATAATTTTTGTTGTAGATGCTAAGGAGTGGGAGTCATTGCATTTGTATGTTGCATACAACTCTAAATTTATGTTAGAATGGATGGAGAAGTATGCTGAACAAAAGAAAATAGAAGATGAGAAGGCATGGGCTGATATATATAATAGACATGGTCAAAACTCTAATAGAGGACTTCTTGCATGCCATAAAAGAAAATGGCCAGATAGATGCTCATGGCATTGGTTAAAGACAAATGTTGAACATGAGGCAACCAAGGGAATGAAAGCAGTGACAAAAAAACAAGTAGATTTCGTTAAAGGATCTATAAATGGGGAGGTAATATAAAAATAAAGTATTATGATGAATATTGTTTAATCTAAATATTTTTTTATCATTGAAACTATTTAGTTAACTTTTTGTGTCCTTGAATCTAATTGGATAATATGTACATATGCATTTAGGTAACATATTACAAAGCAATGTGGATTAGCGGTCATCATTTTCGAATCAGGAAGATCGATGAGAAGCGGAAAACTTATGATAGTGGAATTTCAACACCATTTGAAGTGGAGTGTCATTCACATGCATATGACACAAACACAATCACAAGTACACTTCGGTATTATGGAGTGTTGGAGGATATAATAGAGCTTGATTTCACATCTTTTAAAAAAGTTATTTTTCGTGTTGAATGGTATAGGCTCATTGAAGTGGGCCTTGACAAAACTATTTTGTTGCATGAGAATGGATTTAATATGATAAATACATCGAGGTTTGAATCTACATCTGAACCTTATGTGTTTCCAAACCAATGCAGTCAAATATTTCTTGTTCCAAATTTAGAACACCCTGGCTGGTCCTTTGTGATAGATTATGATCCAAGAGGACAAAGAGTCACCTTTTCCGAAGATGTAGAAGGCCATGATGTAATTGAAGAGGTAGAAGATCCACTTGAAGACATAGATGACCAAGTGGAGGATGATGATAACATGACTATTGATGATGAATATGAACAAGATGAAGTTCCAGAAGGACAAGAACAACATTTTGGTGATCAAATACATGAACATGATGAGTTTATTGATCATCATTTACCTATGGCTGAAGGGGATGAAGATCATGAGAACCATGGTATTAATTTATTTGTGGATCTGGGGCCCATTAATTATGGTGTATTCATGCCTCCAGATGAGGAAATTGTAATGTCAGATGAAGATGATTTTATTTAATCATAATGTAAACCTTAAAATCATTGTAAGGACATAACACAATTTGATATATTTTATGAGTGGATTGCTAATGTTTTTTTCTCTATGTCAATGCATACATTGCACATGTTTCCTTGTTTCATTAAATGTTTCCTTATTGAAGATTATATGAAGATGCACACCTTTTGGTCCTTTTGAATATATATATATATATATATATATATGATACATGAAATGAAATGGAAATTTAGTATTGCATATGTTATTATTCATTTGTTAGTGAAGTTGTTCAATGTTACATGCAACTTTGAAGTTTTTTTACTATTAATAATTTTGTTTTATGATATTTTGAAGGATCGTGGCAGGCCCTCTACATATGCACTAGAAAATCCTAACATGAGAGTGCCACCGAGAAGTAAATCCCGTACCATACTTTCTACATCCAACATTGAAACATTTAGTATTCCAATTCCGTCAAGCATGCCAACACATAGTATAGCACCAGAGTTAAGGAGTAACCCTTCATGTGTGGGTTCTCTCTGAATTCACCCTCCAACACCACAACATGCTTCCTTGACAAGTATCATAGAATCACAAGCCAAAATTTTAACGCTCCTACCAGATACTCCTGAATTTTATGAAGTTAGACAGGAAGTAATTAAGCAAATTCATGCATTGGAGTCTACATTGCTGGAAAGTACAGGTCTTGCTGCACCTGAACAGGTATGCTTATGATAATTAATTATGTATAAAATATTCCTAACAGTCCTAATTATCATTCATGTGCTATAAAATAGTCATAACAGCAATTTTTCATATTGCATGGTTTACAATAGTCCTAACAAACATTCATGCTCTATACATACAGGAAGAAAATGGCATGCCCCCTGATGTACCTATAGGGAAGCTACTGTGACCCCTACGACTGCAACAATCTCCACAGTGAACACAAAAGGAAAGAAAGAGGTTACAATCTTGTTAACCTCGAGATGGAAATGTCTTAAAAGATGAAATGGGGTCGAAAATTTTCCAATTTCTATTTCATCGCGCAGAATGCCTATTTGGAAATACCATACAAGTGGATTGGAGAAAGCAAGCCAATTCTAAGAAAGATGAACTCTTTGAAGATGTCATAAAAGAGTTTGGAAATCCCGGTTTTAACAAGGATTTCATAATGGATTATGCATGGAAATTCATTCATTCTAAAAGAGACAAAATAAGATCAAAGCTAACAAATGACCTGAGATATCCCCAACCATCTTGGATCACTAACCAAACAACATGGGATGAGCTTATCAAAGATGCCAAATTCAAGAGAAATTCCTTCAAAAATCCAAACTACATGCCATCTGCACGAGAAGGAGGTAAAAGATGCCTTCGAGATACAACAAAGGCTACCCAAGCTAGGTTGTCAAGTATTGGGTCCCATAAATTGGGGTCGGGTGGGTATAATAGTATTTGTGGGAGCTTGGTAAGTGAATAATTTCATTTTTTTTTAATATTTTTTGGTGACTTGAATGTATTGGATGACAAATGATACTTGATAAATTAAAATGTCTTTGTACACTTAGGTTCACCAATTTCGAAAGGAAGCTTCAGATGAAGATCTGAAATATGCTTTAATGCATGGTTCCCAAGGCCTCGACAACATATGATAGATCGAGGGGAGAAATTGGTCATTGAGCATGAATCTAAGGTAAGTTTATTATAGTATTTGATGACATAATAAAACATTTAAGTATCAATGTTGTGGTAATTTAATTAACTAAAGTATGTTGTTTAATAGGATGTGCAACAATCAAACTCCTTAAAGGGTGCAACTGACAGTGAACATGAAGATGCCATAGAAGGATGTGATGATTTTGTTGTTGGACAAAATGAATCGATTGACCTTCTTGCAACTCATCTGGAAAACAACCCAGAAATCCAACAGACAAGAGTTCAGGATGATTATCATGTTGCACCATCTATTATAGTTCCTCGTCAAAAGAGGACAAAAAAGAATAGACATTTTTCCTATCCGGCTAAATAGATTTAAATTGACTATTATTTTATGAATTATTGGCTATTTCATTACCAGTGAACTTATTGGTTGTTTTATGATTTGAATTTTAAGTATACTAGTGAACTTGTAAAAATTTGAATTATACCTTACCAATCAAATCAGTAACTTCTACGAGGATACATTGTATGTGTCTTCAACATACCTAGTAACTTGTCTATATTGAAGACCTGCATGCACGTGAGTACAGACTGCACTTCTTGGAGATTGCACTTCAAGGCTTGCTAGTATATCTGTTTCTTGAGCTTTTCTTTCTGTTTGAGTTCATTCTATTCCTTTGATAGCCATGTACAGTAAATGTGGATAAGAAATTTTAATTTCACAGATGTGTGATGAAAATCCATCCCATATTTTAATTTCACAGATGTGTGATGCAAACTCATGCAGGCTTCTTCTAATCAGATTTGTATTATTAAATTTGTAGGCTTCTTCTAATATCTATGTCTGTCAGAATACACATATATGTGAGGTCCTTTGTTATATTGGTGAATGAGTCTTATGCTTGAGTTTGGTGAATGAGTCTTATGCAAATGCACACAAGCTATGAGAAATAAGGTGCATTCAATAACTGATAAATTTGTTGAACGTGGACTTCGATCTCTTGGTGTTGCTAGACAGGTAATGTAATTCTTGAGTTGTGGCATAGTTATAGGAGTTTGTAAAGGTTTCTTTATTATCATAACAATGGTGGGCTGCATGCTTTCGGTGCTCCAGATGCCCATACAAATAATTTTCACCTTTATAATTGACAATAATAATATTCTTTGGATAGATGCCACAACTTGTTAAAGGGAACATGTAGTTGTTTTCTGTAGATCAACAGTGCAGTCAGGCTCTATAAGCTCATGTTGCTACTTTTGCATCATTTAAGGTAAAATTCTCTCCCACTTATAAACAATTGTTTAAATTTATCTATGATGACCATGCCTAAATCATGGTAATTACCTCTTTAATGTCATATTTCAATTGCCATGTTGTGTTTAATATATGAAGCACTCTGTGAAGTATTTTCTAGCATTGATTTTGTGTTTATGCAGGTTGCAGGGATTGAAAGGTCCCCTAATATAGTATCTTTATGAGCTTCTCTTAATAGTGCAACCGCTGGTGGGTAGAGCTGGATCACTTCGTTCAGAATCATTCCTAACTGAAACCACAAACCACACAAAATTCTATTGATAAAATTAAAGAGCAAAGTATTGAATTAAGAGTTAGAAATGTTATGCAACCCCCAGTGTTAGAAGAGTAAAGGTTAAAAAGTTGGCTACATTGACTGCCTTGTTGGGGTGAGGTGGGGTCTCAATAAACAACTGGATAAGCTGGGAATAAAAGAACATATTCTTGTTGACTTGTCTATCATTACCATAAATTAACATTAAAAAAGTGTTAAATATATAAGATCTTTAATCATTGACAGAATTAAAGTATCAATTGTATAATCTCTTTGCAAATAGTCAGTTAATCTACCTTTCACTCAACTAATAAATTATATATTCCATTTTATTAACTCTCCTTTGCAACATTGGCTAATCCTTGGCTAAATCTCACAGGTTTGACTTCAGAGGCATCCTCGCCCCACAGAGCAATATCATGATTCAATGCAAGCAATGGGAAAACAACCTATGTGCCTGCAAGGATCGAAAGATCCCCTAATATAATATCTTTGTGAGCTTCCCTTAACACTGAAACCGTTGTTGGGTAGAGCCGCATCACTTCGTTCAGAATCATTCCAACCTAAAACTAGAATGTCAATCTCTACTTCAACTCTCCTTGGTTACCATATGCTAAAACTTGAGAAAAAAAGCTAGGGGAGGGGGTGTTTTATAACTATTTGTTTGTTTCTCATTCAATCAATGAATATAAAACATGTAATTTTATTGTATGCTCTCAACATTTTCCCCATCTCTGATCGTTGTTTAAAGCTCTGGAGTTTATTGTGTCATTTTCAACTTACACACTCATAACATCTTATATAGGCTTCCATAATTGCACAAGATAAGAGAAACAAGAAAAGTTGTTGGAAATATTCTTAATCAAGTGGGTAAAATTCACTGGGTTGTTAGAGGGCTATCTGTCATAGCATATTTGTTAAAGAAAGTTGAAAAGTGTCGAGAAAACTAGAGCCGAGTGCCTATAACTCTTGAAGTATATGATTGACTTTTTTAGTCATATTAAAAAGTTGAACCATGAGATCCCAGAAGAAGAGGAGAAACTGGGGAAGGCTCTTCACATAATTATTGAAGGATCCATTATATGTGCTTCCCAGATCTGATCTGGAAATTTTTCAGTTAGAATGACTATAATTTTCTCATTGAGTTTGAAATTGTTCTACTCATAACATATTCACATCAATTTGATGTCGATGGGATTTTATCGCCTTTCTTATTTAATCATAATTTCTATTCATTTATATTATCTCTGGTTGATGCTGCAGTTTTATGAAGACCTCATTGAATTCTGAAACTTTAAGAGGTATTTAATCCAGAATAAATCAGCTCTATCCTGATTTGATATTGATCTAAAAATGTGTGCTCAAAATGCTAAGTATATTTCTTGTTGAGTTGTGGAGCTCAATTACTTCGAATTAGCATGCAATATGAAACTTTCTGGAAAACACAAGAAGCGACATCAGTTATGAAGGGACTAGAATTGGTCAACTATGATCGGCAGGAGGAACTGTCATTGGTTAGGGCTAACCGACATCGGTTACCTGTGTGGGAGTGTTTTATTTAACTCTCGCGAATTAGATCTATTGATTGTAATTGCATGGCTAAGTGCCCTAAGTTTGTATACACCTATATAAGCATAAAATCTAGGGTTTAGAAGTAAGAATTAAGAAGAACTTGCAAAATTTGATGATTATTGTGAGAATAATTGTGAGAGAGAGAATTCTTGGAGAAGAAGCAAAAACTAGAGGGAAAGAAAGTACTATACATATGAGAGGTGTGGAAGATTGTAAATATTCAATTGTATATCTTGTCAAAGCTTTAGATAATAGATTGGCTTGTTTCTTGGTGGACGTAGCCCACACTGGGTGAACCACATTAAATCTAGTGTTGATTTATATCTCTTGTTATGTATATTTCTTCTAGTAGAATATCCACTTTTATTTGCATGTATGCTTAGATATGATATATTATCTATACAACCAATGTGCTAACCCCAACAAATGGTATCAAATCTTTGTTTGAGGGTTTTGTGTGTTGACATATTTATTCACAGAGGGTTTTCTAATTGAGTGGGAGCTAAAACAATGGCATAAGAAAACAAATACAAGGTAGAGAAGTTTGATAGCTGAAATTATCAATTATGGAACATGCTCAAGAGGATTATCTCGTATCAAAGATAATTGTATTTACCATTGGATAATAAGTCTACACCTACAAATATGACTGATTAAGAATGGAATATTCTTTGAAAGGTTTTGGGATCTATAAGATTAAGCACGATAGCATCCGTGGCTTCCAATATTACATAAGTGACTTCTATGGTAGGTTTAATGAAATCTCTTGCTAATTTATATGAAAAATGTAGAGTTTCAAATGAATTTTATTTGATGAAGAAACTATCTAGTTCTAATAAGCATGAAGGTGGATCTGCATCTAGTCATTTGAATGATTTCCGATCTATTGTAAATCAATTAAAATCAGTTGATATACCATTTGTTGATGAAGTGAAAGAACTTGTATTCTTATGTTCTTTTCCTGATAGTTGGGATAACTTGGTAATGGTTGTTAGTAATACAACATCTGCTAATAATATTTTGAAGTTTGATGACGTGCTTAGTATAATCTTGAATGAATAAATTCACAGGAAAAGTATAGAGGAATCATCATCTAGGAATGCTTTGAATGTAGAAAGTAGGGGCAGGCAAAAGGAGAGATCTAAGAGTAAGAGTAATGGGAAATCAAAGTCAAGGGATAGTAGATATAAATCCAGAGGTAAGGGAGTTACTTGTTGGAAATGTGGAAAGAAAGGACATGTAAAGAAAGATTGTTGGTCAATGGATAAAGAGAACCAACAACCAAAAAAAGGTAAAGAAGAAAATCCAGAAGAGAGGTAATGCAAGATGATCTTATTATTTCTTTAGATAATAGAATTGAATCATGGGTTTTAGATTCAGGAGCTTCTTTCCATGCAACCCCTAGCAAGGATTATTTAAGAAATTATGTCTAGGGCAATTATGTCTAGTGAATCATGGGTTTTAGATTCAGGAGTTTCTTTCCACAACCCCTAACAAGGTTTATTTAAGAAATAATGTTTGGGAATGCTTTGAATCAAATATTGTGATCATCAGTGAACTAATAGGAGAGGTACCACATAGTACATTTCTTTAGAAAAAGGCTAAATTTGTAAGACCATGAGACTATCTGTCTTGTCAATTTGCAAACAATGGTCAAATGAAAAACTCCACGTTGAATTTTCCTTGGGATTGTCAGAACTTGTAAGACAACGAGACTATCTGTCATGTCATTTTGTGAGCGGGAAACAAATGAAAAAACTCCACGTTTAATTTTCCTTCAGGATTGTAGGAACTTGTAAGACCGCAAAACTATGTCCTATCAATTTGCGAACGACAAACAAATGAAAAAACTCCACATTGAATTTTCATTTGGGATTGTCAGAACTTGTAAGACCGTAGGACTATCTATCTTGATAAGTGACGAAGAGCACGCCAATAAATAATTGCTACGTATCGTCAAACGGTCAAAATTGTTTTGATAAAAATTAATGGTTTGTATAACACTAGGATGCATTCCTTAACGGCCTGCAAAACGTCACAAACCAAAAAAATGTTTGTTTTTCTTCTAAGTTAAAACATGTAATTTCACACTTAAAACCACAACTTTGTTAAGGCAATGTTAGTCCATAAAACTCAGTTTTAAACAAAATGACATCTAACATAATTGCAACTTAAACAATTGTTGAATCTTGGTCCTTGAATTTTTTTAGACATTGAATCTCATCACTCTATTCAATCCCGGATCACTACAAGGTAAGTTAAATTCAGGTAAGTACCTCATTCTTCCCATTTCCTTTCATTTATAAATTAAATCAATTACTTAGCATTTTTTACATTTCAGTATACTTCATTTAATACATTGTTGTACATTTAGATTCATTATAAAATATTCAAAATTTTATAGAATCACAACCAAGGAGAAAACATTGTGGTTGGATTTTGAACGAGTAGCCTATTAGATTTCCCACATTTTCTATTTTGACTCTTTAAGCACAACTTTCACTCACACGGATGATGCAAGTGAGATGAAGACAATAATGTGAAGCACAAATAACAAATATTATTTTGGTATGAATAATTTCAGCCATGGAATAGGTGTGGGACATGTTGGTATTTAATTATTACCTTATTTCTAACTTTTAAGTCATGTCTTTGTCTTATATAATAGATTGAATACCATCCAATTACAATCCTTGAATCTAATTTCTATTGATGGATGACACTATCAGGACTATTAATGAGGGAACTCTTAACCATTACCCTTATAGCTAGAGAGAAACCCTACTCTCAAATGCGTATGAAATCGCCACCCTCGCATGCCATGTATTGTTGGGCCCTGAATTGACTAAGTCCTAAGGTAGAAGGTCAGCGTGCACAGAAGGTAGTACAAGAGGAAGGCGCTCAGGTAAAAGTGCAAGGAAAGGGTTTGAGTTGGACCTAGGGCACATGCGGATACAAAACAAGGGTTTAATGACTTAGCCAGATTTTATGTTATGACGTCACATGGAAAATAGGTGAAGATGTGGATAGGCATAATGATGAGTGGATAAGGTTATTACATGGAGACATGAGACTCAAGAAAATAATATTCCATGAGAGAGAATATTCCAAGATAGGAATGATTATGGTTTCGGGATGGAGAGTGGAGGTTTTATGGTTAGTTGGCATCTGCATGGATTGGACACTTGAGTATGGAATAGATGATGGCAATTTGGCATGCGGGCTTGCTTTTGGAAGGATGGTAAGGCGAGCTCTTATCCTATATAAGGATGCATTTGGATCTGAACCAAAAAAGAGGATGAAGAAACTTAGTAGAGAGATGCGTAGGAACTAGGAGGGTATAGTTAAGAACTCTTTGCACAAAGTATCTTGTAGGGTTTTGAGATGGTATTTCTTGATATATTTAGTTTGTATGACCCTTGTGATGTAATGAGGCTACTATAAATATTTATAAATCAATATATGATGTGTTATTCTAGATATCCTTGTTTATGGGTATAAACCCTTGTGTTATTCATGTTGTTATGGATTAGATCTAGTTTCTTTATGCTTATTACAATGTTTATTTCCATTGATGGTCCATTTGTGCCTAGATCTAGTATCTGTAATTTCTATTTTTGAGTGAATGCATATATTTTTGTTCCTGAACCCATCCTCCATTAATGGTGGAACATTCTCGTGAAGCTCACATAAAGGAGGGGCTCGACACCCTACGTGCCTTGGGTGAGCACCCAATGCATATTGGGTGATAGGTCGACGCACTTGGGGTAGAAAAAGGTATATGAAATATGAATTCATTTTGGTTTCATTGTTGGGACCTCTTTTGAAGTTTTTGTGAGAATGATGTGTAATGACAGAGCACTTGACCTTGGAAAACATCGAAGTGTGGCTCAAAAGCATGAGAGGATGAGTTTTTTCAAATATTTAACACCAGACCTAAGTTTGATGCACAAAAATGGGTAGAGGATCACTTGTATCATGAGTTGTATAAGACCTTCTTCTATTGTTTCCTAGTAGAGTTGTATGAATGGCTATCAACATATGCATCAAGGTCAATTTGGTATTATAGACCTCATGTTTGGACCCAGGAAGAGTTTCAGAGGTTGCATGATCTTGATCTGACTTGGAATCGTGTTGTGGATCAATGGTGGAGTAGGTTATTGACTAGCTATACTCTAGAATATATGATCTCTACGTATTCTTGTCGGAGGTTGTTGAGTTTGAATTCTTGAGGGAGCCAAGAGGATCATTCTTGTGAGCCATACCTCTAGCTATTAAGATCCTAGTTATTAATTTGAGTTTGGAGGCACTTGATATGGTTGGCTAACTTCCCACTAAGTGTGGGGCCCGAAAGCTAGTGTGGAGAAAGATGGCAAACCTTGCATGACTGAAATGGAGAGAGAAGAGAGACAACTCAAGTATAATGAAGCTCGGGAGAGGGAGTTGGAGAGACAACGTGAAGTTGGAGGAGAAATGGATTTATGGAGGAAGATGTTATGGGAAGGATTTGAGGTTCATGTGAAAGGCATGGGATCTAAGTAGTCTGTCCTACCCCATCTTGGCAAGCGCAAAAGAGAGACCCCTTGGCTTCTGGTGATAGATCATCATTTGGAGAAGGGAGAGCCATAGGTGCATATCTAGACCCACCTAGTGACCAAACCATGGTGCTTGGTTTTCCAAATCTAGAGATAAGTATTGTTAACTTGGTTGGTCTTGGCATTGGTGGTCGAGTGCCACCTAGGAGATATAATTTT
The DNA here is from genome assembly GCA_018340775.1 of Taxus wallichiana var. yunnanensis. NCBI lineage: Eukaryota > Viridiplantae > Streptophyta > Pinopsida > Cupressales > Taxaceae > Taxus > Taxus wallichiana. Next base: position 685,955,034 of record CM031238.1, on the reverse strand, counting down.
TCATTCGGTACATCTATGGTCCGCACAGTCATTCCCTGTGTTCAGAGGTATCCTGTCTAGTACAACATTTGGGTAAAGTATGGGTACAAGTTTGAGCACCACATTTAGAAGTGGTTCAACTTTGCAGATTGTGTGTGCGTAGTTTAGCATGGCGTGATAGTGGGTCATAGGGAACAATGCATCAGTGGCCCTTACCCTGACAAGAGAAGGATCTAGAGGATTTAGGAGGGATAGGTGTTGGTGGATCTAGTGGTGCTGGTGGTGGAGGAAATACAAGAGGATGTCAAGGTTCTGGATCTGGTGGATAAGGGCCTCAACCACCTCAGCAAGTGTTCTTTGAGATGTATTTGCATTTTCTAAACTATAAGGGTATGGAAAATGTTGCGAGAGCATGTGCACAAGTGTGAGTTACTATGACGCACCAAGGGAATCATTTCCCCAGAGAGGAAGGCAAGTCAGTTTGCAACTACATTGCAAGGGCACGCGCATAGCTATGGTACAAGAAGTATGATTCACACTAGACGGTGGTGGATTACATCACGTTGCATGATACATTTTTGGTGGAGTTCCACATTCTTGAGTTTGAATAGAAGAGCATCGGTGCATTGAAGGAGATTCAACAAGGAATGGAAGAGAGTGTGTGGGAGTATGACACATGTTTAAAACTCTCCTATCTAAGTTGTCTTATGATATTCATCTTTCACAACATGCTCAGTGGTTTGTCGGAGGATTGATCACATCATTCATGAGGGCACTTTCACATAAGACCTTCACAGATCTGCGTGAGGCCTTGGAGGGTGCCTTGCGCGCTGAGGTAGTGGGAAGCGTTGATACCAAAGTTAGTCTATTCCTAGAAGCCCATATTGGTGCCATGGAAAAGCAGCTAGAAAAATTGTCTGCAAACTCAGCTCATGAGACTCACAATGGCTTATGGTGCATGGATTGTGAAGTAGAGGGACACACAAAGGACAATTTCCCATGAATATCGGTGTGTGCCATGACATTGGATTGTGATATTTTCCACAAAGATCATGATACAAGTAGATGCTCATTTTTGCAGTGCAAAATTTGTAAGAATGTGTCTTGCTATTGCAAGATTTACACCTCTACTACTCATGACACCAAGGATTGTAGATTGATTGACAAATACATGATGCCATTTATACTGGTGTGCATCAGACTAGTATTGCAAGTAGATCCAAGGATGATGGTTTTCATTATGAAGGGCATGAAGATGGAGGAGGTTGAGGTAGAGGCTTTCGAGGTGGATTTCGAGGCCATGGAAACCGCAGAGGAGGAAGAAGTGAATTTCCTCATGGAACCTGTTATAACTATGGATCTATAGAGCATTACAAGCATGAGTGTCCAAACTTGTTGCAATGCTCATGGTGTGGAAATAAGCACAACTATGAAGAGTTCCCAGAGTTATATGAACACATGACCCAAAACTAGAAGAAGGACAGGGGCATGGGGATGGTGAGTGTGAAGTGTGATGATCCACAGTGGATGCCTAGGTTGGTGCAAAACCTTGAACTAGAAGTTGTCTTGGTGACCAAGCGAGTTGAGGATGTGCACGCAAGGGAGATTCTAAAGAAAAGGTCTCTCATCACTAAGAAGAGGTGTTACATGGGAAATATCCTGATCTAACTCATCAAAAGGAAGTCTACCAAGAGACCATGGATGTGATTAGGAGTCTTCAAGATGAGATTCAATGTCTAAAGGAGAAGTCACGTAATTTGGAGTAGAAGAAAAGTGCTGAAGTCCCCCAGATGGATATAGATGAGGTTAGAGAAGTATGTAAAATGCTACACCAAGAGAATATCATCCCTCTATTAGGAGAGTGGTTGCGAGGAAAAGTACCAAGCATTGGAGGTGAGCGTGAGAGGTAGGTCTTGCATGTTAATCTTCCTACCTCACACTATTGACTATGAAAAAGAGATAACATTGAACCCAGTTATTGATGGATGGCTCTTGAGTAATATTCTGATTGAAATGGGTGTGGAAGTGAATGTTCTCACTTTGGACACATGGAATCAAATGGGAAGGCCCCCATTACAACCATCTTCAAATGTGTTGTATATGGCAAATAGAACAAAGGCTATGCCCATCGATGTGTTAAAGGATGCATCTATAACCATCTAAGGGGAAAATTTCATTGGATATTTTGAAGTCTTAGCACTTGCTGAGGTGGATAACTTTCCAGTGTTACTTGGGCACCCCTAGTGTTACAAGAATAATGTTGACTTGTGATTTAATAAGGGATACATAAGTTTTGAGAACAAGGACACACGCATCATCATTCCACTTATGGGAAGGATGGGAAGTTTGAAACCCTGGGAGACGAGGACCTAGATAGATCTAAGACACCATTAGAGATAGAGGTATGTTCATCCATCAGAGGAAGGTGTCATTTAGTGGGATGATGCTCAATCTATAAGTGATACAACTAGTGTTGCATGTGACAATTAGGTGCATGGGACCTATGAGCTGGTGGGAAGGAAAATGAGGGGCACAATAACTAGATTGTCAAGGTGTGCTCAGTTAGGCACTTGGGAGGAAGATGGTTACCTAGTTATACTGGGGAAGGCAACCCTGATGTTTTTTGTAAGCAATGGAAGTTTAGTGGACTTGTCAGATTGAAAGGAGAAATATGCAAACCTATACCTTGCACAGAAAATAGTGTGTTGGTGGGTGACACATCAAGACAATCTATTGGAGTGGCGTGAAGTGAGAATCACATTCTCTATTAGATTTCTAAATAGCAATGCACCCTCTACTATACAAGATTATCATGGGAAGGATCCCGCCTTGTCCCACATCTAGGAATGTGAAAAATATTGGATGGGAGGACTGGAAGCCTTGCCTCCATCGCTATGGGTGCATAAGTTCTATTCCACCTTACAGGTTGCACGTGTGTGCGTGGTACATTCATTCAGAGCTCTTTCCGCCAGACAGGGAATTGGCAGGAGCTAACGTGGGTATGATTCAAATGTTTGAGTATAAGAGTACTAAGCCATTGGTGAATGAGGCATTGTAGGTAGTCAAATGCCTTACTATGGGAGATAGTGCCATGGTGGAGGAAAATACTGGATTTGTTAGGGGATCTTACTTTGGATGCACGCTTTGATGAGGAAGAATCAGAGGAAGTACAACTTGAGTGCACTTTCCTGAGAGAAAGAGAAAGGAAAGTTGGTCTACTTGATAGATGATGAAGAGGTGGAGAAATTGGATGTTAACCATATTGAGGGTATGCATGAGGTTATGGATAGTGTTGATGAGAGAGTGCACACCTACCATAAGCCATTGAAGACAAAGAAGGTTAACATTGGTACAAAAGTGGAACCAAAAGAAGCTATCATTGGGGAGTACTGGATGGACTAAGAGGTCTCAAAGATTATTAAGCTTTTGCGCGGGTACCATGAGCTTAAAGGAGTTCACCCCTCATTGGGAGAAATGAATATCAAGCTAAAGGAGGGTGCATGCCCGATTTGGAAGAGATCTTATAGGATGAACCCGAATCTGCACAGTCAAGGTTAAGGAAGAGATTGACAAGATGATCACATCCTAGTATGATAGAAGCCATTGAATAATCTGAGTGGATAAGCCCGATGGTCATTAGTATAAAAAAGGATGGGAGAATATGGATTTGTGTTGACTATAGATACTTGAATACAATATGTGTCATAGATCCTTTTCCAACCCCATTTACCGAGGAGATTTTAGAAGGTGTCACGGGGTGAGAGATATACTCGTTTACAGATGGATTCTCCGGATATCATCAACTTAGAATTGTGAAGGAAGACCGTGAGAAAACCACTTTCAACATAGTGGGGAAGCTTTTCCTATACTTGTTATGCCCTTTGGGCTTAAGAATGCACACGTTGTGTTTTCACGCATTGTAGTGTAGACCTTCCAAGACTTCATTCACAAGTTTCTTCAAGTCTACCTAGATGACTAGATGGTTTATGGACTAGTAAAGGACTACTATGAAATCTGAGGTTAATGTTTGAGAGATGCAGGTAGCTAAGTATCTCCCTTAACATCAAGAAATGTGTCATTTCTACTCCATTTGGCACTTTGTTAGGTCATATCATATGCAAAGAGGGCTTATTGGTAGATCCTGCCAAGATTGTTGTTATTTTGGGGTTGGAGGAGCCTACCAATCAAAGTGTCATGCATGGATTTCTAGGACATATGGGGTACTACAAAAAAATCATTAAGGGCTATGCCAAGATTTTCATGCACTGCTGGAGGAGTTGTTGAAGCATAAAGGGAGATTTCATTGGGATGAGGTGCAACAAGATAGATTTTAACATGTTGAAGGATAGACTCACTACCACGCCCATCTTATGCTTTCCTTCTTGGGATAAGCCATTCCATGTACATGTTGATGCTTTGGGTATGAAAATTGGAGCAGTCTTAGCACAACCTAGAGAGGGGATTTTGATCATCCCTTGTGCTTTGCTAGTAGGAAGCTTACTCTAGTAAAACATAATTATACCACCACACAACACGAGGCATTATCGATGATCTATGCGCTACACAAATTTAGGTAGTATTTCTTAAGCAACTCCTTTTATTTTTACATGGACCACATGGCATTAAAGTACTTAGTGAACAAGCTCATTTTGCAAGGGCGCATATATTGTGGGATACTATTATTTCAGGAGTTTGAGTTTATGGTCATAGTGAAACCGAGGAAAAGTAATTTGGGACCTAATCATTTGTCAATGATTACTTCAGGTGAGGACACATAGAGCATTGGGGATACAATGCCAAATGCACAGTTGTTCAGGTTATAGCACGTGCCCTCAGACTTGGAAGATATTTATTTGTTCCTATGAATGGGTGTGGTGCCAAAGGGGATGAAGGCATTAGAAGGAAGCAATTAGCCATACGCGTCACACCCTATATGTTAATTGGTGGAGACTTATACAAGCTAGGTCGTGATGAAGTTTTTTTACGTCGATGCATACTAGAACATGAGTGCACTGCAATCATGGAAGAGGCTCATGGTGGAATTGTAGGAGGACATTATGTGGGGAATGCGACTGCGCGCACAAGATCCTTTTAGCTGGCCTTTGATGGGAAATGGTTTACAAGGATTGTATCAAGTATTGTAAGGATTGTGACCATTTCCGCGCTTTGGTAAACCAAGGAAAAGAGATGAAATTCCATTAAGGCCTATTGCTAGTGCAAATCCATTTGAGAAGTGGGAAATTGAATTCATGGGCCCTATCTCCCAGCCATGTGAAGGACATGTTTCATGCTATATCATTACATGCACATAGACTATCTTACACGGTGGGCAGAAGCGGCATTTACAAAGGATTACATGATGACGACATCAACTAGATTCTTGTGGGAGAATATAATTAGTAGATATGGATGTTCATTGAGTTTAACAAGTGATAAGGGTACTCATTTCCTAAATGAGACAGTTAGAATCTTATTGGCAGAATTCATGGTGGCCCATCACAATACTACCCCTTATCACCCACAAGCTAATGGGATAGCGGAAGCTTTTAACAAAATTTTGAGTCACACATTGACCAAGATTTGTGATGTTGGTAGACAAGACTGGGATGATAAATTTTCACCTTGTTATGGTCATATCGGACTACTTATAAAAGATTGAACAAGGCCACACCTTTTCAATTGGTGTTTGGTGCGTGGAGGTTGTGTTACCTATTGAATTCATGTTACCATCATTATGTATTGTGCACATAGGAGGTTTAGCTGATGAACAAGTGCTTAAGGAAAGGATTGATAAGTTAATTTAGTTGGATGAAAGACGTACAATAACATGATGGAGTTAGAAAATGGAAAAAGCTAGGAAGAAGGCATGGCATGATAGACACATCAAGAATAAGTAGTTTGAGGTTGGACAGATGGTTCTACTTTATGATTCTAAGTTTTGTGCCATCTATGAAATTCAAAGTCCATTGGTTAGGCCCATATATTATATCCTATATACTTGATTCCGACACTTGCCTAGTTATAAGTGTTGGATGGAACATGGTTTCCAAATTATTTCAATGGGAGTAGGTTGAAGCCCTACTATAAATAAGTCTTCTTTTTGTTTGTAAATAAGGAAGTATTTTAGTTAGCTTAGGATTTCCCTTAATGTAATTTCCCTTTCATGTGTTTCCCTTCATCATTGCTTTGCTTTGTCTTTTGATTTATTTTTTGTGGGCACGCTTGTGCGCTAGTAGCCACTTACTATCTCAAAGGGTTTTTATGCATAGAGGACCACACATCTATTTAGTGTGGGGTGGAATGTAAAGGAGAACTTCAGAGAAGAATGCGGTAAGAAGCAAGTGCTGGGAGAAATGTTGGTTGGTGGTCCTGGGTTATAAATTCAAAGGCACGTAGGATGGAGGAAAAACACATAGCAGAAATGTTCATGGTGGAAGAATGGTGTCAAAAGGCTTTGAGAAAACCACATACAAGGGTAAAAAGTGTAGAACAACATGAGGTAGGTGTGTCAAGAACTAGAATTAGGATGTAGAGGAAGATTTCCTTCAGCATTGTAAGCGCGCTCAAGGATTTGTTGTCAGTAAAAATTTTGCGCTAGAAGGTTATGAGAGTTTCACATAGGTTTTGCGTGGAGGAAAAGCGCTAGATAAAATCCACATGGGATAGTGGTGAAAAAGTTGAATTTAATGCGGAGGTATGGTGGTAGGTGGCATGGAGTTTAATGTGGAGAAAAATGGGAAACTATAAATAGAAGGTCGGGAAAGACTATTGTTTTTCATCTTGCGTTTGATATTGAAGAACTCTTGCGATCTAAGGCATTCTTACGAATTTTTTTTTTGAAAAGTGGTGTGTAAAGGTGAAAAATGATAGATTTGTGAACTAGTTGGGAGTAGAGTACATGAGCGTATGCTAAGGAGGTTATTTAGTGAATTCCTGAGTGATTACGCTACCTTGTGGAAAAAGGGTGCTCTAGGTTAGGGTTTACAAAGTTAGGGCATGAGTTTTGAGGAGATTTCATAGGAGTGGAGCCGAGGGTTTGAGAAGTGGTGAAACTAGACGCAAGGAAGGGATTATAGAGGTCGAGGAGAAGAGAAATGGTACCAAGGAAGGGAGAGAACACTTCACCAAAGAAGGGAAAAGGAAAGGGAAAGAAAACCATCCGTTTTGACCAATTTTAATGAAGAGTGGTATGCAGAGATGCAATACCCAGATGGTGTGTTTTTAGGGAAGGAATGGGTGTCTCACATATGCAAGATGGTCCGTGAGTGACTACAACCATCAGACGAGCACCACTGAAAAGGAAATGGCATTAGAGTTGGTTGCCCCATGGGAAGGAGGACATAGAGGATGGAAATCCCGTGTATGATGATGAGGTGAAGACCAAGATGGAGAAGGCTAGACTCTTGCAACTCTATGAGTTTCCCTATTTTGGAAATCCCGAAAGGTTATACTAGTGGTGGATGTCATGTGTCCATGAGGACTATTTTTATTTTAGGAAGGAGAATGCGTTTGACCACTCAACTCATCTCCAGGTACACTGGCCTTATCGTGAAGGAGAGTCATTGGATGATGACTTAGGAAATAAGGATGCCATCAAGAAGACAACCGTGATATATGAGTACAAGAAGTGTTCATGCTACTTTGATATCAACTCGATCACCGATGTTGTGATGAAGATGGCTGCACATATGGTCACCAAGTTGAATGGGAAAGAGAGGTGGACATAGATAAACAAGAGGTGGTTGAATGTTTATCACAAGATTTAGAGGGAACAATCTACAATCTCTCAACCTTTATTGCAGAGGACATCATAGACACCACGCATGATAGAGAAAATATTATGTATGGTAACGTCCTTATCACCATTGTGTTTTTCATAAATTGGAGTGCCGATGGGCTGGATAAATATGTTTGGGAGTACTCAGATGAGGACCCCTCCCCTGCTAAAATATTTGAAGCCTACACTTGTGACAAAATGACGATTGCTCATAAGGTGCACTTGGAGAAATGGTATAAACAAATGTGTGATGTGTTTGGGGAAGAATGGAGAATACCTGAGAAGTTGTTTGACATTGGTGGATGGAGAAGTTGAGTTTGTTGTATACCAACACTTTTGTATCGACAAGTTTACTTTGACGAATGACACCGAGAGTCCTTGGTGTAAATTTCCCTTCTCCTTCATAGTGTAGTACTTTCAAAGTGCAGTCAATAGGTTTAAGGAGGCCAAGAAGCTTAGATTTGATCTAAGTGAGGTAGACCAAGAGTACCGCACACTGCGCCAAACTTTGATATACCCTAAGAAGTGCGCTTATGTAGAGAAGTTTGTCTCTCATGACATACACATGTTGAAACTGCATCACTACCTATTGCGGGGAAGAAAGCAGTGAGGTTGTATATACACCTCAGCCCAAGTTCAAAAAGGGTGCATATGTTGAGGATGATGTTTCCATCCGGAGGACCCCGCCATAAGAAAGGAAGTAGTAATAAATAAGAGAGAACGAGAGGATACTCCTATAGAAAAGGCACCGAGTGCACATATAGTTTAGATTGTGGGGTAGAATGGAGAATACCTAAGCATTTGTCGACATTGGTGGATGGATAAGTTGAGTTTGTTGTATACCAACACTTTTGTATTGACAAGTTTACTTTGACGAATGACACCGAGATTCCTTGGTGTAAATTTCCCTTCTCCTTCATAGTGTAATACTTTCAAAGTGGGTCAATAGGTTTAAGGAGGTCAAGAAGCTTAGATTTGATCTAAGTGAGGTAGACCAAGAGTACCGCACGCTGCGCCAAACTTTGATATACCCTAAGAAGCACGCTTATGTAGAGAAGTTTGTCTCTCATACATACACATGTTGAAACCTACGTCACTACTTATTGCGGGAAGAAAGCAACAAGGTTGTATATACACCTCAAGCCCAAGTTCAAAAAGGGTGCATATGTTGAGGATGATGTTTCCGTCCGGAGGACCCCACTAGAAGAAAGGAAGTAGTAATAAATAAGAGAGAACGAGAGGATACTCCTGCAGAAAAGGCATCTAGTGCACATATAGTTTAGATTGTGGGGCAGAATGGAGAATACCGAGCCAGTTGTCGACATTGGTGGATGGAGAAGTTGAGTTTGCTATATATTAGCATTTTTGTATTGATAAGTTTACTTTGACGAATGACACCAAGATTCCTTGGTGTAAATTTCTATTCTCCTTCATAGTGCTAGTACTTTCAAAGTGTGGTCAATAGGTTTAAGGAGGCCAAGAAGCTTAGATTTGATCTAAGTGAGGTAGACCAAGAGTACCGCACAGCTGCACCAAACTTTGATATACCCTAAGAAGTGTGCTTATGTAGAGTCTCTCATGACATACACATGTTGAAACCTACGTCACTACCTATTATGGGAAGAAAGTAGCGAGGTTGTATATACACCTCAGGCCCAAGTTTAAAAAGGGTGCATATGTTGAGGATGATGTTTCCATCCCGAGAGGACCCCACCATAAGAAAGGAAGTAGTAATAAATAAGAGAGAATGAGAGGATACTCCTATGTAGAAAAGGCACCGAGTGCGCATATAGTTTAGATTGTGGGGGCACAAGAATCCGGCGTGGGCATGAGCACTTACACTCGAAGGAAGAAGTCCACTGTGAAAGAGTTTCCTGAGAAAGAGAAGTCCCTTGTGTTAGAGGAGTCACTAGTAAAGAAGAAGCAAAGGGTGGCACAATGTTTGGACTCGGAGGAGACGGAGAGCATGGAAGGCCAAGAGACTGAGGAAGAAAATGAGGAAGCTAGATCCTCCTGTGTACGATGTACATGAATCGATGAAGAAAGGGATGAAGAGAAGAATGAGTATGAGGAGGGCACCCATAACAAAGGAGAAAGTGAGGAAGTAGACATGCATGCTCAAAAGACCCTGACCCCGACCATAGAATAGATAAATGAAACAATAGAGAAGGAGGTGGCGGGTATTATACAACAATTAGTGGAGCACGAGGTGGAGTGCAATGCCGACGAAGTGCTAAAGGAAACAAAGGAGAGCGCGAGTGTAGGGAAAGAGTATGGAAGCATGGGACGGATATCCTAGCCTAACAATAAGTGTCCCCAAGGCATCACACATAGGTGGAAAGGGTGTAGTAGTGGCGCAGGAACACGCCATGACTTACATTAATGATCCAAACAAGGTAGTGCACGTGTGCTTCCAAAGCACATTTCCCACAGACCAACTCCTATGTTGGTCATCTTTTGATGAAGGAGTGCATACTGCACACAAGGAAAATTCTATCCTAGGATTTTGAGTCCCACGTTGATGAGCCCGAGTTCGAGGTTAAAAGGATGCATTGATAGAGACACCAGACATTGAAGGGGTAAATCCTATTGTAGATGCCTAATGACTATCTGATGAACATATCTTTAATGCGCTCAACAAAGTGTCGGTGGAGGTGGAAGCAAGAATTTTTAGCAGAAATGATATAATAAGAGTCTTGGAGGATGAGCTTGAGAAAAAGAATGAGGAGATCATTGAGAGGGATAGGGAGATAAAAAAGGAATTGATCAATGCATAGTTAAGGCATGAGCTGAGGGATGAAAGGGTGAAGGTGTGTGAAGTCCACAAGAAGGTAGACATTATTTCAAATTTCATAATCTTAAAGCACCTGGATCTAGCCCCTCCTGAGTAGAAGTATGATTCGACCATGCAATGCTTGGAAGAATTGACACACATACTCACCATGGAGAGGCAACCACTTGCATTGGAGTCGGCATAAGAGGTGATGATGCACCAGAAGGAAGAAGAAAATTTGAAGATTGGGGAGATAATAACTTGGTACTCCGAGCTCCTTGCCTCAATGGACTGCGTGACGTAAATGGGTAAAGTTTTGTATGAAAATTGTGGCAACAGAGATAGAGTAGAAAATATATTGGTTGTAAGCCATGAGGTGGATCTAAAGGAGTTTTAAGAGAAAAATAAGGGCAATAGGGTGGAGCGAGATAAGATCTTGGCAGAAGTCGAGAAGAAATCAAAGGTGATCAAAACCTTGAGGGTTTGATTAAAAATAAACTAAAGGAATTTTACCCCCTAGTCACTGTAGGATGGACACACTAGGTGACCTTAGAAACTAGATGGAAAACATCATAGATACGTTGAAGGCTAAGGGAGATGAACTAAGTTTTGATGAAGTTAGCGCATTGGTGGGTGATTTAATTCAACAAACACAAGATGAGGTAGATGTTTGGGATAAAATTGAAGCATCCGTGAAGAGATACTTCCCACTCCTTATGCAACAGTAGCAAGATCCTTTTATTCTTCCATTCTTTATTCAATTGTAGATTATTTCATTTCTCATATTCTTTATTCTTTGGTGAAAGAGTAGAGTGTTTTGGAGATAGATAACATGCGTAGTGTGGGGTAATGTTGGGCCCTGAATTGAATAAGTCCTAAGGAAGAATGTCAACGATCGTGAAAGGAAGTACAAGAGGAAGGCGCTTAGGGAAAAGTGTGCAAGGAAAGGGTTTGAGTTGGAACTAGGGCGCGCGGGAAGCGAACAAGGGTTTAAGGTCTTAGCCATATTTTGTGTTATGGCATCACATGGAAAACACATGAAGCTATGGATAAAAATAATGATGAGTGGATAAGGTTGTTACATGGAGACTTGAGACTCAAGAAAAGAATATTCCATGAGAGATAATATTCCAGAATAGTAATCATTATGGTTACGGGCTGGAGAGTAGAGGTTGTTATGGTTAGGTGGCATCTGCATGGCTTGGACACTCGAGTATGGCAGAGATGATGACATTCGACATGTGGGCTTGCTTCTGGAAGGATGGTAAGGCGAGCTCTTATCCTATATAAGGATGTGTTTGGATTTGAACAAAAAAGAGGACAAAGAAACTTAGTAGAGAGATGCATAGGAACTAGGAGGGTATAGTTAAGAACTCTTTGTGCAGAGTATCTTGTAGGGTTTTGAGATGGTATTTCTTGATATATTCGGTCTGTATGACCCTTGTGATGTAATGAGGCTACTGTAAATGTTTATAAATCAATATATGATGTGTTATTCTGGATATCCTTGTTTATGGGTATAAACCCTTGTGTTATTCATGTTGTTATGGATCAGATCTAGCTTCTTTATGCTTATTACAATTTTTATTTCCATTGATGGTACATTTGTGCCTAGAACTAGTATCTGTACTTTTTGTTTTTGAGTGAATGCATATATTTCTATTCCTGCAACCCATCCTCCATTAATGGTTGAACATTCTCGTGAAGCTCACATAAAGGAGGGGCTCGGCACCCTGTGCACCTGGGTGAGCACCCAATGCATATTGGGTGATAGGCCGATGCGCTTGGGGTAGAAAGAAGGTATATGAAGGATGACTATATGTATGGTCAACATCTCTTTGTCTTTAAGTTTTCCCATGAGACATGCACGTGAATTACCCTTACATATATGTTTGTTATAACTACCCATAAAACAAAAGGCATGAAATTGTAAACAACTATTCAATTTAGTATTATTGATAAACCAATCTTTATTTTTTCATGACTATCCACCATTGGTCCTTACCCCTTTAAAATATTCACAAATATGTCATGTGGTTGTAGGAAACTAGAGTTTCGCAATTGTTCCCCATACCCCTTTACCCAATACGAGTGAATGCCTATAGATCTAGAAGGGAGCATACTATAGAGGCTCTCCCTCATTTGACACTTTTCATCCACCTTTACATCCCTATTGTAAATATGTTTTGGTTCTCGTCTATATCAAGGACATTTCTTTCTCTCATTCCCCATCAAATTTGATTCTTTGCATAAAATATTTCTTCATATCAACTGCATTTTCAACATTTTTTCCCATTCTCTTCACTTGCATTTCCAAGTACTTTCCTTTAAACAATCACCATAAATAGTTGCTCATCTCTAATGTAACCACAAATTAGACCACCACCCTCGTACTAATTTTAACTTCTATTCCACTCTCTTTTCCCTCATATAACTGATATATCAAATACTTTAACTAACACAACTACACTTCTTAGTTTCCTTCCTTTTCCACACATCTTTCTTCCACAACACCCCTTTTGACATTCACATCACACTACTCGCGTGGTATCTATTAGATGTTAATCCTAATTTTCAGTGATCAAATATGTAAGGCTCCCTATATTTTAGTTTGAAGGGTTAGGTTAAGATTGACCCTTCGTAAGTGACATATTAAACAATACATTCCCCTTCAATGGAAAAAAGAAGATCTTAATTACCTTTCAATATATATATTTGTCAATTTTATATAAAATAAATATGAAAAAAGGAAAAAATATTAAATATTGAAAAATCAACTAAAAATCTTGAAGGGTAGTTAAATTAAATAATCAAGATTCAAAATAGTAATTACATGTTCAACTTGCATCACTCAAAGGAAAAGGTCTATGAAATTTCATTCTTTTCCATTCCTCATATACCTCATTCCAATCTACTATATCAAACTTTTGAAGTTCAAAAAGAGATAAAAACATTAACGATTCTATTGTATCAAAGCAAAGTTTAGTCCTCTCAATGTGATTTAACTTAGAAACTATTCAATTACACGTTGATTTACTTGTTGGAAGTGTGATAACTATTTTCTATAGTTTTATTAAATTAGGGAATGAATCTTTCTACATTACATCTTCACCACATTAATCTCATGCCTTGAACATAGTCTTCTTCGGATGTGCTTTATGTAGATTCACAACAAAACTTATATTTTTTTTCTCATATATTTTCCAGTGTTAAATTTTTTTAGGGCTATAAATAAAATGTCCTTTGGAATTCAATGTCAAATTGTTGGTATACAAAATATAAGATTCCAAAAAGAAACAAACTCTTAGTTATTCATGACTAAGATTTGTTAGACAATTTAAAACGATAAAAAAATTGTAATTTTCTAAAGCCTATTAAGGCTTAATAATAATCACAAACTATTTATTACATACAAAACAAACATAAAACATATGAATTTTTCAGACCTCAAAAAATTAAATTTAGTTCAATATTACATACCTTAATCTATCTCGAATACAAGAGTAATTAGAGCATAGAAGAGTCCTTAAATAATCTAGCTATCCATTGATTACACAATATTGAAGTTGTTTACTTAGAGGCATAACAATTAGCATTATTATCTTAACAAGAATTTGAATACAAAAGTTAGAGAAACAACTAATATTTAAGAACCCAATTTCCAAAATAAAATAAGGGCATTGAGAATAAAATTCCGAAATTGATTTAGTGGCTAGAAAAAACTAAGAAACTAATATCGCTCTTATGAAAATAGAAACACTCAACTAATTGTTTATTTAGTGGCGATTCATCTCCCCCCTAGATTTTGTGTGTAATTTATGTAAAGTGAAAGTGGATTTATTTTAACAGAGAAAATAGAAAGCAAATATTAGTTATGTAGTGCTACAATTATTCATTTAATCATTAATTTATTAAAATTCATCTAATATTCATAAAAATTTACATAACATTTAATATTTGTATGACAAGTGATTATTTGATTATTTAGTTGGCCCTTCTAATTAAAAAAATAAACACAAATGACCTCATTCAAATATGGACGTGTAATTCTAAATTTAGAAATATGACAAAGTTAAAATACATTTGAAAGGCATTCACTTCAAATTTGATCCCTCTTAATTTCTAATGCATGTAAGTCGTTGGGCTACTTTAACTTTAAGACCAATCGTTGGTGAATTTAGTGGGGTTAGATGTGGTCCAAAAAGTGGGAACACGACCTGTGGCTGTTGATGTAAGTAGGTCAATGCGAAAATTCAATTACCAATTTATTGCCGCGCGGGTGTGGTTTCCAACTTACTTCCCATCAAACTCCTGTCATTTAATAAATGTTTTTGACTTATTCCATTAATAGAAATCGAAAGGATATATATATGATTGCAGCTGTGGTGTTCTCTAAATCCAGGTCAATGGCGATGGAGTGCATTGGCGAGGGAGTTCAAGCTATGTGTGTCGTAGGAATTTCCATTTTAAGCTGTGTTATATTGTGGCACTTATTTCACGGGAACAACAAGGGAGCTGCACCTCCAAGCTGGCCGGTTGTGGGAATGCTTCCCTCTCTATTTGTTCATCTGCATCATATATACGAGTGGAGCACCCAGATGATCATTGACTGTGGCGGAACCCTGGACGTGAAGACTCCTTGGATTGGCCACATGTTCTCGCTCTTCACCATCGACCCCAAAAATATTGAATACATCGTCAAAACCAAATTTGCTAATTTTCCCAGGGGTGCCTACTTCAACTCTGTTTCTGCCGATCTTTTGGGCCACGGGATTCTGAACGTGGACGGCCAAGAATGGGTAGAGGCGAGAAAATGATGAGCTCTGTGTTCCACTCGCAGGCGTTTAAAAATCATTTCATTCATACGCTCGACGAATTGATGAAGTGTAGGCTGATGCCAGCTGCAGAAGCCGCGTGCGAGAGCGGGTTAACCGTGGATCTTCAACGTCTGCTTGTTCGTTTCACTTTTGAGCATATTTGCGTGCTTGGCTTTGGCTGTGAAACCCATGACTTCGAGTCGGGAGAGATGGAAGAAGTAGCGAAAGCGTTGGAGGAGGCGGAGGAGGCGACTCTGCGTCGGCTCACAGTGCCTTCCACTGTGTGGAAAGCGGCGAGGATGTTGGGCGTGGGATGGGAAGCTAAGCTCAGCAAGTCTCTCCATGTCATTCGTGAATTTGTCGACGCAATCGTTTCGCTTAGAAGAAAAGAAATGGCGGCGGGTGGCGGCGCCCTGCCTCGACGGCATGACTTGCTGTCGAAACTGATGCAAATGGAGCGGAACACTAGCACCGATAAAGAGCTGCGAGACACGTGTATCAGCGCTGTTCTGGCGGGGAAAGACACCAGCTCGGTCGCGCTCTCCTGGTTCTTCTGGTTGCTTTTCCACCACCCAGCAGTGCAGCGCAATATTTTGTTGGAGATCCGCGAATCATGCAAAGGAGCTCCGGCGAGAACAAATGCGAGTTTACGGTGGAGGAGGTGAAGGAGATGCAGTATTTGCACGCTGCGCTGACTGAATCGTTGCGGCTTTATCCTTCGCTTCCCCTAAACATGAAAGAGGTGAAGGAAGACGAGGTGTTGCCGGATGGGAGGCGTTTAAAGAAAGGGACATCGCTGATATTCTCCATTTACGGCATGGGAAGGGCGGAGAGCATATGGGGAAGTGACTGCAGGGAATTCAAGCCAGAGAGATGGATGAGGGAGGGCGTGTTTGTGGAGGAGAGCAATGCGGGCAGGTATCCAGTGTTCAATGCAGGGCCGAGGGTGTGTCTGGGGAAGGACTTCGCGTATTTGCAAATGAAATGGGTGGCAGCTCTTCTTCTTTATCGATATCGTATGGAAGTGGTGAATGATGTGGAGATCGAGCCAAAGCTCGGGGTAAATCTTTTCATGAAAAATGGACTGTTGGTCACTCTGCATAAAAACTGACGGGCTGCTCACAGGGAAGCCAAAATCCTGCTATTCAACTCCGTGTCATGCATCTCCCGTTTCTTCTTTTCAGGGCTTTTTAGATGGAATAGTTTTTCATGAAAGCTCCTATGTCGATGAATATTTCTCTTGGATAATTACTTTATTTGTGTTTATTGTACATTGTGAAGCTTTCAGTTCTGACTAGGCCTGGAAATTCACAGGCTGTGGGCTGTTTTTTTTCTTTTTAAGTCATATATTACAGGTAGAAAAAATTGGTCGCCGTGCAGATTGACAGTTTACAAAACAAATTGAAAATTTACAAAAGCCTAACTCAAATTATGTTAAAAAACATAATAAAATAAATAAATGTCTACATTTTTGTTTTGAAATTCTATTAACCAATTATGTTTAAATAATTCGCAAAAGATTATGAGCTTGCTTACTCTCAATTCTCTCAATCTCGATCTTTGCTATACTCCCATATCGATATCAATGACGGGAAATTGCCCAAAGTTGCTGAATTTTAAGTTAAATAATGGTCCATACATGAAAGTGAAGAATTTAGACTTGCCAGGGTCTCTACATTTTGTTACAATCGCATCTGAGCTATTAAAATAGTTTATAAATGTGAAATCTATTGGGCACAATAATTTTTCCACCATCGCCCATCTAGAAAAGTCATCCACCAAACACCGTCCATCCACCGTCCACCCCCGACCATGCAGTCTAGACAGATTTGTATTCTCCATACATTTGTTTTTAAAAAAAATCTATATATTAGTGATGTAAAAACTAAATAGACAAGTTAATGAAAGATGAATCTTTTCGATTCATTCTGTTTTATTCTTGTTTTCTTATGCCTTCATCCTGGTATTAGAGTAGGTTGTTGATTGATATCTCCACGTCCCAAGTGTTGTCTTTATTTTTTCTGCCTTATATCCCCAGTAAATTTGATACTATTGTCGTTGCAATTAAAAGAATCTAAAGATCTAAAACAATTGTTTATACTTGAATTGATGAGATCTCTATTATCCCACGAATCCAGGATGAATAGCTCGATAATAATGCTTCTTTGGAGAATGCATTCAGATCACAAGTATATTTTGGCTCAGGTGGAGGAAAATCAAGTTTTAGAGGAAGAGGTAGAAACCACAGAGGTGGAAGGAGTAGTCTAGATCAAGGCGAGAGGTCTAGTCAAAACTTCAATTCTAATAGAGGACGTGGAAGCAATAATCCATCTCAACAACATTTTGAGAGGTATGATAAATAAAAATTGGTGTTATTATTACTAGAAGTTTGGTCATCATGCATATGAATGGAAAAAGAAACAAGGAGGTATTGACAAACAAAATGTAAATTTGTCAAACATATGTGAAAACAATTTTGGGTCCTTATTTATCACTTGTAATGTTGCTCAAGTGATCTCTAGTGATATTTAGTTTTTAGACAGTGGGTGTAGCAATTATATGATAGGAAATATAAAGTTGTTTGCAAGTTTAGATAGTTATGTGAAGTCAAAAGTCAAATTGGGTAATGATAAAAAAATGTGTTATAGGAAAAGAGATGAAAAAATTCGGGTACGATTTTGTTTGAAATCGGAGGATGGGTGGGCTGCAAGAGGAGGATGCCGAACAAGTAGAGGAGGAGAACTCTTGGGCCGCTAAACTCTTCACAAAACGATGCAGGAATCAGTGTAGAGGCTAAATCCCACATGGAAACAAAACTTACCATGGCTTAAGGTCCAAGATACTGTTTTAGACAGAGCCAGTGACAAATTTATGTTTGTTTTGATTGGTTGTTTCGTTGGGATAAGGCCAAATATTGACCAAGTAGAGCTGTACCAGGAAGAAATGGAAGATTCTAGGGCAAGTCTCCACATTTCCCTGTCTGAGAAAAGCTTCATGTTCGTCTTTTCCCTTAAAGAAGACCTAGATCATGTTATGCAAGGCGGACATTGGTTTTATGGGAGAACTACTCTCTCCATAGTGCGTTGGAAGACGTGAGCTGAAACCCACACACCAACGACATGTCCTGTTTGGGTCAAGCTCCCTGGGCTGCCCCTAGAATTTTGGGAAGTGGATGTGTTAGCTAGAATAGCTAAATCGATGGGGGATATGATTGCTATTGATTGATCAATAGCTGCAAGGTCCAGATTCATCGCAGCAAGAATGTGTATTAATATCTCTGCAGGTTCTTCTCTTCCGGAGGTCATTAACTTGGAATCTAGAGATGAAGTATGGAGACAGAAAATTTCATATGAGCTTTCTCCTGTGTTTTGTAGCAAGTACAAGATGGTTGGGCACAAATATTACGTTTGCAAAGAGAAAATAAACCCAACATTGCAGAAGACTTGCGAACAGGAGAAGGAACAGATGGTGGTGTCTGGCTTGGTTCCTTGGGGGTGGAGATCTTTGTCGTGGCTACACAACTTGCAAATGTGGTCACTCAAATTGCTGACAAGGAGCTGATTGTGGACTTGGTTGTGGATGGGTCGGTGTGTGATGTGCTAGAGAATACATTGAAAAATGTGGATGTGGGACAAATCACTAATCAAGACCAACCGAGGGATCTGTACACTGATAGTTGTCACATGGAGTCGATGGAGGAGGTTATCCTACCCAAAAAAATTCAAATCCTTCGAATCTGATTGCACTGATCTTCAAGGAAGATTTCACATAAGGAAAATTTGCAGGTTGCGTGGGATAGAGAATTACACAAAATTCAGTTGGTGGATACGATGGAGTCAATATTAACAAATCGGTCGTAGTCCACAAAAAAGTTGCTTTAAATGAGGGTGCAACCGAGAATTTTGAGGCGCTAATGGTGGAATCATTACTAAATGATCTCAAGCGGAAACATAATGAATTGAATGAAATGAAAGTACAAGTGGGAACAACTTTTAATTTGAACGATGCTCCTAAGGAAGCGAGTCCCCTTACAAAGAATGTTAACGACAAAGTAATCTCTGTATTTACTGAGTCTCTGGGTAAGGTGCACATTATAGCTTCGAACGAGGAAGATGACGATGGACAAGGGTTAAAAATAAAATGCCACACACCATTCATCCCGCCATGACCCGAAGTCGTGGTAGGAAATTCTAGACGTCCTCTCTTGGTTTCAATTACTTGCTGATCTAGTTCAGGTTTTTATTTGGTTTTCTTGGTTCTCGACCGCACCTGAACTGGTCTTTCCATTTTTCAACTATTGTTATTGTTGCTTTTGGTAGTTTTTCTAAACTTTCATGGTGTGCAACTATTGTGTCGTTGCAGTCTTGTTGTTTTTGGGATTCTTATCGGTAGATTGGCCTCTGCCATTGTGCTTCTTTTCTCTTTTTGGTTGCTTGGCCTTCTCCTTGGGGTGTGGACTTCATGTATCTTTGGTTTTGAGACTCTTTGTTCTACGGGGTATGGTCCCCTTCAAAACCATTTACCAATAATAAAAAAATAATGGAGAAAGAAAACATATCCTTGATGTTTATTTTATGCTTGGTTTAAAACATAATATCATGAATGTTGGGCAACTTGTACAAAAAGGTTATAGAGTAAGTTTTAAGGATGATGCGTCTATTATTTTAGACATAATTCCTAGTAAAAAGTTGATCGAAAGGTTGAGATGACCAAGAATCGGATGTTCCCACTCCAGATTAATATTGAAATTCGAAACATATCTCAAGGAGAAGTGGAAGTGAATTTCAAGGAAATATATTTAGACCAAACATGAATTTGGCATCTAAGGTATGGACATCTTCATTTTAGAGCTTTAAGTTTATTACATAAGAAACAAATGGTAAAAGGTTTACCAATAATTGATGAGCCAGATAGTTCATGTGAATGTTGTTTTTTGGTAAAACAAAATAGATAAAGTTTCCAAATACGAGTGTCTGATAGAGTAAGGGAACCATTAGAACTTGGCCACACTGATTTATGTGGACCAATGTAGACTCCATCATTTGGAGGAAGTTTATACTTTCTAACCTATATTGATGATTTCAGTAGAAAAACATGGGTTTACATTCTCAAATATAAGAATGAAACTTTTGGAATTTTCAAGAATTTCATAGCAATGGTGGAAATCCAAAGTGGCCATTACATCAAGGTACACAAGTTAGATAGATGTGTAAAATACAAGTCTAACGAATTCTTATAAATTTATAGATATCATGGAATTAGGAAGTAATTTACTACAAGGTACACACCACAATATAATGGTGTTACAGATAGAAAAAAGGATAATAATGGACATGGCTAGAAGTATGTTAAAGGCCAAGAATTTTCCTAATGAATACTGAGTAGAAGAAGTTGCGCATGCATTGTATATTCTAAACATGTGTCCTACAAAGAGTGTTGAGGAAAAAGTTCCACATAAAGCATGGAGCGGTAAGAAACACAATGTATCTCACTTCAGGATGTTTGGATGTGTGGCATATGCACATGTGATGAATGAATTAAGAAGAAAACTAGATGATAGAGGTGATAAATGTTGGAAGCACAATCACTGAGAGGGGTGGGGTGAATCAGTGTCTTTATAAACTTTTACTCTAGTTATCTTTATACATTCATCAAACCATCATCATATAAGAAATGTTAACTTAGTTAACCAAACCATCAAAGAAACTTATCAACCATTCACATGAACACAATATTTAGGTGAGAAACCCTCAAGGGGAAGAAAACCCACTGAAATTTTCTTATATATAACAAAATTCAAGATTTAGTGAAGCACAAACTCCACAAGGAACACTAACCCCTAATTTATCTAGCACCAACTAGACTTTAGCAAATACCAACTTGCAAGGAGGAACCAACCCTGTTTTAGTGAAGCACTAACTCCACAAGGAAAACTAAGCACCAACTTAACCACCTAAGAATGTTTTCAACCTTTTCTTGTTGCTATCTCAACAAATGATGGAATTTTTTTCTATTCTCTATCCTCTTCTCTTCTTCTTCTAGGTATGCTCTCTATCTCTGATGCACTCAGGACTCTAACACACAATCTGATCCTCAAACATCGAAAGAAGTTCATACCCTTGCTCATATGCTCCTGGAGACACAAAATTACCTTTCTTCCCTACTCACTTTTTCTTCTTCACTAGGTCATATGCATGCACAAAATAATCTTCACCACCTCTAGGATATTCTTCATGAATTCATTACAGTCTTCATATGGTCTACAAGACCTTATTCAACCCTCACACTCATCCTTTAGCTCACACTTCTCCACATCCACTCTTCTAGCTCAAATAAGCCTAATCACCCTTGCTTATATACATAAATTAAGCACACACACCTCATAGGTCGACCATATACACTTAGGTTGGCCATTATAGATAAAATAACATATGATAATCATGAAAAACTTAGAATATTTAATCCATTAGGTTTGAGGTCATTTCCTTCTTTAGGACTCGAGAAGACCTACTATATTAGGTCTATGTGCAACATATGACTCTTTGAACATACTTAGTCATCTACAAATATCTAAAACCTTTCAAACACTTTGTCAAGAAGATCTTCTTACCTCCTCCATGCTTAGAAATCTCCGCACCATCAGTTCACACCTTGAAACCACCTGATGCAAGAACATCTCTCCTCAACTTGAAATTTTGTCTTCCCTTATCAATTTTGGTTTGAAAGTGTGATTGGTGGGTCTAGAATTCCTTAGGTACTCTTATATAATCATCTTGTGTGTTTTTTTTGTGTCTAGCCCATTCAAAATTTAAATTCTAGATTTTCCTGCCAAAAGCAAATTTGAATTCTTGAAGGGCATTTTGGCTTGTCTTAGGTGTCTAGATGTGGTTTTTGGAGAACTTAAAGTTTTTCAAGCATGCAAAAGGTCTTATTAAGGACTAGGAGTCATATTAATTATTTTTCTCTTAAGGTCTTTAGGTGTCTCACATAGTATAACTACTTAATGATGTAATCAATGCAAGAAAACCATGGTCTTTAAGACCTTATGAGACTCCAATTCAAAGGATAACTGTAGAGGAAGTATAAATATTGCTTTGTAACCATTTTTTAACAAATTTTCCATTCAAATGAAATACAAGAAATATCTCCAAGAAGTGAAGAAACGGTTTTTTCTTAGAAAACATGGGTTTTTACATTCAATTCTAAGTTTTGGAGATCTATACTCAATCTAACTATTTCACCAAACCCTAAAAGGCAATTCATAACTGATAACTGCTTGTAATTATTTTCTTTCCCTTGAATTTGAAGTATCATTCAAATATTCTTTGTTGTTCTTGCTTGGGAGATTGATGATCCTTGTAGTAAACTGGTTCACACAAATAATTTTGTGAGAGTTCATGTTATAGTGCAAAAAATTGGTGCAGAGTTGGAAAATATTGTGAATGGGATAGGAGGAATATTGTGGCATAGATCTAGTAGATCTTGCAACATACAAAAACTAAAAAATAGAGCTTAACTACCAAATTTCTTCCTCTCGGGCTTATCATAATAGTTGGAGAACATAATCTTGTTTTCTAGGAGTTCTAACCATTCAAAATCGATTAAAATTGGTAGATATCTTTGTCCCAAGGTCCTTTGACTGATTTTTTTTGGTTTGGAGCCAAAATAATTCCTCCACTATATGAAACCTCTGACAGGTTTTTTAGAAGCTTGACTAGGCAGAACAGAGTTAAAGAACTTCAATTTTTGCTTGGAATTGAAGAGGGAAACTTCTTGGAGGATCAAAGGAAGATAAACGGTATCCAAAATATTCTTTAGTCTGATTTGAATTTTCTTATATTTGGTTTTAAGAAGGAATCTCATGCCTAGAAGGGGTACTAACCTTCATAAGCAAGTTGCGTGCTTGTACTTGTAACAGTGAAGTGAATTTGAATGAATAACTTGTCTGCATCATAAGTGGTCTTAGAGCGAGGTTGACATCTAAAAAGTTTAAGGAAGGAGTTCATTGCAAAAGACAAGTTGCAGTTGTGTTTGGTCAAGTAAGGAAAAATGCCACCAAGGAGAAATGTAAAAGGAGAGAGAGAAACAACTTTGTAAATGGGAGAAGTCATTCTACAAGAGTTGAGAAACCTTAGAGTCAACTTTGATGCAAGGATCACAACAGTTGAGGCCAACCAAAGAAAAGGAGTGGCGACATGAGATTTGAGTGATCAAGAAGAAGAAGTAGCTCAAAGGCCACATGTAGCAGGTGACGAAAAAAGAGATCCTGAAGAAATGAGATTTGAGAGGTTGTTGAAAGCAATGAAAGGGGAAGGATAAAATCCCAAGTTAGAATTTCTAGTGTATGTAGGTAGCCTAAATGGTGAAGAGATCCTTGATTGGATAAGGGAGATAGACAAGTATTTTGATATTGAAAATGTACCTGAAGACCAACAGGTGAAGTTTTCCAGGATGAAACTGAAAGTTCATGCATCCCAATGGTGGGATTATATCCAAGAAGAGAGGAGGAAGAAAAACAAGGCTAAGATTAAATCTTGGGAAATAATGATGCCCAAATTGAAAGGAAAATTCTTGCCTAGTGACCATATGAAAAATTTGTATAGAAAAATTCAAATTTTCCATTTCCAATTTTTAATCCCCTAATATGCACCATTTCCAATTTTCAAACCCATAATATTCACGAGTTTATGAAAATATGCCACTAAAATTTTCCCTGCAACCAAATGGTTTGTTGGTTTAGGTTGCCTACAATGCAACAATTTGTGTTCTTTTAAAAAATTCCTCTCTTACTAAATGTGAGGCAATTAACATGAAATTATCATGCAATTCCACCTTGTTGGTCGGTGTTTTCATGGCTTCTAATAATTAAAGTGTACAAAATTGAAAATTATATCATAGGGTAAGAATATCTGAAGATTAAAAGCCATTACAAAATACAAAGTTTTTAAAATAAATATGCATTTAAATTACATGGAAATGTAATTGTGTACGTAATGAAAGCAAAGATTACGGGATTTCCCTGTTAGGAAACTTGAATAACCTTGCCTCAGCATAGGCTACTATCTAATAAAATATATATTGGTGGGGCTTCATATTAGAAGTAAATCCATCAACACAAACCAATTACTAGCTTCAATGAAGGCACATGTCCCATGTTTCCGAGTTAGAGAAAAGGTGCAACCCATTTCTCAAATTTGACTGTTTGCATAATATTGAATAAACTAGATATATCTATAAAATGGTCATGTCATCTAGTATGGAAACTACAAAAAAATTCACTAGAACACATCTTCTCCTAATCAATGGAACATGACCCACTAAACAAAACACGTTTTCTAGTTTATATTCATATTTTAAGTAAAGTAAAAAGAAACACTTTTACATTTTTATAAATAAATAAAATAGAGGGATGGAGGTAATAGTAATTATCAATAGACCACTTCAATAATAATAAACATAAAAAAATTCAACAAATCTAAATTTCGAGAGAAGATCACTATAAAAAAGACATGAGAAAACATTTTCAAGAACATCTTCTCCTAATCAACAGAACATGACCCACTAAACAAAACACATTTTTCAGTTTATTTTCATATTTTACTTAAGTAAAAAGATACAGTTCTATATTTTTGAAAATAACTAATATGTAGGGATTTTTTTATGTCAAAATGTTATTTAAAAAATCAATAGGTCTATAGATCAATGCAGGTTATAATTTGTCTATCATGGCCTCAAATTTGTATGTAACTTTTTTTAACCTACCCTACATGGGAAGTAAGCCATGGGAAGGAATTGATGCAACTATTAACCAAAAAAATAACTAGACCCAATGTCTCAGGCATGAGTTCAAACATAAAATGTTACTACAGATTTCAATATTTCCAAAATCAAGTTACAAATATTTCAAGAGCGTTTATCGGCTTAAAAAATTTCCAATCTCAAATTCCCCCTTCCTTTAGACAAAGAAGATGATTCATAAACAAAAAAGAGTTAATTTGGCCACTGCTAGCAAGATGTGAAATTTGGTAGATTTTGTTAACCAACGATTGCTTCCCTAGAAATAGCATATTAGAGTCTTGTTAGGAAATAAGGGATTAAATATGGAATAATCCCACACAGAAATCATAACAGTAGAAACTAATATGCAGAAAATATTATAGATCTCAAATAAAAGTGTAGAATAAAATAACACAAAATAAAGAGATAATATTTAACGTGGTTCACCCAATTTGGGCTACGTCAACCAAGAATCACTTGCTCATATTTTATTACAAGCCACCGCTCTCTTAATACAATACCTAGATCTGTTTGGAGCTATGCTCAACAAACTCTACAGAATTCACACCCGAATTCAAAACACATCTACAATGTTACATTATATCTACCATATGCATAAAACCATATAAGTAGACAACTGCTTAAGTAGTTTTACAAAACCGTGGGTATCAAAACCATGGGCCAAAACCATCCCATAAACCTATGGGTCAAAATCCCGCCCATATGAGAAAAGCACATTTCTGGTATATGGGCGTTTTTTAAAGCCAATTTTTTTCTGGGCTACGCCCCAAATCCTGGCAACACAACCGTGGAAAGTGTACAATACTATTAGTGTATAGTCTTCAACATTTTCTCACATGAAAACAAACACCACAACCTAAGAAATCCTTAGGGCTGGTCATATGGTATGGTCATATGAGGGATTAAAACTTGTGATTCCTACTAGTAGGTGCTTAACTTCAACCCCCTTTAATTTTGTTTGTGCGGTGAAGGCAACAACATTTTATTTTGTTTTAGTGGCACCTAAAATAAATAACAGAGCAAAATATTAAAAAGCTTGTAACTTTTGATCGGTAACTTGGTTTTGAGTGCCGTTTTTTGCAAAAGTTCTTGTTTTTTCGTGCTCTTTCCATTGGAAATATTTATTTTGAGACTTGCACTATAATTATAAAGTGCCAAATATGGAGGAGTGTTGTAATCAATTATGGATGCAATTTCAGCTGAGCCCGATGTCCTAAATTTTAGGAGTTGCAGTTTGTACCTATCATGGATTATGAGAATGATATGCTTTTCTATGAAGTGTGTGGACTTCAAGAGGATATTGTAAAATTTGTGGAAGAAAATAGATTGTTCAAGAAGTGAAATTCTCTTCTACAATCACTCATTCATGATAAGGATACAATAATACACTCACTGCAGAAAAAACTTGTTAGCCTACAACATCACCATCATATTGTGGACAACCAAAACCATGCTCCTAGTCCACTTGCAACTATTGCTCCTGAACCCACTGACATTGATCTATCAATCTTTGAGTTTGTTCCTGCTCTTGATGCTCATACACCTATGAAGCTTGTTACTACATGCTCTTCCACATTTGTGCCTATTACAATACCACATGTTGTGTATCCTATTTCTGCTCAGCTGCATGGCTTTTTTGAGAAGCATACTACTGCATTCAGTTCTCGCATGCTCCGTTCTATGGGTCTCACTAGCGGAGTCATTGGTAGACATTCACATGGTATTGTTTCCTCTATTCCACATGTTAAGTGGAATTCTCATCATGACATTGGTTTTCGAGCAGATACTTCATTGGGATCACACATTGACAAAGCTCTTTTTTTGTTCACTCGACTCTTTCTGAGGATCCTGAGCAACACATGAGTTCTACATCTTCACTCAGGCTTGAGAAACCTGAGATTTCAGTTGTTAGACATGATCAACCTGACACACATTTTGATGTTCTTTTGCATGCACCCATTGTGCATTTTTCCCCAAGTCATATGCAGACATCTTCTTCATCCATCCATGTTGATTTGGGGTGGATATCTAATCACTCATGGAGGTGACATAGGCATTCATTGAGAGGACTCTATAGGTGTGGCTCCTCCATCATTCGGCCTCTTGCTCCACTTTCTATACCTTCTGCATTGTGATGCTTCTTGTTTTGAGCATTTTTTTAGCAGGTGTAATGTATCTCTCTTGTTTGTTGAGAGATTTTGTATCTGTATTTTTGACACTTTTGGCATGTTGATAGTCTCTCTTGTGGGGGAGCTATTCTAGTGGAGCCCAGTGTTAGTTTATCAGTGTTCGAGTAGTTTTTGATAACTCAGATAGATATTTGTAGCGCCACTCCACCCATTCAGCAGTATGGGAGGGTGTGGTGTTGATCTTGCTTCTTCGGGTTTTGTGTCCTTGCCTTGTTACCTTGAATTTTCTTGGATCGTGACACTCTAGATTTTATGTCCTTTCCTTGTTGCTTTGGTTATTTTTCTTGGATCGTGGCACACCTATTTGTATCACTTGATCGAATTATGTTTGGTGTTTTTTTGCACTTTCGACATCACTCTATTGACAGTCTCCTTGTATGGAGCTATTTTGGTGAAACCCAGTGTCAGTTGTTTTTGAGTTTTGTGATCGAGGAGTGGATTCAAACCACAGTGCACACCAAAATTCTTAAGAATTACACGCTTTTTTGAGCCAAGCTTCTTGGGATGCCTTGAGCAAGTTTTTACTCTCTTTACTTTGTTGTTACTGGTTTTGGGTACCTTGTGGTGTCCTTTTTTCCTAGTTATTGTACATGAATACCTCATCAAGCCTAGTTACTAGGACTCATACTATGGACATGCCACTTCTATTTTTTGGCCCCTAGCTTCACTTGAGGGGGTGTTAGAGTAGGTATTTACCTTAGCTCATGTTCACCTAGGTACTTTATTTACCTTTATTGTATTTATCCTCACCCACTTATGTGTGTGGATATTTCTTTTATCTTATTTAGATATTAGGAGATATTATCTAGTTGTTAGTATAGTTATTTCTTGATCTATGGTATTGACTAGATCTTTGATTTCTAGTTCTCTCCTAAATCTATGGTCTTGACTAGTTCTTTGATGACTAGTTATTTCCTTGATTTATGGCTTGATCTATGACCTTGACTGGTTCTTAGATTGTTATTCCTTGCCTATTTAAGCAAGGCCCATTCTCATTGTATTACATTGAGTTCCATAATAATATATGATATTGTGCTCATTTGTTTGCAAAGGTTTTATGTAAAGATATTATGGCCAATTGCTTTCATCTTATTGATCGTGGTGTTTGATTAGCATCTGTGTTCTTGGCTTGGTATGATCGGTTATCGTTCCTTTCAACCAAATCATTTCTTTGATTGCCTCTGTGATAACAACATACTCAGCCTCCGTGGTTGACAAAGCCACCAATTCTGTAGTGGTGAAATCTAGCTTATTGTTGTCCCACCTATAGTGTAAACATAACCTATCATGCTCCTCCTACTATGTCTACATCTCCAGCCATATTTGAATCTACATAACCACACAAAGTGGTGTCTGATCTACTATAGAACAAAACTGTCCCCATGGTCCCTCTCAAATACCGAAGGATCTAATTTACTATCTATTAGTTATCTCTACATGGATCACTCATAAATCTACTCACCGCTCCCACTACATGGGCAATATCAGGCCTGGTGCACACCATGACATACATCAAACTGCCAACCGCTGATGAGTAAGGTACCTTGGACATCTAGGTTCTCTCATGCTCTGTCTTGGGACACCGCTCCTTTGATAACTTGAAATGGTCTGCCAAAGGAGTCCCAACCGGTTTAGCATCCTGCATATTAAACCTCTCCAAGACTTTCTTAATGTACTCTTCCTGAGATAAAGTCAGCTTCTGTTCCTTCCTATCCCACAATATCCTTATACTAAGGATTTGTTTGGCTGCCCCCAAATCCTTCATAGCAAAGGATTCACTTAGCTGCTTCTTGAGTAATTTTATTTCCTGCATGTTTTTACCTACAACCAACATGTCATCCACATACAAACAAAAGATAATACAATTGCCATCCTCAAATTTAGTTGTATACACACAATGGTTAGAATGACATCTAATATAACTTGCTCCATCATGAAGCTATCAAATTTCTTATACCATTGACGTGGAGCTTGTTTCAAGCCATACAAGCTCTTCTTCAGTTTGCACACCATCTCCTCTTTACCCTTGACCTCATAGCCCTTTTGTTGCTGCATATATAGTTCCTCCTATAAATCACCATGGAGAAATGTAGTCTTTACATCAAGTTGTTCTAAGTGCAAGTTTTCTGCTGCAAATATTCCTAGAACAATTCTAATAGAAGTCATTTTTACTACAGGAGAAAAAATCTCATCAAAATCTATACATTTTTTCTGTGCAAACCCCTTGACCACCAACCGGCCTTGTATCTTTTCTTTCCTCCTTCTTCCTCTTTGACTCGAACACCCACTTGTTCTGTAATGATCTTTTACATTCGGGTAGCTTCACCAAATCCCATGTCTAGTTTTCCATGAGAGCCTGATGCTCCTCATCCATGGATTCTCCCACTTCTTCCTAGCATCTACCTACATTGCTTCATCAAAGCTCTCTCACTCTCCACTATTAGTGAGTAATAAATAATAAAGAGAAGGAGAAAAATGTTCATGTTCTCTTCTTACCCTAGAAAACCTCTTCAATATAGGAGTTTGGGGTTGTTGTTGAGGAGGTTCCTGAACTGATTCATGTGTAACTTTCCCATTTGGAAGATCCTCTACTGCTGCATATTCTTTCTTGGATTCTTCCATGTTTTCCTACAATCTGTTGCTTATACATGACTTTCTCATTAAAGACCACATCCCTAGATCGAATGATTTTCTTTTCCTTAATACTCCAACATTTATATCTAAATTCATCACCACCATAACCAATGAAAGTACATTTTTTTGATTTAGCCTCTAGTTTGGTCCTATCATCCTTGTCTATATGGACAAACACCTCACATCCAAAGAATCTAAGAAATAAATAATCAACTTTCTTACCATACCAAGCCTCCTCGGGTATGCCTCCATCCAAGGCACTTGAGGGTCCTCTGTTTATCAAGTACACAACCAGTTGTGCTCACCACTTCTACCCAAAAAGAAAGAGGTAGTCTTGCATGTAACCTCATGCTCCTATCACATTCCATTATTGTTTTGTTCATCCTTTCTAACACCCCATTATGTTGCGGAGTTCCTGGAACCATCTTTTTCCTATGGATTCCATTCTTAGAACAATAATCATCAAATTCATTGTTGTAATATTCCCCTCCATTATCTGACCTGAGACATTTTAGCTTAAGACCTGTTTCATTCTCTACCAAGGCTTTCCATTTAACAAAATTGTCAAATACATCATATTTTTTTCTAATACAATAAACCCAAACTTTCCTTGTTGCATCATTAATAAAAGTAACATAATAACTTGAACCCCCAAGAGATGATACCTGAGCCGGTCCCCATACATCAGAATGCACTAAATCTAACTTACTCTCTTTCTTTGTAGGTCCAACCTTGAGAAACCTTACTCGCTTATGTTTCCCATATATGTAGTCCTCACAGAACTCCAAACATGTTTATGTATATCCAGAAAATCCTTCTTTATGATCTTCATGCCCTTATGGCTCATATGATTGAGCCTATAGTGCCACAATGTTGTATCTAATTTTGAAGCCACAAGATTACAAACATTAGTGCTATAAGTGGTTAAACACAAGGTTCCAACCTTCTTACCTCTTTCCACCACAAGATCATCCTTGGTAACCTTCCAAGAGTTTGTTGTAATTATCATAGTATAACCATCACTTCCCAAGTACCCTATCGATATCAAATTTTGTCTTAATGTAGGCACATGTCTGACATCCTTTAATAGCCAAGTATTCCCATTTTGCATCTTAACCCGTACAAAACCTTTTCCAACTATACTGAAAGGCTCATCATCACCAAGAAAAACATGCCCAAAATATCCTTGAACATAATCAACAAAATAATTCCTATGTGGAGTAGCATGGAAAGAAGCCCCCGAATCTAAAACCCAAAATTTAGTAATATTGTGCAAAGAAAGAATCAAAACATCCTGACATACATTACCCGTTGCCACATTTGCCTCCTTGTTTTCTTCTTGTCTTGAAGTTCCCAACATTCCTTCTTTACATGCCTAGACTTTCCACAGCGCCAACATACTATCTTTCTTTTGGATTTTGACCTTGCCCAATCCTTTGCTTTTCCATGGCTTCCTCTATTCTTCTGTCTCCCTCTAGTTTCTCTGTCAAAGCATTCCCTGAAGTAGAAGATTATCCAGAGATATTTCTTCACATTTCCTCACTTAGAATCACCCCTACAATATCCTCAAAATTCAACTTTGAGTTAGCTGGAACCGAGTTGCTTACCGCCATTACCAGGCTATTCCAACTCTTAGGTAAAGAGCACAAAACTAATAAATCCCTAACTTATTCATCAAATTCTATTGTAACCTAAGCTAGCATATTTACAACCGTATTAAAATCATTTAAATGATCTGACATCAATCATTCTCAGACATCTTCATATTCAAGAAC
>CM031238.1:685858137-685923192 GCA_018340775.1 Taxus wallichiana var. yunnanensis | reverse complement strand
GATTTAAACCATTTGGAACATTCAATTTCAAATAATTTTTGGAGGAATTGGAATTTTGCAATTAATAAACTTGAAGAAAACTAGGAAGTAAATAAGGTTTTTCAAATATGAAAAAGCTTCAAGTTTTTTCACACTGTAAATCAAAAACAACAAAATATAGATAAACACAAGCTCGAATACCATGTTAGAAAATTTAGGGATAAATAATGTTACAAATTATAGATCCACCACATTAAATTACCAAAAATTATAATTTATGATATGCATTCATTAAAACATATATTAAGATGTTTATATTACAGATTACAGAATGTAAACAACATGAAACAAAAATTAAATGAATATAGTGACACAATATATAAGTGGGAAAACCATGAAAGGTAAAATACCCACTGAAAATCGCTTATCTTTATTTAGAATTCAATTTTGACCACCACTCTCACTATTTCTAAAGATCCACTTGCAATTACACCTTCAAGAAGGGATTACACCACCCCGTACATTTTCTCATGTATCTATGATCAGCTCATGTATATAGATCGCATTCATATATCACACTTAATTTTTCACATGTGTGTGTATATACCGTATATGAGTTCTAATGAGATCACCTTGTTTTATACAAGGTGGGCGACCTTTTTTGGGTCACTCTTACAATTTAAACACTACCGATGGTAGTAATGGATCCGTTATGCTTTTATTTTAAGTATAAGCTATAAACCGAAACATATAGACTTCAAAGCAAGTTTCTAAACAAATGGTTTCTCACTTAATATTATAAACCAAACACCTTTTTTGTGGTATTTATTTTTATATATGTGTATTTCAAGACGATTTCTTCATAATCGAGAATTATTCTTATAGGAAGGATGATAATGCAATGCTTATTCCCAAGTTGGAATAAATATTTAAGTTTTGTAGGCTCTTACATTAAGAGAGTTTCTCAACTTAGCTAGGTTTCTAGAAATAGAAATATTGAATGAGATTATATGTGTCACTTTACCTTTGGAAGGTTACTTATATAGATTTATTTTGAAGGATTCTCAATGATTTTGGTGAATTTCAAATAATGGAGATATATGATTAGCATCTTAATAATTATAATTAGGATAAATTAAGCACTATTAATTTTCCATTCGATGTTGTGGGAAGTGTGATGTGAATAAAGAGGTTTAGTTAATTAATAAGGGGATGATTAAAAAAATTATTTTATTTTATAATTGTTTAAAATCAATTTAATAACGGAATAGTTAGAATGTAAGCATTATCCCACAGTGGAAATTTCAATCCTAGGCCCATTTTCATTACTTTTTGGGTCTTAGTATTTTTTTACCATTATATGTGATTATTTCAAGTTTATGGGCTGGATTTTTTTCTGTCAATAGGTTCTTATTTCAAATAAAGGACTCTTATATTTATAAATTCATTAAGAGGTCAAACACATCCACAAGCAAGAGAAACAGGAAAATATAAGGGCTAGTAAAGACATTATATTAGTTTAATTATTATAAGAACTTAATCTATTATTTTATTCTATATGGATATGTCTAAAACACATTTAAATTTTTTATATTATGTTTATTATTACATGAGACCATATATAGGTATTAAATTATAATAATTGTACTTCCACTAGGTAGGAGAACTACACCCGAGTTTTCACTCCACATGGGCTAATAAAGTGAAAAACTTAGTTAATTAGTGATGATATCGAAGTTTATTTCAACACAAAAATATTTTAAATGTATTCTCCCCAATTTTCTATCAATTTGAGTTCTTTTACGGGATAGATACGTATTTCTATTATAGGTATATTTATATGCATCTAGAGAAGGCCAAAAAGTAATAGAAGACATAAACAAAAGGACAAAAACTAAAATATAAGTACCAAAATTTGATGGAAAAGTATGTGTAAATATAGACAAGTTGTATAGGTCAATCCTATAATGTTTGTCAAAAAAAACCCAAAGGTATAGTGCATACATATTTTTGGAGATGAAGCACATACAAAACAAAAATTCATTTTATTCCTCTAATTTAACATCCAAATCATCCTAGAAACATACAAACAGTAGCCTCATTATCCTCTTGTATTATCATTATGTTTTAACATGTACCTTAATTAAATGAATTCCCTAGATCATCTATTATATTTCCATATATGTGAATAAATTTCTTATTTTCAATCTAAATATATAAATTTTCTAGATTCCAATCCTATTAGGGTTTAATTTCATATAAAATTCAATTATGGTAAATTTGTTTATAAACTAAACAACCATACATATTCCAATACAAATTATAGGTCAAGGGGATAACATGCACCTCCCTAAAAATGAAATTTCTTCCTCAAAGCATTGATTAATTTTGGGTGCTTTTGAAAAATAAAATCATTCTCCCATGTAACATGCTTATTGGTTAGATTCTTCCACATGATGAAATTCTCTTGAATCAACCTAGTTTGCATCTTCTTAATGTATGTTTTAAGGATATTATAAGTTTATAGAATGAATTTTTATTACTCTTCCAACTTTGGTAACATTTTCTAAGCGAATACTTATTTTCCAATGACCTTCTTTAAGTAGGATACTTGAAATGCACATGTATTCATGTAGACTTAGGTGATTATAGCTTGTATGTTATATACCATAATGATTATGAGTAAAGTTTTTATCTTTCTTTCATTTCTTCAAGGAAATTTTATTATAAGTTAAAATTTATGAAAGTACCAAATTACTAACTTCAAACTTACTTCCACTATGGTTATGATGATACTACTACTTCATTTAGTTATATGTCATTGTTAATTCCTCCTTAATACTAGATAAGGACTTATGCTTGTGCTGAATGTTATCCTCAATGAATTAAACCTTTGTATGTATTCTTAAGGAAGACGTGGTGGATGGTGGGTTGCACTATACAACATAAAACTGAAATTAAATGAACACAGTGAGGTGGGATATAAGTGGGAAAATATTGGAAGGTAAAAATCCACTAAAAATCACTTATCTTTATTAAGAATAAAATTTCACCTAGTACTCCCATTATTTTTTATTAGCTCGCTCATTTAACTCTCATAAATCTTAGCATCAATTGTGTAACCAATAACTAATGAAATCACATTGTTATATACAAGGTAGGTTGTCATGATCCATTCTTAAATTCAACCCTTTTTGGGGCCTATCATGCTTATATTTTAAATATAATCTATAGATAAAAATAAGGAGTCTTTGCGGGTTTCTAAATAAGTAGTTTCCTACTTAATATTATAAACCTAACACTCCCCCTTAAAATTTCACCTAGTAATCCCACTATTTTTTTATTATCTCACTCATATAACTCTCATAAATGTTACCATCAACTTTGTAACTAATATCTTACGAGATCACATTGTTATATACAAGGTAGGTGGTCATGATCCATTCTTAAAGTCAACCCTTTTTTTGGGACCTATCATGCTTATATTTAAAATATAATCTATAGATCAAAAACAAGCGAGTCTTTGCAGGTTTCTAAATAAGTAGTTTCCTACTTAATATTATAAACCTAACACTCCCCCTTAATGTTAAGTAGGGAAATATGCTAATTTTTTTGTTTATACAAAAGGACTTACAATCCATAAATCAAGAAGATTTAGGATAACATGTAAAAAATAATAATGATTGTTTGAAATAACATATGCCAAGTCACCTTTTTGTACAAAAATAATTACAGTCCATAAACCATCCAAGTGAATTAGGCTAGCATGTAACAAAACATTAATGTTGCAGATTTTGTGACTTTGCAAGTACACTACAATAATGTCTTGGTACACTAATGTGGTAT
Source organism: Taxus wallichiana var. yunnanensis (assembly GCA_018340775.1). Taxonomy (NCBI): domain Eukaryota; kingdom Viridiplantae; phylum Streptophyta; class Pinopsida; order Cupressales; family Taxaceae; genus Taxus; species Taxus wallichiana. The sequence continues at coordinate 685,919,367 of CM031238.1, read as the reverse complement.
CCCAAAAATTTACCTAAGATGCAAACTAATTTAAGTGTTCCATGGATTTAATAACTTCATGGTACATTAATGTAGTGTTTTGTGGGTTTTGTAACTCGTGATGCATTACATAGTGTCCCATGGACTTACTCAAGTGGTAGGAAAAAGTGGTCTATGGAGTTTCTTAAAGTCACGAACATTGCTTTAGTGTTATGTAGACTTCAATAATACGTGGCCAAAAATGAGTGTTCCACGAGTTTATGAAAATCCACAATACACTATGAACAAAAACATTTTTCAAAAAATTATCAAGATAAATTGATTACCTATTAAGTATTATATAAGGCTATATATCTAATGTTTCATTGGGGATTACAAGTAAACTTCACATACATGAAAATTTACTTTAAAACCATAAAAAGAATCTAGGGAGTATCCATTTTGACACAATCAAGCCGTTAAAAGATGGTATTGCACAAGAAAAACATGCATAATGCTAATAACTTATTTCCCCCTCAAGGTAAGGTCTAAAAGGCCAAAACTCATACGATCCATAAGTGAATATCAATGTCATTCAGATTATTATAAGAGCTTACCAACATATGCTCAACAGATTCAAAGGTGGAGATTAATTCATCCACATGATCATAAGAGCTAATATCTAAAATACCCAACATAGCATGAAATTTTTCATAACTTTGTAGTACCCAGGGGCTTAGTATAAATGTTTGTAACCTACTCTTTAGCGTAAAACAACTTGAGATCTATATGACCATTGAAAAATTTCTCCCAGAAAAAAGTGCATATGGATCTCAAAATGCTTTGTTATTTGATGTTGATCTTGGATTGTTTGCAAGAGCAATACAACTTTGGTTGTCACATAGAAGTAGAGTTCTTCCTTTGATGCCCATATGAAGTTATTTCAATATTATTTTGAGCCACATGGATTCTTTTTCTACTTCCATAACACTTATTTATTCTAATTCACTAGAAGATATAGATATTTTGGTTTCTTCTTACTATTCCAAGTTATTGCACATGCACCTAACTTGAAAACATATCCAAGTAGATTTTCTATCCACAATATCACCAACATGGTTAGAATCACAATAACCAAATAAATGTGCATTATCACAAGAATAATAACACAAACCATAATTGATTATACCTTTGATATACCTTAGAATCCTTTTTTCCATTTTCCAATGGTCCTCATAAGGATCTTGCATGAATATAGAAACAATTCCAATTGTATATGATATATCAAGCCCAAAGTGATAGTTAAATAAATCAAACTACCAACTAGTTGTCTATATAAAGTAGGATTAAATTTATCACAAGAAGGTTTTAGATCTAATTTAACACCAACTTCCATAGGAGTAGATACATGCTTACAATAAATCATATTAAACCTTTTAATAATGTTAGTAGTATATTGTGCTTGTGATGCAACAATAGATATGTGATTTTGAAAAATAATCATACCTATAAAATGATATAATAGTCCTAAATCAGTCATTTCAATATGTTGTCTTAATTTCTCTTTGATTCTAAGAATTAGATTCTTATCACCACTAGTAATCAGATTTAATCAACATATAAGACAATAATGATAACATGACTATTTTCATACTTAAAAAGTAAATCATTATCGAAAAACTAGTAAGATAAACCAATCTCATGAAATAAACTATTTATCTTAGAATACCAAGCTCTAAGAGCTTGTTTATGTTAGAGCAGGTATTTACCTTAGCTCATGTTCACCTAGGTACTTTATTTACTTTTATTATATTTATCCTCACCCACTTATGTGTGTGGATATTTCTTTTATCTTATTTAGATATTAGGAGATATTATCTAGTTATTAAGTATAGTTCTTTCTTTGATCTATGGTATTGACTAGATCCTTGATGTCTAATTCTCTCCTAAATCTATGGTCTTGACTAGTTGTTTGATGACTAGTTATTTCCTTGATTTATGGCTTGATCTATGACCTTGACTGATTCTTAGATTGTTATTCCTTGCCTATTTAAGCAAGGCACATTCTCAATTTATTACATTGAGTTCCATAATAATATATGATATTTTTGCTCATTTGTTTGAAAATGTTTTATGTAAATTTATTCAAACAAATTGCTTTCATCTTATTGATCATGGTGTTTGATTAGCATTTGTGTTATTGGCTTGAGTACGATCTATTTATCGTTCCTTTCATACCATTACAATACTAAGCTCATGAAATAAACTATTTATCTTATAATACCAAGCTCTAAGAGCTTGTTTAAGACCATACAAATATTTCTTAAGTTTACACAAATATAATTATTTACACATTCTTCAAAACATTTAGGTTGATGCATAAAAATTTCTTCTTTTAAATAACCATTTAAAAAGGAATTTTTAACATCTATTTGGTGAACCTCTCAACCATGTTGAGTAGTTATAACTGAAGAATTCTAACATTGCTCATTTTAGCACCAAGAGAAAAAAATTCAACATAATTCAAACTATTTTTTGAGTAAACAATCCATTTTGAAATTTTTTTAGGCTCCTAAATATTCTCAAGGTTTCTGAAACCTTTTGATAAAGTTCCACCTTGTAAAAAAACTTGTGTGATGTACTTGATGGATAGGTTTCTACCTTTTTATACTCTAAATATTCTATTATTATTTTTGAACCATGAATTAGGATTTTTCATCTTTATAATTTCTATTTTATGGCTTCCCAAGACCTCTTGAATATTGTAAAACCTATTGAATAAGGTGACTAGCTCCTTTGAAACATGTATTCCCTAGTATCATGCCCAAAAAGACCGGATTTTTCTTGAAATTTTCCCGACCTCTCATGGATACACATAAACTTCCTAAAATCTCTTGGATAATATCAATACTCTCACATATGACCTCCATATGGGTTGTTCCCTTGTAGTTATCTCATGAGGGATGTCCTCTTGTGACAAAAAGACCAAAAATAGCTCTTTTGAAGCCTCCAAGAGCACTATTCTTTCATAGATCTTAGTAACTTTAAAAATAGAGATAGTTACACTTCTCTATAAATGAAACACACTTTAAAATATTGTTATTACATTCCTCTCGACTAGAATAAGGGTGACACAGTTGAAATGTTGGTCAGAGGAAACTGTTCCATCGACTAGGAAAGGGAATTTCAAGTGTGGGTTTGGTTGTCATGACCAAAATTTAAAAATTTCATGTTATACATTTATCATGACAACAATACCATTCCCAATATATAATATAAAATATTTACAATTTATTAGACTAGGTGCATAATGTGGATTTGGTATCATGGAGAATGATAATTGTGAAATACACATTGCGTGGCTATAGTGATTATGCCTTCAAACTATTTTAACTAATGTGGCACTTTGGATTCAATATTGACTTTGTAGTAGTTGTTTTTGTTTTCTTTTCATGCAACCATGTTGGGTTAATCTAAAAATCACGGGGCATAATTAGGTCCTACTTTATTTTATCTATTTTACTCGAAATTAAAGTTGTAAATCCATTGCTTCTAATTAATTTGATTGGTAATAAATGAGAAATATATCTATCTATCTATCTCCCTACCTCTCTTTCATCTAATTGTTTCTTGTATATAATTTTTTAATTCCTATAATTATATGTAAGTACTTATGTGACTCTAATGTTTATTTTTTTATCGTGTAGTTTTTCCAAACATGGCTTATCCACATTCAATGTAACTCTAAATTGGATAAGAGATATCAAAAATCATTAGGACGTTTTATTATTACACTTTCCCACTCTTTTGGCCAACATACTTCCCATTAAATGAGATCAAGAGAACTATCTCTCTCAAGACAAATATCATATGGTATCTCTCCTCCATGTGATGTCATGCCCTTACATGTGTCTACCTCAAACACTTCCATTGATATTCTTGTGGCACAAGATGTGTCTATGGATTATTTTCCTAACTGAATTTCACCTACACTCCTTGTGATGGTAGCACACACTTATAGATGGTATATTGAGAGGCATTTCATATGGATTAGAGACTTCTATATGAGGTCTTATTATTACATTTTGGAGAGGTTGGTCCATTTAGATTCATATGGAAATTTTTGAAGTACAAAAATAGAAGGTACATTATTATTTTTCAAATTATATGTATGTTCTAAAATTATCCATAAATATGTTTCATATTATCAATGATTAAAGTATTAAAAAAACTTTTGATGCGAGAGAATGAAAGGTTGTGTTTAGCACTAGAGACAAGAAGAAAGTACAAGAATATATTGATATTTTTTATTCTTATTTCTCATTGAAACAAAAATGTTTTTGTGAATATGATTATAATTTTATTTTATAAGGTTTTAAAAAGAAAAAATAATTTTCATTTATATAGGTGATAAGTGAAATCAAGCCTAAATTGTAATAGGTTGGTGCTTCAAATTTTATGTTTGAGGATGGAGGCTTCAGGGTCGGTAGGGAAATGTTGATGTTATGGATACCGATGTTGGGGTAGTGTTATTGAGGGTTTGGGAAATGATTTTAGGAGTGTCGGTTGTTTTACATATTGTACTAGTGTTGGGTGGATCATACAAATGTTGATGATACCTCTATTTTGTGGGTCAATCGTGACTAGTATTTATGTCTTTTTATAATTTATACTATGATATTTTATTATATTACTATTTTATCATAATTTTTAAGATATTATTTTAACTTGCTAATCATTTGTTTAAAACTATTGAATTTTAATTTACTTGTACTTTATCCTTGTAATTTACTATCAAAATTATTCCATGTCATGAACACGAACCTTGTCTTTGCTTACTTTAGCAAGTGATTTTGATTCAAAGATGAACATTTGATTCATAAATATACATCACTTATGAGTCACTAACTAAAATGTATTTTCAAGTTCAAATAACATTTCACACCAAATTTTATTTACATTTATATCCAAAATACAATTTCAATTCAACAATAATGAATTATTATTATTATTTTCAGTTATTTTTCAAAAATAAAGGCATATTATAGTCAACCTTTAGTCGGGTGATATATTCAAATTATATTCGGGCATAATGTCACATTAGTGTCAACAAATAGTCATTTTATAGTCATAAGAAAACTATAATTAAATCCATGTTATAGTTAGGATTAACATCATATTATAATCTAGAAGCACATTAACATCATATTATGCCATCGCTACAGTTGTTCTTACTAGCATTGCTAGAATCCAGAAGCACTTTCTGTGGCAAGGAACTGAAAATAGATTCAGGTATCATTTAGTTGACTGGAATGAGGTTTGCACCCCTAAAAATTCAGGGGGTCTTGGCATTATGAATCTCAAATATTTCAACTCAGCCATGCTTGCCAAAATGGGCTGGAGATTTCTTAAGCAAGAACAACCCTGGGCTGAGCTGCTCAAGACCAAATATTTAAGTAACCACCATCACCATCTCTTCCTCTCTGAGGACGCCCTTCCTGTAGGTTCCACCTTCTGGAATAATCTTGTTAATACAAGATACGTTCTCAATAAAGGTATTTTTTGGAATCTTGGCACTGGAGACCGAATAAACTTTTGGAAAGATTCTTGGAGCAATCATGATCTGGAAAGGGACTTCAGACAAATTAAGGAACCCCTCATTAATTTTTATGGCACTACTGTTAACAATTATATGGAAGAAAGTAATGGAGTTAAAAAATGGAAGATCCTGCATTTACCTGACTCTAGTATGCTGGATATTTTGTCTTCTCTCCAAGATAAGTTGGATCTGATTCCTATTGATCAAAATGGCACTACCGATGAGATAGTTTGGAAAGATTCTTTTGATGGAGATTACACTGTCAAAACTGGTTACACTTCCTTCTTCGCCTCTCTTTCTAGCAATATTAACTGGACCAGAATTTGGATGAAAGAACTCACTCCTAGAGTCAATCATTTTCTGTGGTTAGTTATAAAAGGTAAAATCCTCACCAAGGATAACCTTATCAAACGAGGATTCATTATGCCTAATGGTTGCTGCCTCTGTCAACAGGATGCTGAAAATATCAATCACCTCTTGCTTCATTGTGATTTTGCAAGAAATTTCTGGAGCCGGATCACGGAACATTTAAATCTTAACTGGGTTTTTCCTGATGATATTTTGGAGGCCTGGACCCAATGGAACTCCCCCTTCAAGAATAATTTAATTAGCAGATTTTGGCTCTTGATTTTCGCTCATGGGATTTGGAACATCTGGAAAGCTAGAAACGGGGTTATTTTCAGAGATAAGAAAACTTCTACAGATATTCTTTTCAAAGGTTTCATCAAAGATGTTAAAGATAATGTTGTCACCATCAAACCTGCTAAGAGCATTTCCTTCAATAAAGAAGAAATTTCCATTTTGGAGAAATGGAAGATTATTCCTGAAAACCTCTTGAAGAGAGGAACCAAAATTGACAGATCTTTAATTAAGTGGATCCCACCCCCCCTGGGTGGTACAAACTTAACTTTGATGGAGCTTCAAAAGGTAACCCTGGAGCTGCTGGTGGAGGCGGCATTATCAGAGATCACAATGGTAACATGGTGGTGGCTTATGCTGGGCAAATGGGTTACCAAACTAATCACTATGCTGAAGCTCTCTCAGCTCTCTGGGGTATTAGGATTGCTAAGAATTTGTATATTGAAAAAATTCTGATTGAAGGAGACTCTCTTAATATTATTAACAATCTCAATAATAAACACCCCCCAGCTGGACCGTCAAAAGTTTCATTCATGAATCCATAAGTATCTGTGGCACCTTCAACATATGCAACTTCATGCATACTTATAGAGAAGGTAATAGAACCGCCGATGTATTGGCGAACGAGGGAGTTGCAAACACCCATACAAATCTCACCATTTGGAATTATCATGATGCCATCTCAGATAAGCTTGGAAAGATCTTGGAGCATGATAGAAATCCTAGCCGTACTGGTTAGTTGGATTTATTGCATGCATTATGTGCTGGAAAACAGGTACACCGCTGCAAACCAGTCACTTCACCCTATGCAAAATCAAAGGAACAACTACCCTTCACATGCTTTCTGGGTCTTTAATAAGCCTGGTCCAGAGATGTTAGTTTGTAGTTTGATCACCATTGTTGTTAATGACTATTTTGTTAATTTGTTGTTTTTCATTGTTTAGTTGTTGTTTTGTCGCTGCAGCTTGGCTGCTTTCTGCTCTGTTTCGTTTTTGCATTTTGGAGTTTGGCTCCATTTGATCTCCTCTCTGTATCCGGATTTTGATCCTTTCTCTGTTCTTCTCTTGCCCTTTCTGGCTGTTGAGCTTTTTTGTACAAGGGTATAGTCCCTTTCAAAAAACTAATTTACCAATAATTAAAAAAACATCATATTATAATCATGATTGAACTCATGCTATAAATAGGAGCAAGATCGAATATAGTCGGGATTACCATAAGGATATAGTTAGGATTAACAACAAGTTGTAGTCAATATTAACATCACAATATAATTAGGCTAATGGTAGGTTGTTAAAGACATACTAACCTCAAGCTATAATCAATCTAACATCAACCTAGAGTCTACAACATTGGTTTGACTATAGCCTTATGTTAGCCCTTGACTATAGCCTAATGTTAGTGTGACACTATAAAAATAAGCCATTATTAATCCAAATAGTTCCTGTAACACCCATGTTATGATCATCCAAATTAAAGGAATTTTTTTAAAACACATACCCTTAATGTAAAATTAATGCTACCAATGTTGAACATTAATTATTTAGCTTACTACTAACTAATCTAGCATATTTAAATTATTCACAATCTATATATTAACATACAATATCCATGTGCAAATGTAAGGGCATATCTAGATCTCCATGATCTCCCTTAAGTCACTCTAACCGAGTGTGTATACTTTGTATACTTGGTTAAACCTTTTACGTGTTATGAAAACCATGTGCATATCCTAGATTCCTACTAGGAATACTCCATGCAACTTCCATCTAATATCTAACACAGCTTATTTAGGATATTGGTGATCAAAAAATGTAGTCATCTATTACATTAATTTTTCCAAAGTTTCAAGCATTTATTTTCAAGCTTAGTTTTGAGACTGCACATTAGCTTATAAAACTTGACTTCCATCACCACACAATCATCTCAATATTGTTATCTGGATTTCTTGTTGTTTAAAAAAGAAAATTAGTTAAGAAGAGGGAGAATTCGTTACTAGATCATTTCCCTAAACAAATATAATTTCATTTGTACCATCTTAGGATTCCTATGGGTAACATAGTAATCACGTAATGATTACCCATCATTGCATCCTCACTTTAAAATCAATATTTCTATGAAGCTAATAGTTTCCCCTACGCGATGGCACCATTTTTGTGAAAAGTTTTCAATTTTTTAGCATGGTTCAAATCTGTGGAAGAGTAAATTTGAATTTTTTTTACCCTTTACACTTCATAATGACCTTCCATAGCTTTGGTTGGGGTAAAACAAATATTTCGAGCCTTAGGGTCATATTTGAAGATACAGATATGACCACGATCATGGTTTACAAACCGTGATCGCAGGTTTTTAAACAAGAACCGTGATTGCACTTTATAAACCGCGAGCGTGGTTTATAAAGCGTGATCACGGTTTATAAATCATATTTATACGCATCCCAATGTTCTAATTACCATGTGATTTTTACTATTTGACTTTACCGTATGAATTACTATGAAATTATGTCATTTTCTACACATTTTTCTTATCACTGAAAGTAAAACATCATGGGAGACAAGAAACGAAGTCAAAAAAGGAAGTCATTAAGTAAAAAAACACCAAACGAATTAGAGGCAAATAAATTTCAAAATGTTGAGTGAATGCGGAATCTTCGTGAATCAAGAAGAGGTTCATCTTCAACCCCTACTATTGTAAGCAATGAGGAACTAGGTAATGTTTCTACTGTCAATGTTGAATTTGAATTAAATACTCATGATGAAGATGTTTTTACTATCAATGTTGAAGAAGAATTAAATACTCATGATGTAGCAAATGTTGAAATTGAAGGAGATAATGAAAATGTGAATAAAGAAATTCAAGTTGAAACTGTAGACAAACAAAATTTGACAAAAACACCTCCTAATATTTTTCGTAAGAAACCTAATTATTTTATTGAAATTGATGAAAACATTTTGAAACCAATGTGTGACAAACTTTCTGAATGCCAAATCAAAAGAAAAGCTACTGAAATTTGGGATAATCATTTTGAAATTTTAAATGATTCCCAAAGATGTCAATTGTTGGTTAGTTTAATGAAATTGAATAAAATGAGACCTACATTAAACACCTTAGGATTAACAACATCTAATATATGTGGTCAAACCTCTACAATTGTTAAAAACCTTTATGATGCATATCACCTTTGTTAGTGTCAAGAGACTCACTAGGGATAGTCATATTGTGCGTTGTGTACTTGCTACTAGTGTTGTAAGTTAATCAATAAAAAAACAACATTTGATTACGCAAACAAGTCAAATGTTGCAAGTTAATCGAAAAACTCTAATGAAAGCAATTGAAAGTCGTAATATCCTTCAATCACTCAATAACACCAATTTTTGGGCATTTTTCGCTAGAGAGCATCGCGTAAGGACAAATATAATACTAATGCTATAAAAGAATTTTTTATTCAATTTTGGCATGATAACACTAGAGTTTCACCTAATACAAGAGATGTTGTAAAACGGAGAGTTGGTTCTATTAATCGTGAATCACATCCAAAGCATTTCTTAAATATGACTCAAACTCAATTTTTCATAAGTTTGAACAAGAGCATCTGAAAATTAAAATTAGTCAACATTTTTTTGAAATGTTAAAACCATTCTATGTGAAAATAAACCACGCCGCACCACTTGTTGTTGTAGGAAACATGTTGAATTTCTTTATGCATTATGCTAAATTTTTATGTATTCATTCTATTTTGCATTACGAAACTATGTTGTAGGAATTTGGTGTTCAAGTTCCAGCAATATCTTCTAGGTATTTCATTCTATGATATTTTTGAAAAAAAAGTTGGACAATTTTTTTATAGTCGAGATTGTTTAGATGGAAGTTTTGGTATATGTGGCGGATTACCTAAATTGGAAAGTTGCATCCATGAGAAAATTAAAGTTGTAATAGAAAATAATTTAGTTGAGTTTGATAAATATAAATCGCGTTGCATACTAGTTGAACGATGGGAAAGAGTTTAAACTGTGTGAGCTAATTCTGAGAACATATGCATGTTTTTCAATTTATAAGAAAATTTAAGGATGAAATTGTTTATGAGTATGCTAGGCATACACACAGAGCTTCGATGGTTGGATGAATAGTTCAAGATATGCAAAGACACATTTCCTATTGGTACTATTGTTTCAAGTGGGTCAATTTTGAGAGAATTACACATTCTGCAACCAAAATGGAGGTTCAATCACAATATTAAAACTCAAGTACAAGTTGCCATTTTTGTGCATATAGCATTTATACATTCTCTTGACAAGACAGAGAGAATGATCAAAATTTAAGAGAGTACCACTTTTATATCGGTGATGATCGTACTCATTCTATTAAATTTTGCAAGGGTGTTTCAGTTATTTTATGGAAACTTTTATGATAGGGACATCCACTTCAAACAACATTGTATATGGTCGAGATAATTGCACGTCTCGGTTTAAGAATGCATGAATGTTTTATTGGATGAGGAGGATGCACGTCAAGATGGGTCAACAACATATTTGGAGTTTCACTAAGGTTGGACATGGAAAAGGAAATCATGACGGTGCAGGGGCATGTGTGAAAAGAGCTCTTGCAAAAGAAGAGTTAAAGTACAAAAATGGTGCTAAATTGAAATATGAAAAGAGCATAGTGGAATGGTGTATTCACAACATGGCCCTAGGTTCTCAAGAAATTTCCATGGTTCACAGATATTTTTGGTTGATAGAGGAACAACAAATTTCTAACTACGAGGATTGTATGACACTCACTAGGTCCAGTGATATACACTCATTTTGTAGCTCAGATGCTACTTCATGGGCCACATGGACAAGAAATTTGACATGTTTTTATACATCTTATATCAAATTTCTCACGGTTGAGTGTGATTCACAAGAATGGGTTGATGGATGGATTTGTAGGCCTCTAACTCCACTTGCTAGTTATCAACCTCCATAAACATTATGACTTGTTTCTATAGATGAAGTTGCAACATCCAAGGACTTTGATGAAATTTTGATTTTGGTGCGACAAGGTATTTATAGTTATTTACAATTTTTGTATTGAGTTATGTCCATTGAAATTTTAATATGTACAATTTAAATTTGAGTTGAAACCTTTTTTGTAGGAAATGTGTTTGTAGTTATTGTGACATAAGACAATGAAGAAGGAACAGACTATTTCTTATGTCATTGCATCGAGGAAAGAAAGAAGTTGACTTCTCCTGTTATAGATGGAAAAGATATTGAGTACCCTACAGGGTCAGTGGTAGTTATTGGAACTTGGCTTGGCGGTATCCATTAAAAATCCTCTATTTGGGTGTTTGAAGACTTTGAGACACACATGAAAATACTCTTATATTCACATCTAGTTCTAGCGACAAATATTCAGTTGTATAGATATCGAGGAAGGCCTAATAACAAGATTCTTTGGAAGGTTTGAGAGTCAGATCATGAAGCAATTTTGTCTGCTATTCAGAGTAGATCCGATCCTGATGGTTCATTGGAATGAATTTATAATTCTCTTGTCTTTGGTATATATAAATTTGTTAGTTAGATAAATTTAAGTTCATATATTTTATTAAATTTGTGTATTTTGTATATATCTAGTATGGTTTTGATTTGAAACTTGAATTTCTTTGACTAACACTTTTATATGTAGGTTAGTGGTGCCAGAAAAGCTTCCACCTTCACATGGTTGGCATTGTTAGTAGAGAATTATAAATTCTTGAAGCTAAGATAACCTTTCATTGTTTTACAAGAAAAGAGAAAAAATTACCAACGATTTATGTACTATGGAGGGGGTTCTTGGCTCTAGAGGAGGTAGCCCAGAAGGACCTGGAGCTTAGAGAACCAAAATGATGCCTCCCCAAGTGTTTACAAGACCATCCCTATGTGTGTGCACAGTCGGTTCGGTGCCATGACCCATTGTTTGCAAAATATACCGTTTGATAGCCTTACACTGTCTCAAACTACATTATTATGCATGTTTGCAAATAATAGCAGCAAAAGAGAGCACCGATATGAGAAGGAAAAAACCAAGACATATTATTATAGAGGGTCCCTATGCCAAGTGTAGGATTAGACGAGAAGTATCTAGGTGCCATGGAGTGCGTAGTCACCATCAAAGTTGAACAATTTTTTTGGTCTCAAGGGGCTCTTGAGCAACTCCGCCCAAACGAGGTAGCCGGAAGAAATGACATGTGTGGTGCACCCAAAAAATGACACCTCCTATAGCATTAACCTAGCCACCTGAGACATGTCTACATAGTTTTTTTGGTGTCATGACCCACTGTTTACAAAATATACCATTTTGACCTTACACTAGCTTAAACTACACTATTTGGCACGTTTGTAAATAATAGGGCAACGAGAACACCGATTGGAGAAGGAAAAAACTGAGAGACATTATTATTTTAGAGGGTCCCTATTTGAGGTGTAGGATTAGATGAGATGTCTTTAGGTGCCATGGAGTGCGCGTAGTCACCCGTCGAAGTTGAATGATTTTTGGTATCAGGGCTCTTAAGGGACTATGCCCGAATGAGGTAGCCCGGAAGAAATGACATTGTCGTGCACCAAAATGAAACCTCCTCTAGTGTTCACCTATCCATTTGGATGTGTCCACATAGTCGGTTTGGTGCCATGACCCACCGTTTACAAAATATACCGTTTGACCTTACATTGTCTCAAATTAAACTATTCGGCACATTTGCAAACAACAAGGTAGTGAGAGCACCAATTAGAGAAGGAAAAACCAAGAAAAAATATTATATAGGGTCCCTATGCTAAGGTGTAGGATCAAACAAGACATCTCTAGGTGCTACAAAGTGCGCGTAGTCACCCGTCAAAGTTGAATGATTTTTTGGTCTCAAGGCTCTTAAGGGACTCCACTCGAACGAGGTAGCCCGGAAGCAATGACATTGTTGCACACCAAAATGTTGCCTCCTCTAGCATTGACCTAGCCACTTGGACATGTCCATGCAGCCGGTTTGGTGCCACAACCCACCGTTTAAAAATATATCGTTTGACAGCCTTACACTATCTCAAACTACACTATTCGGTGTGTTTACAAACAATAGGGCAAGCGAGAGCACCGATTGGAGAAGGAAAAAACTAAGACAAGCTATTGTATAGGGTCCTTATGCCAAGGTGTAGGATTAGACAAGACATCTCTTGGTGCCACTGAGTGCGCGTAGTCACCCATGGAAGTTGAATTATTTTTGGTCTCGGGGCTCTTGAGAGACTACACCGAACAAGGTATCCATGAAGAAATGACAATGTCATGCACCCAAACGATGCCTCCTCTAGCATCCACCTAGCCACCCAGACATGTCTACGTAGTCGGTTTGGTACCACAACCCATTGTTTACAAAATATACCCTTTAATTGACCTTACATTGTCTCAAACTACACTATTCGGCACATTTACAAACAATAGGGCAGCGAGAGCACCGATTGGAGAAGGAAAAAACTGAGACAAGATATTGTATAGGGTCCCTACATCAAGGTGTAGGATCAGATGAGACATCTCTAGGTGCCACGGAGTGCGCGTAGTCACCCATCGAAGTTGAATAATTTTTAGTCTCAGAGCTCTTGAGGGACTCCGCCCAAACAAGGTAGCCCAAAAGCAATGATGTTGTGGCACACCAAAATGACACCTCCTCTAGTGTTCACTTGGCCACCCAGACATTTCCACGTAAATGGTTTGGTGTCACAACCCACCGTTTACAAAATATACCATTTGACAAACTTTTTACACTAGCTCAAACTACATTATTCAACGCGTTTGCGCAAACAATAGGGCTAGTGAAAGCACCGATTGGAGAAGGAAAAAAATGAGATATTATATTGTATAGGGTCCCTACACCAAGGTGTAGGATTGGATGAGACATCTCTAGGTGCCAGTGCCAGCGTGAGTGAGCGTAGTCACACCGTGGAAGTTGAACGATTTTTTGGTCTCAGGGCTCTTGAGGGACTAAGCCCGAACAAGGTAGCCGGAAGAAATGAGCGTTGTTGCACACCAAAATGATGCCTCTTCTAACATTCACCTAGCCACCTAGATGTTTCTACATATTCGGTTCAGTGCCATGACCCACCATTTACAAAATATACCGTTTGATAACCTTACACTGTCTCAAACTACACTATTCGGCGCGTTTGCAAACAATAGGGCAGAGAGCACCTGATTGGAGAAGGAAAAAACTGAGACATGAAATTATATAGGGTCCCTATGCCAAGGTGTAGGATCATATGAGAAATATCTAGGTGCCATGGAGTGTGGGTAGTCACCCGTCGAAGTTGAACAATTTTTTGGTCTCATGGCTCTTGAGGGACTCCGCCCGAACAAGGTAGCCTAAGAAACAGCGACGATGTTGTCACGCACCAAAACAAAACCTCCTCTAGCATTCACTTTGCCACTCAAACATGTCTTCATAGAGGTTTAGTGCCATGACCCACCGTTTACAAAATATACCGTTTTGACCTTACACCTGTCTCAAACTACACTATTCGGCATGTTTACAAACAATAAGGGCGTGAGACGAGCACTGATTGGAGAAGGAAAAAACTAAGGCAGGTTATTGTATAGGGTCCCTACACAGAGGTGTAGGATTAGACGAGACATATCTAGGTGCCACAGAGTGCGCGTAGTCACCCATCAAAGTTGAATGATTTTTTTGGTCTCGGGGCTCTTGAGGTACTACGCCCAAACGAGGTAACCTTAAGAAACGATGTTATCACACACTAAAATGACACCTCCTCTAGTGTTCACTTGGCCACTTAGACATGTTTGTGCTTTATCGATTTGGTGCCATGAGCCATTGTTTACAAAATACACCCTTTGTGACCTTACACTATCTCAAACTACACTATTCGATGCGTTTTCAAACAATAGAAGGCAAAGTGAGAGCATCGATTGGAGAAGGAAAAACCGAGATGGGCTATTCTATAGGGTCCCTACACCGAGGTTTAGGATTATACAAGACATCTCTAGGTGCCATGGAGTGCACGTAGTCACCCATCAAAGTTGAACGATTTTTTGGTCTCAGGGCTCTTGAGGGACTCCGCCCAAACAAGGTAGCCGAAAGCAATGACATTATTGCGCACCAAAATGACACCTCCTCTAGCATTCACATGGTCACTCAGACATGTCGCATAGTTGGTTTGCTGCCATGACCCACCATTTACAAAATATACTATTTGATGACCTCACATTGTCTTAAACTACACTATTTGATGCGTTTGCAAACAATAGGATAGTGAGAGCAAAGATGATTGGAGAAGGAAAAAAACCGAGACAGCTATTATAGAGGTTCCCTACACCAAGGTGTAGGATTAGATGAAACATCTCTAGGTGCCACAAAGTGCACGTAATCACCCATGAAGTTGAATAATTTTTTATCTCGGGGCTCTTGAGGGACTATGCCCGAACGAGGTAGCCCGGAAGCAACGACATTTTTGCACACCAAAATGACACCTCCTCTAGCATTCACTTAGCCACTTGGACATTTCTCGCATAGTCATTTGGTGCCATGACCCACTTGTTTATAAAATATACCATTTAATGACCTTACACTGTCTCAAAATACACTATTTGACACGTCTACAAAACAATAGGGCAGTACGCGAGCACTGATTGGAGAAGGAAAAAACTGAGATAGGATATTGTAGAGGGTCCCCACATAGAGGTATCGGATTAGATGAGACATATCTAGGTGCCACGGTGCACGTAGTCACTGTCAAAGTTGAATTATTTTTTGGTCTCAAGGCTCTTGAGGGACTACGCTCAAATGAGGTAGCCTGGAAGAAACGACGTTGTCACGCACTGAAAAAATGCTTCCTCTAGCATTCACTAGCCACCCAGATGTGTCTGCCTAGTCAATTTGGTGCCATGACCCACCGTTTACAAATATACCGTTTTGACCTTACATTGTCTCAAAACTACACTATTCGGCGTGTTTGCAAACAATAGGGCAACAAGAGCACCGATTGGAGAAAAAAAACTGAGATAGGCTATTTTATAGGTTATCTATCTTGAGGTGTAGGATTAGACGAGACATCTCTAGGTGCCATGGAGTGCACGTAGTCACCCGTCGAGGTTGAACAATTTTTAGTCTCGGGGCTCTTAAGGGACTCCACCGAACCAAGTAGCCGGAAGCAATGACTTTGTGGCACACCAAAAGACACCTCCTCTAGTATTCACCTTACCACCCAAACATGTCCACATAATCGGTTCAAGTGCCACGACCCACCGTTTACACAATATATTGTTTGACAACCTTACATTGTCTCAAACTACACTATTTGGTGCATTTGCAAACAATAGGGCAGCGAGAGCACCGATTGGAGAAGGAAAAAATTGAGAAAGGATATTTTAGAGGGTCCTTATGCTTTGAGGTTTAGGATCATATGAGACATCTCTAGGTGTCACAAAGTGCGCGTAGTCACCCTCAAAGTTGAATGATTTTTTGGTCTCAAGTCTCTTAAGGGACTCGCCTAAACAAGGTAGCCCATAAGAAATGACATTGTTGTGTACCAAAACAATGTCTCCTCTAGTGTTCACCTGGCCACCTGGATGTGTACGTGTAGTCTTTTCGATGCCATGACCCGCCCTTTTCAACTTTTTCAACAATTACAACTTTTTCAACTTTGGAAAGTGAGCTAAAAATGTTGTCATACAAAGGGATCTAAAATTTAACTTTGTTGTCACATATCTTATAATATCCACCTTGATAACCAATCCACTTTATATATTACATGACCAACTCATCGCATTTTCTGCAAATGAATAGAAGATAAACACCATTTTTGCTTCTATAATAGTACTAGTTTTGTGAGAATATCAACAAAGTTTTCTATGGTGTGTACCTTGTCAAGTGTTATTATCCCTTCATCAATAACATGTATAACCAAATTATACTTAACTAAAATATGCTTTGTCTTATTGTGATAAGCTAGATTCTTGGATAATTAAATAGCACTTTGATTGTCACACAATACCTTCATCTTCTATTGATATCTTCAAAACTCATCCAATAAAATTTTTACCCAAATTACCTCCTGACAACTATGATAGGCAGCTACATATTCTACCTCAGTAGTTGAAAAAATTGTAGTATTTTGAATGTTTGAAATCCAGTGATAGGTCCGATTATAAGTGTAATAGCATAACTAGAAGTCGGTCTTATTTTTCCAAATCACTTACAAAATATGAATCAAAATATCCACAAATTGAATTGCCAATATTGTTATAGGTGATGCAATAATTTATTTTTCCTCACAAGTAGTGAAACTCCCACTTCACTATTGAACAATGTTCTCTACTTAGATTTTCCTAAAATCTACTGACAACTCCAACAACATGTGAAATTTCAGTCCTTGACATGTACATGTCATAACATACATAAAACTTATTATTGCACTAGAATATGGTACATGAGATATATGTTTATTTTCTTCTTATTGTTGCACCATAGTTTTTTAATTTTAAATCAAACATACATATAGAATTAATATACATAGAATATACATACATAGAAGGATATCATGTGCAATGAATTCGAATCAAACATAGAAGTAATATCGTTATGAAAACCAACACATGGATATATAATGTATCAAACTAAGTGTGTTGAACGCACATCTCTGAAAATATAAGTTCATAACATGTGTACATCTCAAACCAAGTGTGTCATATATATAAGACCACATGCGGCTACATAACACTATATACAATGTCCTATGAAGAATCATGAACTAGGACTAGCCTATATATATATATATATATATATATCATGAAACATCCTATGAATCTAATCATGAAACATCTTCCCTCTCTTTTCCTTGCTAGAAGTAGCATGTCCACGACCTGGGGATGTAGTGAAGGGAGATGCCACTACGGATTTCATCCGTGTAGTCCTAGGTGTCTCTAAGCAGGCCTACAACCTAACTTGCACATTCATAAACAACAAGTTTTTAACACCCATATTTTTAAAATACATTCAAAATTTAGAAACTTAGAATTTAGTTAAAATGCATGTGAAATCTTACCGCAATGTCATGATCCATATCAATTTGTCATTGACGCATGATAGGGACAATAGTAGACTCATGAGAGGTAAGCTACATACAAATAATTAAATTTCAAATTAAATATTTCAATGACAAATTTTGATATTGTATATTTAAGTAATAAGAAATAATTCCTAAATAAATTTAACAAATTTGAAAAATTGTACCTCGGTTAGTGGATTTGTAGATCTTATATGGCAAGATCTACAACAGCCCCCCACATTTACATATATGGAGGAGTCTCTGGCGGTCATAAGCTATACAAAAACATGTACAAATCAATATTAATCTATATGACTGCCACATAATAGAGCCAAAGCATAATCCACGTGAACTTCCACAATTATAACAAAAGTGTAAAGAGAAACTAACCTACGTAAAATTCACGTGAGGCATGCCAATAGCCTCAGTTCTCGAGCAGATGATGACCTGCCAGGATCCTACACGTATAAAAGACAAACATATATTAATATGTACAAGTAGATGTGAAACATTATTATAATAAAAGTGTACAATCAACTAAAATTTGAAATTTAAGTATAACTTGAAACTTACGTTTGTAACATGCCTAGCTGCAGTAGCTAGCATGTCGACGCCGGATGTTTCCTTCACCGGCTTTTGCTATTTAAAATAAAATAAAAAATTAGTTTTTACATGTATGTACATAACGTACAATGAAATACATATATATTAAAATCTCAAACATGAATTAAACTATTGTTTATATATATTAAATATTTATTTGACATTTACCTATGAAAGACCAAGATCCATTACATCAGTTCCAAAAATATCCGTCGTCATCTCATCTAGAGAAAATAAATCATGTGATCCAAAAAATGATGTCTCGCCCGCAGTGCATATGGCACCACATGATCCACAGTGGTGTGGTGCGCTAGAACTGGTGCCTCCACCAACATCACCAGATGCAATCTACTTACTATACTAGGTCGAGTGTCGGTGAGCTCCTTAATGCATGCGGTGTGTCAATCTCCACAACCTCATTCTTTGTAGGAAGGATAATCGAAGGCAGTGGGGGTTTTGGGGCATGGGTGATCCTTGGTTGACCTACGTGTGCACCAAGTCTACTCTATGCAAAGCCACCACCTCGCCCATAAAAATCAGAAAAGTCAAAATAATTTGGGACCTCATTAAGCACAAACTCGCAATATAATTTCTTCAAAAAATAGAGGGGAACCTCATTGTTGTTGCATGGTGGATAATCAAAACCATCCACCTTCGGTCCCAAAAATTGTTCTTGATTCGGTCATCGTGGCACCAATGGATTGGGAATAGTTTGCAAGTAATTGCGGGGGGCATTAGTTCTTGGGTAAGTAAATAATGCACAAATGCCTTCTTTTTTCTATTTTTTTTTCTTTTACGGCTACATGGGATAATTTATTTGCATACCACCGCCTACAATCACCTCTAAAGGTATTTTGTATATCTATTTGGTTAGTTGCTGAGTCAACCTCACCAATCAATGTTTGCAATGTGTTGGCTAAAGTCATGTGGGACGGATTTGTGGCATGATTTTGTCTTATATTCTGAATAAGGTTCTCAATGGAAATTTTATTTTGTCATATTTTTCCAATGATATCAGCTTGTGTTCTTGTTGGTTCCGTGGGGACGTAAGTAGCCACAGGAACCGGATCTATGTTTGGAGGAGGGCTTTCAAATGTTTGGAGGGTTTTAAGGATTATTTGTAGGGTTTTGAGGAATATTTTGACTATTTGTAGGATTATGAGCTTTCCGAGCAAGAATGACAAAACAAAAAATTATATACATAAACAAAAAATTGAAAAACCCATGAAAATCACAAAAAAAAACCTAAAATGCAAACAAATTGATCAAAATCGGGGGCTTACCTCTTTGTCTTGGTGGCATGGTTAAAACTATCATAATCCACAAGTCGAAGAGTAATTTTTAGGGGGTATTCAAAGCACGAGAGCCAAAGGTGTAGGAGAAATTGTGGTTGGAAAGGAAAAATGAGGGAAATGGAGGAGTCGCAGTCTGTATTTTTTGTCTCAGAGGACTGCGATCATGGTTTGAAACCGCGCGCACAATTTTAAACCACACTCATGGTTTTAGGTTCAGAAATCACCGAGCCTATAAAAATAGTTACGTGAACGTAGTTTAAATCATGAGCGCGATTTTGCAGCACGTAAATTTTGGGTTTTATGTCCACTTAATTGTCCACCATCTTGGTGCACTTACGTACATATTTATTGGGTTTTATATCCACTTTAATTATATATATATATATATATAATATATTATATATATATATATATATATATATATATGTCGATATTCGGTTTGCTTTGATTATTCTATCCGAATTAATGAAATTAGAAATAATCACATATCTTAAGAAATTATCAACTTAATTCATAAATCAACTTTATAAGTAAAATATCTACATTTTCAGTTCAAGTAAGACAATTCATATGACCATATTATAAATAAGGGACAAATATCCCAATCATCATTAATAATTATTTATAACAATCAACAAGAATAATGTATTGGGCCATAATGCCCTTTTTAAGATGCGATGATATTTTAATCGCTTACAGATTGATTACAAAAAAATCCATTCAAATTTATTTCCAATTAAGCTCGATACATTAAAAATAATCACATAATCTAATTTAAAAATTTACTTCAAGTATGTCAAAATTTCCTGCAAAATTGTAGGAGAGATATAGATATGGGTCGGATTCATAATAACTAGCATGAGTTTGCATACTCTTATTCAATGATGAAATTATAATTAAATAATAGAATAAGAGATGGAATAAGGTATATCCTTAATCAATTATATATAATGCAAAACGCCATATTTTATAATATGAAATTTTCCTTATAAACATATCATAATGAAACTTCATAAATATTAAAAACATTATGTCCATTGTACTATATACAAAAAGCCTATTATAACTTAGACCTTTATGCAATAATGGATCATATACAACATCACAAAACATTGACTACAATGTGATAACTCACAATATTTTCTAACTTCCTTCTATTATGACAACTAGAAAGCTCATAAATACGATGGTTAATAACAACAAAACAACCCATATTCAAAAAATTTAAACTTCATAAGATTACAACAATCATTCATAGCCCAACTAGAACATAAATTAACTGAAACTAATGAAGTAGTTGTGTTTTAGAGACCCTTTTCAAGTTATTCACACAGATGTATTAATGTTGTTTCCATGAACATATCCAATCACGTGTAAGGATTCATTTAATCATGATAGGAGATAACCATAATGTCTAGTCCCAAGAAGATATAAAGAGAGATTCCATTAATAGTAACCAAATAATCATCAACTATCTCACATATATTGAATATATGTAATCTAATCAGACATAAACCTTTATACTCTTTCTAAGATTTTTACCCTACTTACTCTAAAAGCAAATCGTGCTCAAAATTAGGTTATTATACATATATAATAATAGCAATAACACAACACAATCGAGTGAACTAACTCTATTACATCCATGAGGGAGAGGGTTTCATGAAAGAATCCATTTATTATAAAACCAGTTTCCCTAAAATCAAATATATTTTTAAACAAAACACAAAACCCATTTAATCCATGCACTCTATAGGGTATTTCCTCCACCGTTTACTCATATCAAAATAAAATAATGAAATCAATAATGCTCAAGTAAGAAGCCATAACCAAATGATAACATTAATGCTCAAAGGAGAGCTATAATCAAATGATAACAACAATGCTCCAAGAAGAACTATAAAACTAAATAAAATACCAATGCTCTAATAAAGAGCTATTTAACTTAACCACTTTGTTTTCGCTTCCTACAATCTCCCATTATATTTTTTCCAGATTTCACGCAATAATCCCAACCAAATAGATTCAAAATAATAACAGCAATTGTCTAACAAGAACTATAATACTAAATAATAACAACAATGCTCAAAGAAGGAGTTCTAAAAACTAACTCCTTGTTTCATTTCCAAATCATAAAATCTAAATCCAAAAACGAGTTTAGAGAAGGAATGATAACAACAATGCTCCAAAAAGGAGTTGTAACTAACTCTAATTATTTTTCTAGATCATAATAATCCCAAAACCTAAAACATTTTTAGATCACACATAAAACCCAAAACCAACACATTTTCATTTTCTATATTTCAAACAAAAACTCAAAACACAATCACTTTCCATATTTCACATAAAAATAAAAAATGTGTGCGATTCAAGTTCTCATATAATAATCAAAAACCAAAAATGTATTCAACTATTTCCATATTTTCATAACAACCCAAAATCAATATGTATTCCTTTTCCATTTTTCACATAATGACCATATCCAAAACGTATTCAAATCTCACGTACTAATCCAAACAAAACATATTTAGTTTCCCAAAATTCAATCACTATCCCATGCCAAAACATATGTAACCTTACAAGATCTTACATATGAATTAAAAACTCAAAACGTATTCGAGAATAATAATCACATTTGTATTCATCTATTTCCTTAAAATGACAACAAAGAGTAAGAGTAGAAAAATCCATGCATGTATTTCTTGCCTCTAAAAATGTTTTTAATTTTCCAATTCAAAAGCTGCCAAAACACTACTAAATACTTCAAAAAATATTTAAATAACAAAAATTCCATGTTTATCGGGTATAACAACAATAAATCGCATGCAATGATCACTCAAAATAGATTTCCCCAAAAACTCCATGCACACCCCTCAAACAGAGCTCCAAAACCAAATGAAAATGAAAAAATGTGTTAACTTAGTATGCCTTAGCTTCTCAAGGAAGTTACCACTTCCCAAGACATCCTACTCTGCAATAATTTTCTACCAAAATCTTAAATTCTTGCCACTTCATGGCTTTTCAAATGAGCAGTTTAAAACCATAAACCTCAATAACATCTATTACAAATACCATGCAACTTAATTTTAGTATTAAGTTTAACAAAATTTAAAGAACACATATCTTGCATGGTGGGTCGAATATCCACCTCACACCATTCCAATACACATTGTCACTTAACATCCAAACTAGACTTAACTCCATAACACATAGCTTAGGTGATCTTAATGACTTATTTCTATTCCATTAAAGACAAAAACACACACGCATGCACGCACCACACAGACGCACACACACACACACATGCATATGTCGTGTATGTATGTATGTATGTATTTGCATATACATAACTATATATGTGTGTACATTTATTTATTTATTATTAAAATCAATAAATCATCATCAAACATATATATGTTGATATATATATAAATCATCAAAAACACTTCATTACTAGACAAGTATTAATGATTTTAATAATTCAACAAATATATTTGATTGATTTTGGGATGTTACTGATGACGACCAAGAGACATATGGTGTCACTATTTCCAATTTTAGATATGGTTTTTTCTTTTTAAAGATGGAATTTCATAACTATGGGCTAACACTAAAATGACTATGCTTAGATAACAAATTTGTCTTTAAACACTCTAAATGGTGTAGTGTTATTTTGGTAAATCATTATTTGATAATGTCAATATTTGTTTAGTCCCTAAATCATAAATTGTACACCTATTTTGAAGCTAATTTCTATATCCTTATTCCTATTGCAAGTCTTACTCTTCATGTTGAATTTCTTATTCACTCACAAAACAAATTACATCAAGCCAAAGAAGTCTACCAATCATAATTTTCATACACAAAACTTTCTAACACTACACATTCTTTCTATACTCAACTTGCCAAACATTTACTAAAATCTGAAAGGTTTGGTTCAAAAGCGGTGGTTTTTCCCAACACCTCCAACAATCATTTTCTCAAATTGATATCTTTTATGGGTCATTTCTTTCCTCATGAGTCATCCTTAATGTTAAATTATCCATATGAAGCACTATATAAGTAATTCAAACATAGTCATTCACTCATCAACACTTTCAACTACTCCTTTAGCAATTATTATTCAAAAGGCACTCAAAATTTTCCTAAATTTACCTAAAGCAATAGTACATATTAGGAGCAACCCTTGCACATGTTTGAAGTAATCCAAATAAGGTTCTAGAATCAAGCTTCTCATTTCAATGAACATTAATTCCAAGTCAATAAATAACTAAGCAAGCCAATACAAGCATTATCAAGTGATCTAATTATCAAATATAGTTACATCCATGTAGATATCACATCTCTAGGTGGATAACTACGTGTAGTTTGAGGCCTCTTCAAAGTAGTGTCAATGTAGGTAGTGTATGGATTGCACTTCAACCCAAATACTAACCATTTTGCAAGGTTTTCACCCATGGTTAAGGTTTTGGGTCTTTCCAATTGATTTGAGAAGGTTTCACACATTTGTGAGACCTAATATCTTATAGCGAGACATATTATAGTCATTCGGAAGGGAACAAATAGTTACAAATCACTGTCATCTTCCTAGTTGTAACATTTGGTTATGGACAGAAGTGCCAAATAGAATTAGAAGGTTCAATTCATGTTTAATGGTTTGGTCCCTATACCATTTTCACTTCTTAAAATAAAAACGAAACATTTACAAGAAATTTACAATTTTTTTATCATTATGCTACACCCATATCGACTTAAAGATCATTTAAATAGATAATTTCACTTGCACTCTCGTGTTTTACTACATTTAGTATGTTTTAATCGATTGATCTTGCAAATTTCTATATATGTATATTTTGATCTAAATTCTAAATTTATAAATTGAATATACATCTAGTTTCTAACGTTAATCCCTGAATTTAAATATGAATTCCCCTTTTCTATTTTGGATTAAATTGTCACTATGTTTCAAGCTATGTGCATTTAAATATGTTTTATGTCACTTTTGCACATGTACTGTGTAGCTTTAGAATGGACAACTCATAATGCAATGGTAGGTGGGAAAAGATAGATCTTTGATTAAAGGGTGGGAGAATCCCTTTTTATGACTAAGCTTTCAATTTTAATTTGGTTCCCCATTGTCAATTAATCCACATGTTCATTAACTTTGTTGGTTTCTTTGTTCCATCAGCTCGGTGAAAGTGTCTTTGCGCTCCATATGGGTCTACATTTCTTAGTGTTCAAATTAATGATCTTCATATAGTGCTTTACACTAAATCTTGAAATAATCCAATCATAATATGAAACTTTTATGAATGACATCAATTTTCATTTTGGGAATGACATTGTATGATACACAAAAATGTGTCTAGGTGTCATACACTCTTATCATCCATTCAAATAGGATATTCAAGGCAACGATTCAAGGACACGCCAAGACCGACACACAAATAGATAGAATTAAAGGGGGTATAGGGACTGCTATGATCACATACCCTAAGGGAAGTAACCCTTACACTAGTACAAGCTAAGATTTGCAAGGCCTTAGGTTGAAGAAGAGGAACGAACCCTATGGAGGTATCGAACTATGGGAAGAAATGATAAGTAAAAGAATCATGCAAAGATTATGTTAACCTAAGGAAAGCATGTAACATGAACTAAAGAACTAAAATTAATATTGTAACCTAACATGTCCATAGAATACTAAGTTAACATAAATCATGTATCGAATGTAGGAACTACTCTACACAAAATGACAAAGTGAGTTAGAGCACTTACCTATTGGGGGCGATCGTTGATGCATCTATCTCCCAAAGGACCATACACCAAGAGAGAACAAATTTTAGGTGGAGAAGGGGAAATAATCCAGTCCTAGCTCACTATAGTTGACCCAAAAGTGCAAGAAAACCAATCCAAGAAAGAATAATCTCCAAGTCAAGAGTTAAGATGTAAGAAATTCAAAAGCTAAGCACACAAATATAAGTTGGTGTAAGAGAGTAGAGTTAATGGTGAGTAACTTTATGAAAATATGTGATGTCCTAATGTGTAAATGAGAGTTGGGGTACTTATACCAACACCATCACCCATAGGTTAAGGCATCAATAGTGGAGGATTTGGATTTTCACTATGATCATCACCCGCAGTGATGACATCTGCAAGGAAGGAAAAGGTAAAGGAAGGTGAGAAAAGAGATATGATAAGTAAGAATGAAGAAAAATGAAATAAATGGGGTCATGAAAAAGAAATATGTTGGAATAATGAGGAGGAAAACAAGAAGATAAGAGGTAAAATAAGAGGAATATGAGCAAAAGAAATACATAAATGGGACTGAAAGTTTCTCTCTCTCCATGTATGATCCCTAACCCAATGGTTATGTGAATAACCATACCCATATCCTAGAATGATCCCCTTAAGGAACCCATTCTAGAGATAGATGCATCAACGACCTCTAACCTAAAAAGAGAATTGTTAGTAACATGTATGAAAATAGAAAGCGTAAAAATTTAGGTGTATACATATTCCCTAAAGAAGTGATTACCACATTTCGTAATAGCGAAACATGGGGTAGTCAATGGAAATAATGATACATAACATTGAAACTAAAAGTACATGCTGGAATTAAAGAAAGGACTAGATAAAATGAAATATACCCACCAATGCGTACCTGATAGTGCCATTCATCCTATTACATATGGGCACAATCCATGCTACTAGAACCATGGAGAAGAAAAACTAAAAATAAACACTAAAGGATCATCAGTAAAATAAGACATAAATCACCTAGCTAGGGGCCCATGGGATGGATGTCGTGGATTTGGAATTTGGAGATGAGGGTTGAAAGAGTGTTGAAGAAGAGCGGTGGGTAAGAACGCTAAAAGCACAAAAATATATGATAGAAGCTACAAAGAGAAATTTTCATAAAACCCGAAGGTGTACATAAATAGATCATGGATGATTACCCCAAAGGGAGAATAGCAATGCTGAAAAACACAAAAAAAAACTTGAGGTATATGTTATAAGAGAGGTGAATATATCCAAGCAATATTATGAGCCTATATGAGGATGCACAAGACTCGTGATGATGCTAGAGGAAAGGCTAGGGGAAAGAGTTAATAATTTTGTTAGAGATGTTATGAATAAATCCAAGTGAGGTAAATAAATCAAGCGAGAATGAACAAGCTGTGACATTCCAATGGTAGGAGATGTAAGGGCGGATCAAATCCACAATAGGTGGAATCAATATGGTGACATTCCAACATTAGGAAATATCAAGGACAAATATGCCAAGATTATGATTTTCATTTGAGGGAAGGAAGGTTGATGAAGTAGTGAATTTGAGAAGGAGAAGAAAGAGAGGGTAACTAAGTATTAGAACTATCAAGCTCCTTCAAGCGTGAAACTTCTTAATAAATTGGGAATTTGTTTGTTCTTTGAAGATATGACTTTCGTTGATTTGAAGACAATATGTGTTAATTTTAATGATATCTTTGATGAGGTAAGTACCCTATTATTTTTTAACATATTTTCCTTATTTTTCATGGGTGTAGCCAAGTTTGAGAACAAGGTTTCCCATGTCAAAAGTATGTGGATGAAAAAAAAAATTGTTACATACCCATGTGTTTTTGTTAATGAATGTGGGTATAAGCATGATCGGTGTCGTTCTTCAAGGATTTCAACTTAATGAAGGCATACCTCATGGATTTTTTCATCCATAATTTTTCCACGGAGGAATATACATAGTGAAGGAAGTTCCACCTCGAGTGGAAGGACAACTTAGGCTTCGTATGTAAGAGAGAAAGGTATTTCCCCATCGGTCGTGTGAACATTGGTATGATATTCCCATAGCCTATGATATAGATTGGTATGTCATTCTATACGGGATTCATGAATCATATTTTGAAGGATCTTATTAATGATTTTATTTGTAGATTCAGCTTGGCCATTACATTGGGGATGGTAGGGTGTTGAGAACCAATGCTTAATCTTAAACTTAGCACAATTTTACCTCATTTCTTTGCATTTGAAACTCCCACCATTTTTAGATATGATGGTGTGGGGAATTCCAAAGCGGAAAATGATTTGGTTGAGGAAAAATTTGGAAGTGGTAAGTCTAGACATGTTGGTGAGGGGCATGGCTTCAACCCACTTGGTGAAATATTTTGTGGCAGTAATGATGAAGACATGGCCATTTTGATATCATGCAATATTTTCAATGTAATCCAATACCCATATCTTTGAAGGGCCACAGATCGTAAATGGACTACAACTCAGCCAGAGGGGAATGAATTAAATCATCATGGAATTGGTAGGGTTTACATTTCTTGGTAAATTCATGAGTGTCGGATTCTAAGGTAGACCAATAGTAACCCGTACATAATCATTTATGAGTAGTATCATGACTACTGCTACAATGGCCATCGCAAGTGCCCTCATGTGCCTCTTCTAAGACAAGGGGAACCTCATCTTCATTAATGCATCAAAGTAGGGTATGTTCAAATTTTAGTATTATAGAACATCATCTTTGAGCACATACTTAAGAGCCTTTTTTTGTATGTGCAATCATGCTCATGAGTATGTACTATCTAGGTAGGTGTGATGTTAGATGAATTTACAAAAAAAATTACACCAAGGATTATTGTTCAGGATTCCTAATTCAATTTGGAAAACATCCAAGACACTCTCATGATATGAGGTGGCAGGATTTTGGCAATTTTTTTACCAAGGAGTAGTCTCGTGAGAATCAAAATGTGGCTGAAACTATATGGAGGTTGTGGCCAAGGATTCATCCAAATAATTCTCCTCATGAGAGATTGATTTGATGGTAAATTATGTAAAACTTGGCTTTATATCTTGAATGAGATCTTAGTAAGCTTTAATATTTTCACTATAGCATTGATATGCACCACTAACCTATCAACACACTAATTAAGAATCACCCATGGCATGGAGATAAGAAATATTCTTATCGAGGGCATCTTGCATGTCGAGGATAAGAGCTTCATATTCAGCCATGTTTTTGGTAACCTTGAATTCTAATTGATAGGATAGGGGAAATTTTAGTTAGAACGATTGGAGAGTACATGGACCGTACTAGCTCCTTGAAGGAATTTTCCCCATCAAAATGAGTAATCATGTATCCTCGTGTAAATAAATGATATTTTATTCCTCAATGATCTTAGGGTTTGGTTTGGCTTTAGTCTAGGGAGGTGCTTCATTGTTGGATTTGCAGGATTGTGCCTCAAGACTAACCATGAATCTAAATAAGTATTCTTTAATATAGATAAAAATATAGATACCCTCAATGAGGAGGATATCCGCGTCAGGTAATGCATCATGAATGGGTTGATATGAAGAGATGGGAGCAGTAGCCAATTGGTCTACAATAACTTGGCCTTTTACTTGCTCATTAGGTAATGATGCAAATGTAAAACTCCATAAGAAGCATCATCCATTTCCTAATTTGGTTCATTAGAAGGACGACATTTGAGAAAAAATGTCGTAAAGGGTTTGTGTAGACAATGACATAAGTAGTTTGATAAAGCATATAATGGTGTAGTTTTGTAGTTACATAGTAAATGGCTAGGCAAGCCCACTCGATGGAAGTATATTACATCTTGTAATCTAATAGGGCTTGACTAACATAATAAACAGCGTGCTCCTTTCCTTTTTCATCTTCCGAGATAAAATTTATCCAATAGACACTGGAGTCAAAGAGGTGTAAAGTAGCAAAGTTTGATCAAGAGAAAGAGGTTGTAATGTTGAAAATGAGGACAAATATTGTTTCATGTTGTCAAAATATTGTTGAAACTCCTTGGTCCACTCAAGCTTAGTGAACTTTTGGAATAGGTTATTTATGGCTTGTATGCGATAAGTAAATTTAGGCACAAATCATCACATTACCCCAAGTTTACCGAGATATTTTGAATTTCAACTATAGAAGTAGGTAGTGGCGTATCTATGATAGCCTTAATATTTTCCACATCCACATCGATGCCACACTTGGATACTAAAAATCTATAAAAATTCCTCAAGTCATCGCAAATATGCATTTATTAGGATTGAGACATACCTTGATTTTATGGAGACGCCTGAGGGTGATGTCCAAGTCATGAGCATGATCATCTCAGGTGTCAATATTTTATGAGTATATCATCCAAATAAACTTCAAAATAAATTTGTATGAGGTCATGAAATATGTGGGTCATGGTATGTTAATATTTTTCTCTATCATTTTTACATAGCAATAAGTACCTCATACCATTTTGGCATTGGTTTTATGTTAATATTCATGGGTAATTTGAATTTCTTTACACCTCAAGAATTTTTCCATAAGAAATAACATTTTGTACTGTCATGGAATTGACAATGGTGTTGATAGAGGATAAAGGAAGGTTATCTTTAGGACAAGTGAGGTTAAGGTTTTGAAATTGATGTAAATTTAGATGGTGAGAGTATCCTTCTTCCTAACTGGGATGATGTTAGAGACCCATTCGAGAATATTCCATAGTGTGGATGAATTTAGCATGTAATATTTTAATGATTTCTTTATGGAAAAGGTCATTGATCTTAAGAGGAAATTTTATTATCTTTTTCCGCATTGCAGAATGGCATCAGGATAGGTGATAATATTATGGGATACAATTTTGGGATCGATTTCAGGCATTTTGGCATATCCCCATGTGAATACTTATTTTTGTTTTCGTAACACTTTGATGTGACACTCGCATAGATGGTGAAAACAATCCTTGAGCATGATTACATGTAAAGTATCATCATCTAATTAAACACTAATAATAGATTCAACTAACATAGCATTTCCATATTGAAAACGATAAGGAGCCTCGGAGTAATTTGGCCACTTCATCTTGACAAGGATAAATAGTAGTTGTTGTGAGACATCCTTAGCGGATAGAACCGTCGAGTCATGGGAATCCTTAGGTTGGTGGGTCGTGCATCCTAAGGATACCTCCAGGTTTTAAAGAATCTAGATCTTATCGAGGGGTGAGATAGGGTCAGAAAAATTGGAAAGAAAAAACATAAAACAAACTAAGGTGATGCACCAAAAAGATTACACCAAGAATCCAACCAAATACACAATCGTCTCAAACTACTTAAGCACAACACCAAATATTGCGACAACACCCAAAGATGCACAATTTCTAAATGAAAATAAAGGTGATCAGAGACAATAAAGATATGTGAATGATGAACCGGAAACACCACAAAAATATATATTACTCCAATGGTTGTGCACAGTATTACATTAGAAAGAGGCAAGATTGTCGTTATAAAGCCCAGGCAGAAGGATGGAGTTTCAAGATCTCCTTTTTCTAAAAAAAAAAGAGAAGTTTGGTGATAGAGAGGAAAAGATTAATACTCCGACACCTAACTAAAACTATCCTCTCTCTCCTTTGAACTTTGATTACAATTTATAGGGTGAGGAGGAGGTAAGAAATAACTTTGAAAATCCTTCCCATCTACCCCTTAATTATGATAAATGATATGAAGTGATAGAAACATGTTTCCTCAAATATTTCTCATGATTTTACCCCTTTGGAAAAGTGGTAGCCATGCCCATTTAATGCATCTTAATTATCCTACAACCGACTCCCTTGAGATGGACTCACCTTTTGAGAAGAAACTCTTCGGCTATTTATTACATAACTAGATATTTCGACCCTTTATGCATTGGTTCTGGCCTCTTGATTCAAATGGCACGTATTTTGTAATGAAATGACCCTTCGCCTCCGATCTTTTGAAAAATTCTTGAGCATTAAATATTACAGATAAGACCCTAAATCACTTATATGTGGTGGATGGCTTATCATCTTTATAGTCTGCTATGAAGATGGAGTCCATTTGTTGCAAGATCCACGTAGAAGGCTCGTGCATCCATAAGACTCTGCTTTTCTTTAGGGATCCTATTAAAGCATTGGGTAGAAACTTGGCTCCATCCACGGGCTCGTTGTCCTGATCCTTTGTTGGCTCTATGTGTCAGTCCCGTGGGATTTTGATACTTCCCCCTTTGACTCCGAAGTTGTGCCTACTTAACACTTGGCAACGTCTATAAGCCGTTTGGTTCTATTTATAATTTGGTTAATTCCCCTCTCTCTCGGCGAAGATTTAGCTTCAAATGGGTTTCTCTTAGCTGAAAATTTAAATAATAGTCCGGAAACTCACTTTGGTACCATTTATCCTACTAAATGAAAAGAACCCATGATCTTACTCTTTATGAAACTTGTGTTTGAAGCCTCTATGAATCTGAGTTCGTGGCCTCCTTTTTTTTCTGTCATTTGTTTCTCACACTTTTATTCTTTTAAAACAAACCCTGCAACTTTCTTTTGTGAGAGTAGAAAATTGAGAAGATGACTAAGAAATTCCTTGGCTGATTTTAGTTTCTCTACATTTGGTTTGAAGTGAAAACTACAACTCTCTTGATTGAAAGTGAATTCCTTAGTGAGCTAGAGCCTTCATCAGAGTTGGCACACCCCCTTTAGAGTAATATAGGAGTGGGACTATACAAAAGACAAAACATACATGTCTCAAATGAGATATGCAGTGCATTTCTAAGAACTTATTCTACTGAAAGAAAATCTACTCCTACTCCTAGTCTAAATGGCTTAATGCATGTTAAAAAACCTTAAACAAGAAAGGAAAAATATCTTCCCTTCCTTAAACATGGCCATGCAATCGATTTTGCTAGTGACATGACCTATAGTAAGAGTGAAAAATTAATCTTCACTCTTCCACCCATAATATCAGTGAACAATATGAACACCTCCTCTTGTTCATCTTTTGGTTGGAGGTGTTGTAACTGACCCTTGGGGTCTTGAAGATCATCCTCATGTTCTGAAATGAACATGACCAGTGTTGGCATCTTGTTTGATGAGATATAGCCTATGGCGAGGATTGGTCCTACCTTACGCTTATGTTTGTTGTTGGATTGTATCTTTTGGATCGAGGCTCCCTTGCAGATCTCTTTGAAGGGTTTCATCTTGTTCATCTTCTTTCCGCTCTCCCTCTTTAGCAGCCTCCTTAGTGATTCAGAGTCTTCTATTGAAATCAAAAATCTCTCAATAATTATTTCTTCTAGAGTCCTAGGATTAGTCCAAGGGGAGCTATTATGAGCAGAAGGTTTCCTTTGTTGAGTCAATGAAGTGGTGAAGATTGTTATTTTTACAAGCCCTTCCTCATTGAGCCATCCCCCAAATTTGATAAGCACTCGAGCTTATCTTCTTCCTCCTCTATCAAATATTTATGCTTTGATGTGATGGTTTTTGAATCTACAAATTCTCCATCATATGTGGCTTCATTTTACAAAATGAAATCCCGTTGATAAGGATATTTTCAGGGAGATGCTTTGTGGGGAGGAAAACAGAGGCAACTTTTGTAGCCTTTTTTCTACTCATATGGTGACACAAACTTCCCAATCTCATATCACCTCTCACCATATGCTCCTCTTCTTTTGGATTTAGAGCCATTACTTGCTAGTGTGAGAGGTATAGCTACTTGAAGATGGTGGTAGTGTATAAATTTTGGTTTGGAGATGAACATGGGGAGGATCCCTTGGTGGTAATGGAGTCATGATAGCATGAATTCATTAGATAAAGAGAAACGGAAGGCGTTTGAAAGGCATATGAATGAAAATGGATGAGAGGGAGCTCTACAAGCCTTTGCAATGATTTGGTCAGACCCTATGGAGTTGTTAGATGTACTCCGCAACTATCTTCATTGAAGCTTGATTACTATCTAGAATCGACTAAGTTGATGATATGATAAAATATCACTCTGATTCGTCTCACCAAGCATGCCAAGAAAATTGTTGATGGACATCCTTGGTAGATAGAGCCATCAGAGTCATGGGAATCCTTAGGTTGGTGGGACATGCATCCTAAGGAGACCTCTAGGTTTTAAAGAAGTTGGCTCTTCTCTGTGGGGTGAGATAGGGGTTAGAAAAACTGGAAAGAAAAAACATAAAACAAACTAAGGTGATGTGCCGAAAAGAATACACTAGGAAGCCAACCGAATACACAATCATCTCAAACTACTTAAGCACAACACCAAATATTGCAACAACACCCAAAGATGCACAATTTCTAAATGAAAATAAAGGCAATCAAAGATAATAAAGATATGCGAATGATGAATTGGAAACACCACAAAACATATATATTACTCCAATGGTTGTGCACAGTATTACATTAGAAAAGAGGCAAGATTGCCATTACAAAGCCTAGGAAGAAGGCTAGAGTTTCAAGATCTCCTTTTTCTAACAAAAGAGAAGCTTGGTGACAGAGAGGAAAAGATTAAGACTCCTGGCACCTAACTAAAATTATCCTCTCTCTCCTTTGAACTTTGATTACAATTTATAGGGTGAGGAGGAGGTAAGAAATAACTTTCAAACTCCTTCCCATCTGCCCCTTAATTATGATAAATGATATGAAGTGACAAAAACATATTTCCTCAAATATTTCTCACGATTTGACCCCTTTGGAAAAGTGAGAGCCATGCCCATTTAATGCATCTTAATTATCCTACAACCGACTCCCTTGAGATGGACTCACCTTTTGAGAAGAAACTCATCCGGCTATTTATTACATAACCAGATATTTTGACCCTTTATGCATTGGTTCTTGGCCTCTTGATTCAAATGGTGTGTATTTTGTAATGAAATGACCCTTTACCTCTAATCTTTTGAAAAATTATTCGAGCATTAAATCTTACAGATAAGACCCTAAATCACTTATATGTGGTGGATGGCTTATCATCTTTATGGTCTACTTTGAAGATGGAGTCCATTTATTGTAAGATCCATGTGGAAGGCATGTGCATCCTTAAGACTCTATGTTTCTTTAAGGATCCTAGGAAATCACGTTGGGTGGACACTTGGCACCATCTGTGGGCTCGCTGTCCTACTCCTTTGTTGGCTCTACGTGTCAGTCCCATGGGATTTTGATACTTTGTCCCCTCCCCTTTGACTTCTAAAGTTGCACCTACTTGACACTTGGCAATGTCTACAAGCCATTAAGTTCTCTTTATAATTTAGTTAAGTCCCCTCTCTCTCGAAAAATATTTAGCATTAAATGGGTTTCTCTTAGTATGCGAAAATTCAAATAAGAGTAGTAACACAGTTTTCAAAGTGCATAGGATTTTGGGGAAATTCTAAATTTTTGATGGTTTTGTGGAATCCTATCCTCTCATGTATATAAGATTTCTAGGATAGCTTCATCATTATCTAATGTAGGAAGAGGACCATGATATTCTACATCAATTTCCAAGCCTACGTACCGCTTTCCATCTCAATGTTGTCTAGAACTAGTTTTTCGGACATCTAACACCCTAGCATCCAAGGTGACCTCTTTAGGTGCAGGATCCTCAATGGCCATACTAGTAGCATAGGGACCATCATCAAGTTCTAAGGTTGGCTCAAATACTAGTGTGGGTGGTGGAGTTATTGTGGGATCTGAAGTTTCTTTAGAAGGATGACGGGACAAATAATCATGGAGCTGCTCTAGTACTTAAGGGGTTTCCAAAAGAGAGGGATTAGCGGGAGGCATGTAGGGGCATATTTCCTCTTCGTCCTCACTATCACTAGTGTCATAAATAAGAGGTTCATAAGATGCATCAATGGTATTATATTGGACTTGTATGAATTTCATATAGGCCAAAGAACATTGGTAGCATAAAACTTTCAAGTATTTGGACTCAATGAAACAATGTAGTCTTCGTCATTAGCTAAGGAAAATACAAACTATTTCTCTTAAGGATCCTCCTCTTTGGCCACAATACTGATCTTGCTAAAATATTAGGGCGAGAGGGGAGGATGATCATAAAATATTTTTGCAATACCTAACTTGTTACATTCTAAGTGATTGGAAGTTGAGGTATGATAAACAAGTTCTTCTTGTTCATATTGTGGTAGTACCGGTCCGTGGTAGGAGGATTGATAGTAACTAATGTATAATTTCATCAAGTAATAAATTATTGTTGACTCTATTTTGGATCTCATTAGGCTCACCATCATCCAATTCTACTAATGTAATTTGAATCTTAGGCCTTAGATCAAATAATTTTGGTTATGGAATGCCTTAAATCTTAGGAGTAGTAGGTATGAGGAAAGGTTCATTAGGGAGTTATCTTGGGACATCCAAAAATTAGGATCAAAATCATGGATAAAGTTTTGTTTATTGTTTATGAATTTGATACACTAGTACTTGACGGTGCTGTGTGTGCACATGTGATGTGTCCAAGGGTGCCCCAATAATAGGTTATAGGAAAGAGGGTGATCTAGGACCATAAGCTTAGTACAAACTATCTTAATTTTGACTTTAATAGGAAACCAGATGCATCATATGGGTTTACACTTAGTTTTTTTGAATCCTCAACAATTTATATGAGTAGGCTTGAGGTTATCGACAAATAATCGAGGTTTTTGATTACAGAGTAAGAAGCGAGGTTAATTCCATACCCTTCGTCCATAAGGACTCTACGCACTTGAGCATCATGAATAACGACACTAATGAGTAATGGTGGGTCATCCAGAATGAAATAATATTTCATCTATAATCATTTCATCTTCCATGAATTCTAAGGCTAAGGAATTAAAGCGTGAAACTTGCGGAGGTTGCCCCATAGTCTCTATGTGGTGGAATTCTAGGTTTGTAGTCATGGAAGGAGCTTTGGGAGCTACGAGAAGGATCATCAAATCTTTACAACTATTAGAGGAGGAACTTTCAATGTAAATTTGACGTACGCATGAGTTCCATAAAGATAATATTTCATGTGAGGGAGTTTAATTCATCTAAAAATTTCCATGATGACTTGGAATAATTCCCATAATGATATTGCGAAACTACGCGGTAAGAGATGTATCCAATCCGATGATGGTTTTGCATTAGATGGAACTATTTTATCTAAATAATGAGGAATGGGGTGTTTTATTAGTAGTATTGTCGATAATTTGGGTGGATTTTCAATTGTGGGAGCAGGCTCCACCATTGGCAGATCTTGGGAAGTGTCAAGCAAAGATGGGTTATCAACTAGTTTCTTTGGTTTGATAATTGGGTCCTTATGGGATGGCTTACACATATAGTTAGTCTTAGTAACATTGACATATTGGGATTCTAGGAATCTCCTATCATATGAGGACTCTACTGATACCCACGAAATTTTTCATGGGGTTTTGAGTTGTTGACTTTGATGATTAGAATGGGATCTTTATAAAGATTGATATTTCTCATAACACTCTTGCATAGTTGCAGAATGATCAAACGAAGAGCGAAGGAAGAATTCAAGTGTTTATTTCTTGATATCCTTACAATCACAAAGTGAGTTGCTTATAGTTTTGTGTCATTATCATAACAAGTCACCTCTGAAATTGGGAAGAGCTTGCTTTGAAGGGGGAATGATTCGAGGTGAAGGAATCGTTTAAAGAAGCTCAATGTGAGATAAAGGAGCATGTGGTAGAGAGTCGGAGGATTCTCGAGAATTTACCATTTCCTTTTCTCTTGGTAATTTTGAGGAACTAATTACATGTGTTATGTTTTTAAGTTTGGGTGACGATCTAGAAGTGCACTCAAACTCGTGCATAGGGTGTTCTTATCTCTTGACTTGTTTGAGGGATTCCTCTAACGTGTTAGGAGAGAAAGACCTAAATTTATATTGGAGGTTTGGCGTAAGGGCCTTAAGAAATATTTGGGATAAGATTTTATTATCAAGGTTATGGTTGACTTGTATAGATAAAGCCTTCCATATTTTAATAAATTCATGAGCTAATTCATTCATACCTTGCTTAAGATTTATGATTTTTTAAGGTATTTTTATGTAGCTCTTGTTGTTAAAATTTAGAAATCAAGGATTTAACTAAACCTTCTAGATCAACTATTGAATTAAGAGGAAGGTGATTATACCATTCTAAAGATTCTCCCACCAAGGCCTTTGCTAGAGGCTTAGTTGTAGCGTAAGTATTCATTTGGATCCACTCCTTATAGAGATTGCCAAAGGTTTTAAGGAAGAGGGTTGGGTCCCCAAAACCATTGTAAGAGATGGTAGGGATGGTCTCTCCTAAATCCATGGCAACAATATAAGGAGAAAGAGGTTCATTTTTACTATTTGTAATATTTTATTTCGAATTGGTGGAGGGGGATGGGATTCACATTTACATCCACTAAAGGGAAAGGTGTAAAGTTAAGTACATTACATACCACATTTTGGGAAGATATTTTCAATATTTGATTTATCATATGAATCATGCTAGTTGTGGTAGTAGACTGAGACAAGGCTAGTTGATCTAAAATATTAGCTATCAATATTTTATGATCAATGGAAGAAGATTGGCCTTTTTCTATAGATGATTCTCAATATTCATCATGCTCTATGCACATTCATGACATTCATTAGTAGGATTCTTAGGGGACCCATCCTAATCGAGTTCATAGAGAGGTATCGATTATTGAGAATCCCTTTGTAGTTAAGACAGGCATGGTCATCTCCATTGATATCTTGCAAAGACTCCCATCCTTATCGGGCGTAAGATATGCATTGGTATTAAGGTTCTTGATGATGTACCTTGGATCTATTTTCTCGTTTCAACCACATTACACTTAGTTGAGTGATCGGGATGACAAGGTGAGAATGGGTGGAATTAGGACTGTTACAAATATTATCACTTACGAGAAGAGAACTATAGCATCTCGGAACATGAAGAGGGAATTCGGGCATGAATGAATAGCCCATGGATAAGTTCATAGGATTAAAATGATCCAAGAAGAGCACGAGAATAGACATCAACAAAAGTTGGAAATTGAAAATATAACTCTTGAAAACTAATATTTACATGCAATCGTCCATGCATGGGTTTCACACAAGAGTCGACGGCATCTAGGATGAGAGCGAAATGAAACAGATGGGATCATCCTTACATAGAATTAACATATGGCTGATGGCATCTAGGAGAACTTATTTTAAGGGTATTTTTGGCATTTTAAAAACTAAAAAGACAAAATAAAAATTTGGTGATTTTAACAAGCTATGCTCAATCAAAAGGGACAAAATAGGATTCATGTAGGGTTCACCAAGGATGTATAACGGGAAAAGTGTGTCTAGGCACCATGCACTCTAATCATCCATTCAACCAGGGTATTCGAGGCAACAAGTGAGGGACACACCAAGACCGACACACAAACAGATAGAATTAAAGGGGGTACAAGGACCACTATGATCACATACCCTAAGGGAAGTAACCCTTACACTATGAAAAACTAAATTTTCCAAGGCCTTAGATTGAAGAAGAGGAAGGAACCCTATCGAGGAATCAAAACAATGGGGGTAATGATACAAAAAGAAGCATGCAAATATTATGCTAACTTAAGGAAAGCATGTAACATGAACTGAAGAAATGGAATGCAATATTCTAACCTACCATGTCCATAAAATACTAAGCTAACATAAAGCATGTATCAAATGTAGGAACTACTCTATAAAAAATGAAAAAGTGAGTTATAGAACTTACTGTTAGGGGATAATCGTTGATGCATATATCTCCCAAATAACCATACAATAAGAGATAACAATTTTCAGGTGGAGAAGGGGAAATGATCCAATCCTAGCTCACTATAGTTGAAAAAAATTACAAGCAAACCAATCCAAGTAAGAATAATCTCCCATCCAAGAGTCGTGATGTAAGAAATCCAAAAGCTAAGCGAGAAGACGTAAGTTAGTGCAAGAGAGTGGAGCTAATGGTGATTTCCACTATGAAAATACGTGATGTCCTAATGTGAAAATGAGATTTGGGGTACTTAAACTAACGTCATCACCCATGGGCAAAGGCGTCAGCTGGGATTTGGATTTGCACCGATGTAATCACTGTGGTTAAAGGTGTTGGAAAGGAAGGAAAAGGAATATGGAGGTGATAAAAGATACATGAGAAGAAAGAATGAAACAAAACGAAAGAAATGGGGTCATGAACAACCAAGATGTTGGAAGAATGAGGAGAAAAATAATAATATAAGAGGAAAAACAAGAGGAATATGAGTAAAATAAATACATAAATGGGACCAAAAGATGCTCTCTCTCCATGTATGATCGCTAACCCAATGGTAATGTGAATAGCCATATCATTTCCTGGAACAAGCCCCTTAAGGCACCCATTCTAGAGATAGATGCATCAGCAACCTCTAACCTGAAAAAGTGAATTGTTAGTAATAGTTATGAAAATAGAAAGCATAAAAATTAGGTGTATATAGACACATTAGTATATGATCAAGAAGAGATTGATGGTAGGGAAGTGCCATTATCTTCTTTTGTAACACCTCTAGCATGACCTGGTATCTAGGATGACTTCGATAAGGAAGGTTCAAATGTTGATATGTGATTTTGTCTTAAGATGATGTACTCTTATGACATGTGAAATCATGTTTGTAGTAGGTAATATTTTATCTACGGAAATAGGTACATTCTGTCATGTTTTTTCTTAAGTTAAAATGAAGTAACCCATTCCTTTTGTGCAGAATAATTCACTTCTTGGGATTGCAAAATTGAGATACAAAACAAAAATACCTTGGATCAATTTCATTGATCCAAGGTATGCTTTTAATTCATGACTTTTTGGTCATAACGACCAAGTCGATGGATCAGGTGATCTCTGAATTTTGATTGTGCTAAGTCTATAATGAAATCCACGGCTCCCTGCTTCATATTTGAATTTTGATGATTAATCGGTTCTTCTTTTGTTAGTGGAATGCAATACTCACTATGAACATGGAACCTAATATAACTATGTTCTAAAAATAGTGACTCTATCCTAAAAGTTAAACCTAACTTATGTCACTATGATCTTTTGTTAACATGGGATGTTAATGACAAAAGGGACCTAAGACTAAAACTATGGACTAAGACCTAAGGACCTATGTTAGTTCCTAAACTAATGTCAAACCTAACCTAATGTTTGGCTAACCTAAAGGGACCTATGGGATGACATGGGGAGGAGGTAAGTTGGTGTCATGAATCCTAGGAATTTATGGCGAAGTTAATGGGTCCTTATCTCTTTTTAACTACCAAATTTGGCAAGGGCATAGGGAAACTTGGAGGAATAAGTTGGCATCTTTGCCAAAGTTTTGGATGCATGTGATTTTGAATTTATTCTTTGCTAGAATTAGAGGTGGAGGTTGTGGGAAGATCAAGAGGACTGACATTCCTACTTCATATTTACTATTTTTGAATTTGGTGGAAACTACCTAGGAAGAAGATAGAGGGGTTTTTAGTTTTGTTGTCTAGTCATTTTTCGAGCTTGATTTCTACATTTGTTTTTTTGGCTCTTAAAAATGAACTAGTGTAGAATCACAAAGCACCCATGAGTGCTTTAACTAGATGAGTTGGGACTCTCAGTGTGATTGCACAACATGGAGCATCTCTCAAAGTGTGGGACCTTGCGAGTTGAGAGATCTCTCCGGATGAAGGCCGGTTCCTATTCCTCTTTTAGGTGCACACAAATAAATTGTAGAGGATCTACTCTAAACCTAATCTATCTTACCAAGGAGACAGGGTTGAGAAGATACAAAAAATAAACCTAAGCTAATGAGGTGATGTACCAAAGGAATGTTAAACACTCATTCCACAAGATAACAAAGACCATAGAAATGCAATGCAAACACCATGCACAGATAACCAAACTATAATGAGAGATCAGAAGGGAAAAATAAACACATGAGAGGGTCAAGAACCATCCACATACATATATTATTGCTCTAAAAATTGATATAATGCATTACAGGGTCCAAGAGGAAAAATCTTGCATTACAACTTGAATGGGAGGTTTGGGAACTCCAAAAATTTGCTTATAGACAAGGGAAGAAGGGAGAGTGCAAAACAAAAATGTCCAACCCTTTACAAAGAGCACAGCTCCTTTTATAGATGCAACGAAGAGAGAAGAAGAAAATAGGTGGGAAACTTGATTTGAAACTCACTACCACCATTAATGTCCCTACAAATCCACCCACAATCTATTGAGTCCATCGCTCCATGTCTACTCGATACTTTGAAGAAAGAAGAACAGTGGATCAAATCCAATTTGATCTGGTTGTTGGAGCAATCAGATCACATATTAATGGCACAAAGACATTTTCCCATTTTTACCCACCTAACCTCACCAAAATTAAAGTTTCAGGTTTCCATGGCATAAACGAGGTCGAGACCTTTCCAATGGTGCCAAATTTGTTGAATTTTAGGCACTAGGTCAAAAGATATGTCCATTTGAATGTTTGGGTCGGAGTCCTGTACAAAAATGGTGAAAACCAGTTAGTAGAATGGGTCCGTAGGCCCGAAATTCACTTTTTACCCAACAAAACTATCTTCGAGGTCATTTGGTCGCATTTTCTATTTGGGAAAAAAATCACTCCAAGGCCCATCGGCCCAAATTCAATATAGGCCTGACACATGGTTCCTTGAGCATCAGAGATACGGCTTAATTTTATACTACTGTGCCTTTTGGAAACGAAGCCAAAAGTTAAAATTACCTCTAGCGACCCGCCATCCCACTTTGACTTAGAATATGGCCATGGAGGGTTGGCACTCGTTTGGGGACCACTTTTGGATTTTCTTTTGAATTTGTGTCAAGATGACACGTGGCTCCTTCCGCAGCTTTTCTCTATTCCTTTATGTTTTTTGACTAAGTCCTTTGTTTAGCGGGGCCAAACCTTTGACCGAGGGGACACGTGTAGGCTTGGCACTTGTCTAAGGACTCACTTTTAGATTTATCTTTGAAGATGCGCTAAGCTAACACATGGAATCCTTGTGCACCTTTAATTCTATGCTTTGGGTTATGCCTTTGAATATACGTCATTGAGACACTTGGCGCCTTTTGCTAACACTTTCACACTTAACCAATTTTGGCCCGCTTCTATTTGAAATATGTTGACCCCGGCCATGTGGAGGGATGGCGCAATTTTGAGTCTCTGCCTTGGGCTCCCATCTTGAAATTGCACCGAGATGACAAATTATTTCTTTTGCTTGTTTGGACTTTTCAATAATCAGCTCTATCCTTTTTTCAGGCCTCAGACACGTGGAAGCTCCACACTCATCTGGGGATCACCTTTTGCTTTAACCCTTGAAGGTACACCATTTGAACATGTGGAGGTTTTCACTGATTGTCCCATACTTAGCCAATTTTGGGCTCACTCTAAATCATTTGTAAATCCCAAAAGATTTTGAGCCTTTCTTCATTCTTCTCCTTTGAGCCTCTAGTTTCTTTGACATTGTTTGCTTTTCCCCGACCCTGCTACTCCATTGTAGAGCCCTCCAGAACCTATTTGTTAGATTTGAAACATGGGCTCGTGTGACAAAACCGTCCCTTGGATGTCTTCCTACACAAGGTTGTGTTTGATCAATTTTTCGGGGAAAAATTGAGATAACAATTTGGTGACTCACTAAGACATCTGCCTGCTAGATGAAGAGACCAGTTATCTCATTGTATCCATTGGGTGCGAAGTCATGGTTGGTGGCCTAGTGTTGGTCTTGTTCTTTTGGAAATGGACCTTTTGGGACCCGATTTTAGTTACTCTGTATTTTTTCTATTAGAAAACGAGCAACTGTTACGGAAACTATGGGTCTCCCTATTGCAAAATGTTGAAAGGCCTGGCACATTCACCTAGAGGCACGTTAAACTGTATAACAACGCAAACCTAGAGCAAAAAAAACCTATGCCACAACACTTAGGGAAACAAAACCTACGCTACAACAAAACAATGTGCATATGCACTTAGGGGAAATAAAAATCTATGCTAATATTTACAAGGGTGGAACCTTCCCTTTCTAGTAGTAATGTTTGAGATGGATCCTATTAACTAGGATATACAACTCTTCACCATCCAATTTAGCTAGTTGGAAGGTATTGTTTCTTTTACACCCTGTGATCATGTAAGGGCCACTCCAAATGGCATCAAATTTGGAATTCTTGCATGGATTTTCCCGATCTGCATCCCATTTCAAAACTAGGTCCCCTTCTTGAAAGGTCCTTGTTCTTACTTTCTTATCAAAACTCTTCTTGATCAATTCTTGATCCTTTTCCAAGATCTGCATTGTATGCTCTCTTGTTTCTCCTACTTCCATTAGCTCTGCATACCTGATTTCCATAGGTCCAAACTCAGCCAATTCCAACTTCTTCATGAGCTCTAAAGCGGGAAACTCCAATTATATGGGCAATACTACCTCTTTTACATATACAAGCTTGTATGGGAGCTACCCGTGGATCTTTTGGATGTGATCCTATCAGCCCATAAAGCTGATTTGAGCTTTGTAATCCATGTTCTCTAATTTTCATCAAGAGTCCTTCTTATAATTATTAATAGGTTCTTGTTTGTGGATTTCGCTTGGCCATTACCTTGAGGGTAATAGTTTGATGAAGTGATGAGGTATGCACCATTTTTGACCGCCCATTCGGTGATCCTTATACCCAGGAATGCCAATGCATTATCTGATATAATAGTGGCAGGGACTCCAAACCTTGTGCCTATTTCTTCATAGAAATATAAAATGTTGGATTCATTTACTTTTTTAGTGCCACCGCCTCGGTCCACTTGGTGAAATAGTTTGTTGCTGTAAGTATCCACTTATGGCCCTGGCTTGAGTTTGGGTTGATCACTCCAATGAAGTCTAGTCCCCATTGCATGAATGGTTGATCCACTAAAATTGGG
Organism: Taxus wallichiana var. yunnanensis; assembly: GCA_018340775.1. NCBI lineage: Eukaryota > Viridiplantae > Streptophyta > Pinopsida > Cupressales > Taxaceae > Taxus > Taxus wallichiana. Next base: position 685,874,537 of record CM031238.1, on the reverse strand, counting down.
CAAAGGGGTAAGGTTGCTAACTTCTCTTTCCCGTGAAGAATACACACTTCTTGTACTTCTTGATCCATGAGTAGCAGTCCTTAAACATTGTACACCAATAATAACCAGCTTTCATGATCTTTAGAGTTTTTATTCGAGAATAAATGTGGCCTCCTACTTCTCCATCATGGAACTCATGCAATACTTTCTCAATTTGGCCTGTCGAATGCACCGTAATAAAACACTATTGATATCCTTTTTAAACAAGACACCACAAACAAGCACATATGGGATGGCTTGTATTCTAAAGTATCTCCTATTTTCTTTGTCCCATTCTAGAGGTCACAAACCTATTTGGAGATAATGCACCAAGGCTTGGGTCTAACATGGAATAGGTGCATCATTAGCTAGTTGTTTTTGATCATTTTTAGTAATAGGATATCCTCTTCTTCATCCACTAACTCAACTTGTTACTTGGAAGCGAGCTGCTCACACAGACCCTTGCCATAAACTAGTTTGGTCACCTTGATCTTAATGTCATATTCCATTACCCGAGTGATCCACTGCTCTCTTCTCATTCAAGTCCTTGTTCAAGAGAAAATCCTTGATGCCGGCATGAGATACTAGCAGATTGAATCGTATTGTTTGAGACCAAGTGTCCGAACTTATTCAAGCTCCTAATAAAAACAAGGAAATGTTTTTCAATGAAAGAGTACTTTACATCATAGTCCTCTAAGCTCTGACTGAAGAAGGCTATGGGTTGTTCTGACCCTTCCTTGTTGGGCTATACCAAGATGGCTAAGATGGTGTCTCGGCCCTCTAAAATAATACATCGTGAAGTCTTTTGATAATTATGGGTTAATGAGAGTTGGGGCTTGTGATATTGTGAGCTTGATGGCCTCAAAACTCTCTTTGCCTTCTGTTTTCCATTTAAATGCAAGACTCTTCTTTAACATAATTTTTAAAGGCTTCACAAGAGTGGAAAAATCAGTTATAAACCCGTGACTAAAGTTTATCCCCAAGAAGCTTTGGAGAGATTTTTTTGTGTTGTGGCGGCAATGGAAGTGTCCGGATGGCTTCAACTCTTTCAAGATCAATTGTTAACCCTTCTCTAGAGACAATGTGGCCCAACAATTTACCATCATGTGCCAAGAATACACATTTGTTTAGTTTTAAGGACACTCCGAACCTTCTACACCTCTAAAATACCTTCCTAAGGTGGAAGAGATGGTCTATAGCATTTTTTGAGAAAACAGTGATATCATCTAGATACACCAGGACAATATTGTTGATTAAACCTTTGAATGCCATGTGCATAGCTCACTGAAATGTTGCTCCGGCATTTGATAGTCCAAATGGCATCTTTTTATAAGCATATGTGCCTCATTTGGTGGTGAATGTTGTCTTAAATTGATCTTCCTCTTTCACCATTTTTGGTTATAGCCTGAGTATCCATCCAAAGAATGAAAATATCTCGAGCCAAGAACAACTCGTAAGATATGTTCCATTGATGGAATTGGATAGTGATCTTTGAGTGATGCTCTGTTTAAATCACAGAAGTCCACACACATTCTAATCTCTCCACTTCTTTTCCTCACAGGAACCAAGTTTACAACCCAACTTGAGTGTTTGATAGGGAAGATGATGTTGGCCTCAATAATCTTGTTCAACTCTTTTCTCATGAGGGGCTTTATGTGAGGGTTCACTAGCCTTTGCTTCTATCTCGAAGGCTTAGATCCTAGATTCAACTCAATTGTGTGTTGTGCCAACTTCGGGTTGAAGCCTCTTAAATATTTGTAAGTCCAAGAAAAGACATCTAGGAATTCTTGACAAAGTTGAATAAACTCATATTTTTCTTATTGAGTGCTTACCTTGCCAATCTGCAACGTTTTTCCTTCTTCTATGAAAATGGGCTTTGAATCTTCACCCTTTACCTAAATATTCACCTTCTCCTTTTGGAATTGGTCATTTGGGTTGAAGATTGATTCCAAAGTGACAAGACCCTTTGGTAGTTTGTTGGTCCTCAGTTGCACCACTTGATCACCATACTGTTGCTCCAGTTTATCTTGGTTCTTGGAGGAGAAATCAACTTCTTCTTGTAGAAAGTTGACAATTTGTTGATCATTCTCGAAGACTTACCAACTTTTGTTATTATCAGGGATAGCTGGTCTCACAACCACTTTGATATGGGGCTGAGACTTATCACTCTTGATACTCTCTACAACATCAAATGCTGCCCCAATTGCTGCCAATCTATTTGTTACTTCATTCTTCTTCCTCGGGATGGAATTGATGTTGAATGCTTGAAATCCTTGATGAGGTCCCATACCTAGTTCTTGTAGCTCTTCCACTAATCATTTTTGGTAGAATTTTTCCTCGAGACTTGATTAGCAACTAGTTCATTGTCACCAAACACCTACAAGTTCCTTATCCCTCTTTTCCTTTCCCAATGCAATCCATGGACCAAGGCTTCATACTTTGTTGTGTTGTTTGAGCAAGAAAATTGGAAATGGAAAGTTGAGTAGTATTTCATACCTTGAGGTGAAAAAATCATAGCTCCTCCTCCGGCTCCTTGTCTACTTCTTGAGCCATCAAAGAATTATTGTCATACCACATTATCATCCTTTGTGGTATGGCTTAATGATGTCGGGAAGTGGATGATTCTCCTATGCAAATAGTGGAATCCTAGCTCAGATTCCTCCATCTCTTTATAGGGTTCAAAATCATGCCTCTTTTCACCCACTCGTCGATGGTCAAGTCTGGGATACACCCCACTTTGGTATCCACTTCACAAGTGCTTGGGAGATCCTCTTTTCAAAGGCCAAACAATTGGCATTGATCAGATTGGGTACACAAGACTTAATATGGTAATCTCTGCAATGGGCTTACATCTGATTATAGCCTTAGCTCCATAACTTGTTCTAAACATCATGTGCAACCAATCAGCAGACAAATAGCCTCCAATCTTAGTAGTGAATTCTCTTGACAAACACAATGCAAAGTGTGGCAGCAAGCCTATTATTGATACATTTTGCAATACACTCACATTGGGGCAGGTGTGCAGTGTGAGACTTAAATCTTTATGACTCCAATTGTCGTTACCACTTTCCCATCCAATTGCACTACACCCCGGAGATTACTTTGTATTGAAGTCCCAACCGATCGACTATTTATTTTGGCATTACAGAGCTACTTGCCCTTTCCCGAACCAATCATGTAATTATGTACCGGTTTGCCTCAAATGATCAATGAAACATAAAAGCAGAGGGGGCTTGATTCTTACATTGTTATCCTCCATGGTTTCCCTTAGGCTGAACCGCATTGGTAAACACTTTCTCTTGCTGGTTAGGGGCTGATTTGAGCTTGACCAATTGGCCATAGTAGTCTATAATAGATCTCTCTATCTTGGAATGGCCAATGACTCCCACATTGAAATATTCACATTTTTCTTCTTCATTTGTTCAATGATGTTAAATGAGCTATCCTTTTATTTCCCATTTCTGGTACATTTTTCTCTTGCACATGGGTTTTTGCAACCGGTGCCTTAGTGGGTTTAGAAGGTGGCTTGGGATGATTCTACATATGGGGAGTTGCATTCTTAGTGCCAATACCTTGTGGATTAATGGAGGGTTAAGGATTACCCGAGATTGAAGATTGTCCCTCTCCCATATTTCTCTTCTTGGACCATTTATTGGAAGCTACGCTTTGAGAATGGGCTTGATTCATACCACAAAAATCTTCACCTACCAATTGACAAGCATAGTTTCACTTGGAGATGTCTCTTGTTGAGTTTCTTGCTGCTGATTTTACTCTTGACTAGACTCTTGTGACACACCAATGATCTATACCATCAAGGACTGGTTTAGTGCACCATTAAAACACATTGATTGGTTATGGGGCTGATTGCATGAGAAACCCCAATTATATTCTTGTGCTATGTTGTTTTGTGCTAAAACCAAGGCCCTTGATGTTGAAGTTGTGTTTGGATCATATGAATAGAAATGCCTAGTAGCTTGAGGTTGTCCTTGGTTTGGTTCTGATTTGTAGCCTAAGCTGGTGATCTATTTTCTCGATATGGGGGTCTAGCCTGATACCGAGTTTGAGGTTGATATGGCATAGAACTCTGAGCTTGCTACCTTTTGATAGTCACTAGCTCATTTCCTAGATTCTGCAACTATTTCATAACTTCTTAAAGCTCTTTTGAAGTGGTAGAAGATGAGGTGGAGGCCTCACTGAAATCGATTCCTAGGAGTAGGTATAGGATCTAATGTGGGTGTCGACTAGTGCTTGGATCTCCTAGTTCTGGGTATAGAGGCATGGGTGGCCTAGGAGCAAGTTTGCGCCTGAATTAGACAATTTTCAGCTCTAATGGAAATGTTATAGGATGTAGGTAAGGTGGTGCCTCCCATTGATTGAATCATTAAAGAAATATTAGAATTTAAAGCTCTAAGAAAGTATAAGAAAGCACCTTTATCTATGGGCCTTACAACCAATGGAATCTTGTCCCATGTCCTTTGGAATCTGAAGTTGAAATTTTTCAGCTTGCTCATTAGGGGCCCTCTTGATGGTTTTCAAATGCTCCAACAAGGATAGATTATCTCCCTTCTCTCCAAATTGGTTGTGGAGAGCTCTACACATATGGTCCCAAGTTTGAATAGAGCCTATTATTAGACTCCTGAACCATCGTGAATCTTTACCCTTGAGTGAAGAAGCTAACAACTTGACTGCAATGTCCATCTCAATGATCTCGTGAATTACACAGACATTTACAATGTCCTTGAGTGTGGTCACTAGGAGAAGTATGGTTCTCTCCAGTGAAATGGGGAATGCTCTTTAATGTTGCTACCGGGACTGGATTTTTTGCATTGAGAGTGAGTGGGATGCTGCCAATGAAGTCGACATAGGGGTTAGGTGGTTGTGCCATTATGATTTTCTTGAGAACCCTTGTTGACTAAATGAATGACCTACTAGGTGGGGGTTTTGACAAGGCTCTGTTTGGTGGAGATGGAGACCTCTAGGATCTTGTCTCCCTTCTCCCTCTGTCTGGGGACAAGTGTAGGTAGTCAAACAATCCCTCCTCTCTAGTTCTTAACCTTGTTTGTATCCTTCTCATGAACTTGAAAAACTTAGAATGCTTGAACTATTGGATTCTGATCCTTTGGAGTCGCTAGATGTGTAATTTTTAGAGCTTCTTAAAATCTGAAAACTTATAAGTGCACATCAATCTTCTTTGCAATAAAGATGGAGACATCTTGGTCCCACTGGGCATGCCAAAACTATTAGTGTAGAATCATAGCACCCTAAGTTCCTGCAACTAGATGAGTTAGGACTCTCAGTGTGATTGCACAACATGGAGCATCTCTCAAAGTGTGTGACCTTACAAGTTGAGAGATCTATCTCGGATGAAGGTCAATTCTTATTCCTCTGTTCAGGTGCACACAAATAAATTACAGAGGATCTACTCTAAACCTACTCTATCTTACCAAGGATACAAGGTTGAGAAGATACAAAAATAAACCTAAGCTAATAAGGTGATGCACCAAAGGAATGTTAAACACTCGTTCTGCAAGATAACAGACCATAAAAATGCAATGCAAACGCCATGCATAGATAACCAAACTGCAATGAGAGATCAAAAGGTAACAATAAACACATGAGAGGGTCGAGAATCATCCATAGACATATATTATTACTCCAAAAATCAATATAATGCATTACAGTGGCCAAGAGGAAAAATCTTGCTTTACAACTTGAATGGGAGGTTTAGGAACTCCACAAATTTTCTTATAGATAAGAGAAGAAGGGAGAAAGCAAAACAGAAATGTCCAACCCTTTACAAAGAGCACAGATCCTTCTTTTATAGATGCAACGAAGAGAGAAGAAGAAAAGAGGTGGGAAACTTGATTTGGAACTCACCATCGGCCATTAATGTCCTTACAAATCCGCCCACAATTTTTTGATTCTGCCACTCCATGTCTACTTGGTACTTTGAAGAAAAAATAATGGCGGATCAAATCCAATTTGATCTTTTTGTTGGAGCAATTAGATCACATATTAATGGCACGAAGACATTTTCCCATTTTTCACCCACCTAACCTCACAAAATCAAAGTTTCAGGTTTCCATGGTGTAAATGAGGTCGAGACCTTTCCAATGGTACCAAATTTGTTGAATTTTGGGAACTGGGTCGAAAGATATGTCCATTTGAATGTTTGGGTCAGTTCCATACAAAAATGGTGAAAACCAGTTAGCAAAATGGGTTTGCGGGCCCAAAATTTACTTTTTTCCAAAAAAACCATCTTCAGGTCCACTAGTCCGCATTTTCCATTTGGGCAAAAAATCAATCCAAGGCCCATCGACCCGCATTCAATATAGGCCTGAGACGTGGCTCCTTAGGCCTCAGCGGAGGTGCGGCTCAATTTTATACTCTATGCCTTTTGGAAACAAAGCCAAGAGTTAAAATTAACTTTGGTGACTGGCCATCCTACTTTGACTTGGAATATGGCCATGTGGAGGGTTGGCACTCATTTGGAGACCGCTTTTCAATTTTTCTTTTGAAGTTACACTTCACTGACACATGGCTCCTTCCGTTGGTTTGCTCTGCTCCTTTATGTTTTTTTTACTAAGTCTTTTGTTTGGGCAGGCCATACCTCTGACCAGGGACACGTGGAGGCTTGGTACTTGTCTAAGGACCTAATTTTAGATTTATCTTTGAAGATGCGTTGGGCTGACACGTGGAATCCTTGCACTCATTTGAGTCTCCACTTTAGTTCGTGTCTTTGAATATGTGCCATTGATACACTTGGCACCTTTTTCTCACACTTTCATACTTAACCAATTTGGGCCCACTTTCTATTTGACCTTTGTTGACCCCTAGCCATGTGGATGGTTAGCACAAGTTTGAGTCTCTACCTTGGGCTCCCATCTTGAAATTGCGTCGAGCTGACACGTGGTTCTTTCCACTTATTTGGACTTTTCAACGGATGGCTCTATCCTTTTTTCGGCCTGGGACACGTGGAAGCTCTGCACTCGTCCGAGAATCCCCTTTTGCTTTGACCCTTGAAGGTGCACCATTTGAACACATGGAGGCTTCCACTGATTCTCCCATACTTATCAAATTTTGGGCTCGCTCGAATCATTTGTAAAGCCTTAAAGACTTTGAGCCTTTCTCTGTTCTTCTCCTTTGAGCCTCTATTTTCTTTGACACTATTTTCTCTTCCCCAACCCTGCTATTCCATTGTAGAGCCCACCTGCAACCTATTTGTTGGATTTGAAATGTGGCTCATGTGATGGAACCATCCCTTGGATTTCTTCCTGCACGGGGTCGTGTTTGATCAATTTTTCTAGGGAAAAATTGAGATAACACAAACCTCTAGTTCGATTCTTGTATGAAGGTAATATTTGCATGAACCCTCCTACCTCGCATGGTGTTTGATGAGGAATTTTTCACTGAGAAGATATAAGGAAGAAAAGGAGGAAGTTTAGAGGATTGTTGGTGTTTCAAAGGAAGAATTGAAACTCTATTGGGATATTTTCTGTGAAACACGAAGGTGAAGCGCTATCAGGCATGATAGGCCCTATCCATTAAGTTTTAATATTTTACTTAAATGTTTATAAAAACAACTCTACTCTTAAGGAATAATCTGGTTTTTTTATTTTTATTAGATTTCTTTTGCTTCTTGATATTGTGTTGTTCTTGTCAGAATGCATTGTCATTTTGTTTGAAACAGTGGAAAGTGTATTCGTGTTGTGGGTTTCATACTTATGAGTAGCTAGTTTTTCTTTAATCTTCCTGCAGAGGCTTGAAATAGAGCTGAGGTCTGTTCGGTGATCATAGTTAAAAATTGCTTTAACCTTGTAGGTAACTTGGTCTGCTTGAGTCTAAGGACCTGGTTCATAATATTTTGTATAATTCCATTGGAAAAACTGTAGATAAAGAACTTTGTTGGGATATCATGACTGTTGCTTAAGATATTTTTCTGTTCTTTAGTGGCATTGTTATCTTTTTTTGTTGAAGATTTTGTGTTCTAGAGATTGCGTGTATTTCCTTCATGTTCAAGACTTTTAGACCAATGTTGTTCTTGTTGGAGGATAAATGTATTATAGGAGATGCATGTTGAACATTTGAATGGCTATTTCGACTTGCATGTCTTTTCCCTCTGATGTTGTTTTTGGGGATTTGAAGGGAACCCTTGAGTTGATGATACATCATTGTTTAGAGATATAAGTTGTAGAAGAATAGATCTGAAGGACAAAATTTCCAGTGAATGCGTTGTTTTCATTTTAAAATTACTTTGAAATGGTAAGATGATTATGGAAAACCCACTTCATGTTTTCTGTATTAAATCCCTTTCTAGGTATCAATTTTTGTTAAAGATATTTTGTGAAGGTGATTGTTCCATATCTGTTAAGGTCAATTTGTATTATGGATCACTTCTCTAGTTCTCTTAGAACCACTCAGGTTTCTGAGCTGAGTAACAAAACTCTTGGATCTGAGTTATTGTTTTGATCATTTCTATATGAATCTCTTTTGAAGAATGTGTGTATGTCATTTGTATTCTTTAAAATGATTAAAATTATTGATGGATTGTTCTGGTTTGACCTACAATTTATTGTTCACCTTCCTCCCTTCACTAGACTGTTTGGAAGTGAATCGATTATTTTATCCTTAAATGTAATCGTATTGTTTGAGCTTGTCTTTCCTGTCATGACCAAAGGAAATGGGGAAATGGATTTTTGTTCATTCTTTTGGTTTTGTTGTACTCATCCTATTGAGACCTAGGTAAATCTCTATTGGGATTTTAACATGGGTCGTATGTGATCTGACCTTTGTCATTTCAGTTTTCTTGGTTATAAATGTTACTCTTATTCTTAAGAGTTAGGATTGATGAGGAGACTGCAATCTCCCTCATACACTCTTCAATATTTCTTGTAGGATATTGTCTAATTGGTGAAGTTTATACCCTCCTTGGTCTGTTATGGTTATGTCACTTCTTGACCATGTGGTAGAACTGAGTGTAGTAATGTTCTTAGGGCAGCAGAGTAGAAGTTTTGAAATGCTTGGAAGGGGTTTTGAGTTTGTGCAAGTTCTGATTTTAACCAATCTTCTCTTTTAGGTAATGTATCAATGGTGTATCTTGTTGGGATTTGATTGTTAGCTTGTTTTCTTGTTAGAAGAAACCTTACACTTTAGATGAGGTATGATAAAGGTTGTTTTGAACTTCTAACTTGAATTGGTTTCTAATTTTGAGCTTGAACATTAGGATGCTTCAATCAGGGTTACCTTAGTTGATAATGATGATTTGGTTATCCTTACTTAATCTTATGATATTTTTATGATGGATGACATCTTTGACCTTAGGATGAATTTGTGATAACGAGATGATTAGATGGAAGGAAATGGTTACTAATGCTCAAACTGTTGAGTTATGTTTGTTAGTTTTAGATATTTTATCTCCTTCTGTTAAATAAGTTTAGCTAAGTGATGAAACTTAAATGGATTACATGAAAGTAATGATAAGGTTTAAATAAAAGGATAGTACTTCTTAACCTTGTTTCTTAAATTCTTTATGATAAAAGGATTTTATGATGAAAAGTTAAGGTTGATAGATTGAATGAGCTACCTTTGTTTTGATTTGAAATATATATCTCTCTCTCTATTATCTAGATTGTACTCTTTCTGGTTGAGTCCTTCTGATTTTTTTCCCGAACTATTTCATAACATCAGAGTTCTTTTTATGAAACGGTTAGCTAAAAGCACATAGTTTTAATAATTTAGTTCTTATCATGCTCAGTTTGATGAACTAACATGTGCTAGAAATTTTACATATGGACTTCGTAAAATATGAAAGGAGAAAGACCCTTATAAAGTTACATTTGTTTTATTAAAGAGATTGAATCTTTATTATGATGAAATATGGATTCATTACTGAAATGTACTTGATGGAAAATAAAGTGGTATAAGAATTGATTAAGTGTTGTTGTTTGACATTTTGTAATATCTGAAATGTTTGGACTTGTGAATGTATAACTCCTCCTTGATGAATAAAAGATGTGTGAATTTTTTTGTACTTGATGTAATACCTTTTTGGCATGAATTGAGAAAAATGATAAGTATTAATATAATTAAAGAAGGTAACATACTTAAATAATATGGAATGGTTTAGATAAGGATTTGTGGTGTTAGTTGTATTATTTTCTCTAGTAGAGATGCAACTTATAAAGTTGATATTCTAGTGTAGATATTCAACCATCTCATTAGGACTATATTTAAATCAAATGACTTGTATGTGAATTAAAATTCGATTATAATTTATAATGTACAATTGGATTATAAATGGACATTAACCCTTAATAGGGAAAGGAAAGATAACATCCATAAAATGAATCATAGACATAACTTAAGACCTTTTGGAAAAGAATCTTGATTATTGTATGTAGATAGTTGAAATTTTTCTTCCTTATATAGACTTCCTTAACCAAAATTAGGGATGTCGAGAAAAGAAAAGAAAAAGGATTAGACTTCATTTCAATGAAGTCTAAAATGAAAAGGACTTGCTCGGATCTTATTTAAGTTAGGGCTGTAATAAGTGAGTAAATAAGTAACACTTTCATCCATGCTAGGTCTATTATGTAAAACATGATTCAGGATGTTAATAGTATAATAACATAACATGTAAATCGGTTAGGAAGCATATTTTATCTGCATACCTACCTATGTTACGTTTTTACTTGGAACCCTAAGGGTTAAAGAACCTAGTTGAAATAGAAGGGTTGATGTAATTAATCCGTAATGAAGTGATTAATAAGATATTAACTTTCAATCTAAGGTATGTTCGTCCAGATGAGGAAACTCAGTTGGATGTTGACACATGCCAACTGTAACGTAGTACCTTCATGAAGACATGAGTCTTTACGAGGATACTATGTTGCAGTTGACATGTCTCAATACCCCTCAGAGATTGTTCAACTAGACTAACATAAGTTCTGACTGGATCACAGTTCTTCCCTAGGTGGAGATAGGGGCTTGATCTAGTGTCAAGGTCAACTCACATTGACTTAGGATAACTAGACACACCCAATCGATGTAATTTGATTGAGTATGTCTATGTACCCTTAGTCACCGCGAGTAGTCCTCCACACTAGAGAAGGTTGTTAACCTTGTCTAGGGTTAAACTTTGAATCGAGTGGACTGACAGAAGTCAGTAGAGACCATTCTAGATAACAGATCAAGTGTGGTGAAGGGCTTATTCTGTTTGATGAGTATGTCATCTAGGAATGTAAACATGATCAATGTGTTTAAAATATTTGGCCAAAGTATCGCAAGTTGTTGGTTGCGTTGTCCTATGTCACCTAGTTTAAGAAGTGGGATTTGAGATGAATCTTGGTAAAAGATATTTAGATATGCCTCTTAAACAGAACACTTGATACCCCTAAAAGGTTAAAGGAACCAAGTATACGTAGTACACACATTATAAAGTTAACATGAGAGATTGGTATGATACACGCTCGTCATGAAATGAGAGATCAATGTTTCACCGATTCATTTACAACTGCATATGGTTTTCTGTTATGAGATAGATTGGCTTTTGAATGTGTGTTCTAAATTATGTTAATTTAGAACAGAGAACATTATGCAAAAAAAAAAATCCCTTGTTTCTAAAGTCTTAAAATAGGAATGTTACATCTTTTGATTTTACATAATCGTTACTATTGAATGTCGTAAATGAACTTTACTTAAACTTGAATGAAGTGGGTGAAACTTTAAACTTTGAATGAATGAAAGAAAATATTTGAAGCTCGGGCCAATGAAAATTCATTAACAATTAAAAAAACAATGATGAAGGACATTAAACCCTAGTTGAGCACTTTCACTTTCCATCCATAACACGAAATTTAAACAAATAATTTGTTAATAACTCTACTAGTGGAAAGGGCCAGGGTGTAATTGTGCATGTACTAAAACACGTACATTTGATTTCTCTAAAAATTGTTGAAAAAAAGTTCTAATAGTTGTTCATTTTTTATTTGATGATAGTTTTCAAGAGTCAACCACAATGTGGCACATAGGGCACTCGGTTATCGATATACTTTTCAAATGTTTTTTCCAATAATCTTTATACTAAATAAATTCAAAACCTAATTTTTCATCCAAATAATTACGTAAAATGAAAATGGAGATGTGACACACTCATATAATACATGATTTATTTATTTATTTGCATTTACAAGACAGTTACATGCATCTATGCACCCATAAAATTAAGGTCATCTCCTAATTTTGTAGAACCATGTTCAATCTTGATATGAAAATGCTAAGTAAAACACCCACCATCTCCCATAGTGGTGACAAAATGATTAGTGCGTAGACCCTAAACATTAACTAGAAGAATTCGGAAATTGGATTCACCTTTTCCTCATTGTCGAGCATCTCATACCAACATGAACTTCATGAATACCATTGAAAATGCAATAGAAATATGATGCGAGAATGAAAATGCATTAGAGTCCCCTCTGCCTAGTTGTTGATGTTTATTGTTATATTGTATGTGAGGAATTATATATTAGTAGTGTTTAATTGATGGTAACTAAAATATGTAATAAGAATGATGATAAATAAAAAACGTAATATGGTGGATGAGTTAAGTGGAATGTAATGCATACCGTGCAATTAGTGTGATTTCTATAGTAAGATAGATGTAAAAATGCATAATTGCAAAAAATAACTTTTTGTAATGAATAGTAATGTGGTGTAATTGTGAGATGTTAGTATGATGAAACTAGAGGGGGATATTAATGGTTACCCCCATCACGTAGACAAATAGGCTCAATTTGTTAAGACCCCTCAGTAGTCAAGGATGAGCCGCGTAAGCAAGAGTGCATCATCGGGAAATGATTGAGTGTGCTAGATGAAACGATGAAGCACGTGATGAAAGGTTCTTAGAGAAAAACCCTCAATATTCATGTAAGAATTGTAAAAACACAGGTTCATCATCGGGGTGGGGTGATAAAAATCACCTACCAAATACCAAGACAACATGAAGTGGTGGATGCATGTGGCATGGAAGCGGTGTGTGAATATGTGCCAAACTAAATTTCATATGGAGATGCAAGGTGGGATATGTAGAGAGTTGTGGAAGCCAATGTGAAGTAGCAACATGATGTGGTGGATAACATGAATGCAATGGATGTGATGGATGTAGCGAATGTGATTATGGACCAATGGATGAAAGCGGTGGAGAGTGTGCATGAGTGATATTTGATGTTGATGAATGACTATTAACCCGAGAAATTATTAGAGAAGAGGACCCAACCCTAGTATATATTGGATGTTGATGTAGATGAGAATTAGACCACTCACGTAAGTGATATCCAAAGGAGATGATGCCATTTTCCTCTAATTTTTGTAATTTGGCATGAAGGGCAAGACAATCAGTGTCCCTATGGCCATTTATGTGATGATAATTATAATAAGGTTGGTCACACTAATGGTGTAAATGATGTTGTGGATGATGTTTGTTGGAAGATAAGAGGATAAGGCGCATATCAAGTAGGGCACGTAAAACATCATGTGGTCTAGTGTGATGAGAAAAATGTAATGTCTCACACAATATAGGTGGTGTAGAAGGAGGAGAATCCTATCGTGGAGGAGGAGAAGAGATACGATGTGGTGGTGGAGTGAGTTGAGTGGGTTTTCCTTGATTATGAGGAAAAGGTAGAGAATGTGTATGATATTCAACCAATTTAGTGAAGGAGTACCATATGATATGATAGAAGTAGATGTATGTGGAGGATTGACAACATGTGCAAAAAGAAGATCTTTCTCCGGATCAAGGACTTTGTATCATAGAATAATAAGCGACTCATATGTATCATGTTGTAATCATTTTTAAGTGCGGGAACTAAGCCATGACAAAAATGAATTTATTCTCAAGGTTTATAGGTTGGAAAACTAATTGATGGATACAATCATTAAATCATAATATATATACCCTTGATTGATTCGGATGAGCCCTATGTAAATTAGGAATGTGGTCATAAGTAACCTTAAGGCAATTATTGAGGATGAAATGACAAAGGAAAGTGTCTTCCATGTCATAGTAGGTACTAATAAACCCAAATGGGAGATGAGTGTGCCACTCGAATGCCTCGTTATTGAGACTATGTCTAAAGGCCTTAAGTAATAATCTATCATTAGAATAAGGATTCATAGCCATGCAAAGTAATGTAAGAGATATGCATGTGGATCACCAAGTACCTTCAAAGAAATTGAATTTAGCCATGAGAAATTCCTTAAGAAATGTCAAATTATGAATCTTCTTAGGGACAAGGTTACCATGTAATGAATTGTTGTCAATAGAAGCATAGTAAGCCCTACTTTCTAGAGTACGAGACTGAACTTGAGATTGTAGTTGACCTACCGCATGCATGAGAGAGATGATATCTTGTGAAGGAATGTGGAAGATGGCAATAATGTATTAAGAGGTTATAAATTTTCATTGTGTGTGATCATAAGAATATTAAGAGATGATAGAGGAGGCTCTGATGCTAAGGGCATACTAGGAGTAGGTGCCAAAGGAGCTATAGTAGATGATGTAGATGGAATATCTATAGTAATGGTAGGACTAGCATCAGAAACATCCCTAATAGGTGAGGTGATTGATGGAGATACCTCTATAGGAGAAGATGACCTAATAGGTGTAGATGATGTAATAGGAGGAGATGAAACGGTAGGAGATGAAGAAGTGATAGATGGAGGTGACTCATGCATAGTACTAGATGCAACCTCAGGTGAAGGTAGTGATGGAATAGGTGAGTCACACTTGGTAGTATGAAAAGAAGGAGAATCATGACTATCAACTACCTGATCATGATCAGATAAAGACTCAGAAATGAGAATATCACTAAGGACACTATCAATAGGATCATCAACATAATGCAAAAGTGAATGAGAGCTAGTATGTGATGAATGATGAGAAGCAATATCAGATGTAGGAGAATCGTGAGATGGGACTATAGTAGTATGTTGAGTAGGAGAATAATCAGTATGCACATGTGAATGATGATCAATACCAAGAAAGTAATCAATAAGAGAATCATCTAAAATTTCCTTAGAGAGATCAAAAGGAGGATCACTAGTAGTTGTATAACATGGTGTACAATGAGTGAAGGCTATAGGATCCTCAATAATGTTAATGCTAATGGGAGATTCTTCAAAGTGAGTAGGCACATATTGTTGACCATCTAAGATTTCTTGTTGAGTATGAGTCAACGTAGGAATAGGATTACCATAGAGATTCGTGAGCTCAACAATGGCAGCCTCATCATATATAGGGTTGACACTAAAATGAGACATGATGGGTGAAAGATCTAGAGAAAAATATTATAAAGTACAAGTTTACCAAAATAATTAACTAAAATATGAAATAATCTATATCTATATTCTAAGTTAATCTAAATAGGTATAGAAATGTTATAAATGATATAAACTGAAATACTAATGCTAAATATTTTATTTGTATATTTAAATGAAATAAGAGGGATAAGGTACTAACTTTAGATATCTTACCTCATGTGTGTCAAGATTTAATAAGATGATGAGCGAACAGAAGCAAAAAGATGACAGGTAACCCAAAAAATTATAGCAGGTGAAGATCCGACTAGATTGGGGTGCTTAGAAGCCGACTAGGATGCCGATGGGTTCCCGGTCTGTTGTGTGGGTGCTCTGGTCTACAAAAAATCTCAGGATCTAAATCTGACAATGTCGCTAGGTCTTCGTAATGTCTTTACCCTTGTCATGTGGTTCTCGTAGTACTTTCATTGATTTCATTGTGAACTTGTGATGAAGATCTACCTGTAAAACCCCATATAAAACATCAAAATATTAAAAATGAAAATGCATATGAAGGGGTCGGATGACCTTAGCTATCACAATGGTGGACTTATGAATAAGCATTGCACAACATTCCAAACTCAATGTAGTGTTCTATGATTATGTGTGCAATTATATACCTAATGTTCCCTAGTGCCAATGACACGGAGATAAGGGGCAATAGCTAGATGTAAAATGAAAATGGTGGATGAAATAGAATGAATACAACCCTTCATATATGTGTGTGTTGCAATGATGCCCAAATGTAGTCCCTTGCCTTAGTGACATAGCTAGATCTTAATGGTAAATAGTCCGACCATAAAATAGTGAGTATGTTATGTTTATATAGGGATATCTTGTTCAAATTTCGACACTAATGACCCCACATGCCGACTAGCACCTAAGGGAATGAGAGGAAAAATTACAAAGAATGACCTCAAACAAATAAATTAAATGTAAGTGTTTTCGGGACCGGGAGCCTAAAATAAGGACCGAGGTGCCAATGGGCGCCCAAGACTACCCTAGGCACCCTAGTCAAAGACTAGAGACAA
>CM031238.1:685792802-685858037 GCA_018340775.1 Taxus wallichiana var. yunnanensis | reverse complement strand
TAGTGTCCCTCTTACCCATTTACGTGCTTAGGTAACTTTGGGGCGCGTTTGCGTCACCAACTATCCCCTTGAGATATTATCAATCGTGATTTAATCACCTATCTCTAAATTTAATTCATTTCATCATATCTTGCCCATGGGTAATTAAATAATTAAAAATTTAATTACGCTTCTTCCCATGCATCTTAATCACTTATCTACCCCAAATTTATTTTACCCATGTACCACATCTATTCTTAATCTTCCCTAAGCGGGATATTTTCCCGTAGTCGGATAAGCCTTTTCTTTCTCGAATCAATCAATTAAGGCACCTCGGGAGTCTTTTCCATGATCGGCGCCGACCCATATGGTGGCGCCGATTTTCAAGAGCGGCGCCGATTATAAAAGCAAGCCCAGAACTCAGTTCTAGGGACGGAAAAGAGCGAAGAGACCGAAAAGAGGCGAGCGAGTGAAAGGAAGCACTTTACCTGACGAGCAGTGAGAAAGAGAGATCTTCTTAGCATCAATTGTCTCGGTTAGGGCAGATCTGTCCTAATCAATCCCTGAGAGGAGCACAGAGTTACTCTGCCGTATCATATCAACACCATACACCATTATCTATCATCTGGTGACTCTGTTCCAGCGTCTCTCCATCTTCGGCACATCCTACAGACAACATTCACCTTAGATCCCGAATCTCTCGCCATACGAGTCCACACGATTGGTGATCGCCTTGATTGACCCGATCTTATCGATCGGCGTCGATCGGTCGATCGCCGCCGATCGGTCGATCGCCGCCCGATCACATCGATCGCGCCGATTCTACCACGATCGGCGCCGATTTCCCTGCAGACAGGTAAAAGGTCACAGGTAACACAAATTTAGCATTATTTCTCAGTTCCTTGTTTTACGTACTTCACATCTGCTTCATTGGGTTACATTTTTATTCTGTGATCGAGAGAATCTAGTCTTTATTTACATCTTTTATCATGTATCTTTGCTTTTCTTTATTGGCGTGGTGACATCCTTGAGGAAGCTTATCGCTTCTCGGACCCGCTTCTCGGGCAGTCCACCCATATATCTTCTAACGCCATCTTTTTCTGTCAAGCACCGGTGTTTTGCAGGTTACTCGGATCTATTGTGCGAATTGCTCGTGTGCGCCCGTCTTATCTACATCGACTTCCTCATCCGTCTACATCTTCATCAGGTATCTATTTCATTGAGGTTTTCGGGGTTTTGTGTTTAGTTTGGTGCATTAACTTGGGACGGAGTACAAGCACGAAATTCTTGATCTACATTACAGCACGCCGGTGGGACATGAACCAAAGTCCCTTATTGGTAAGTTCATCTCTTTTCTAGTTTTGAACTTTGTTCCTTTTCTTCTTGATTTCTATCAGTCTATTTGAACATTTCTGTTCATCATTTCAATCTTGCTTTTAGTGAAGTCATTATCTTGAAATTTTTCTATTTTCTTAAAATAGAAATTTTCGTTCGCATTATCTGGATGTATCTTTCCGGATCTTGTTTGTTGTTTGCTTGATCCTTTCTTGCGGAGCACTTTGCTTGTTCGTAGGATTGTTCGGGGAAGAGCTCAACAACGCGCTTTTGAAGTCCACACACCTTGGAGAGCTAAAACTACAGGTATTCCTCTTTTCGGTGTTTTCTCCTTTTTAGGTTTTCTTTGTTGGTTGTTTATCACATCAAACACTTCAGTTTTGGTGCTTAAAAAGAACCTAATCGCATTTAGGAAAGAACTTGTTTGAATTGTCTTCATCGAAATCAAACATTTCGTTTTAAGTGCTTAAAAAGAACCCTTTCTTTTTCATTGCTGCATGCTTTGTCATCTAGTGTTAATTAGGTTGGAAAATTGATCAAAATCGGTAGTGACACTATTTGATTTTTATTTTTCACCCTTGCACACAAAGCCAAAATCACTAGGTATAAAGCATCTAAACAAAACTCCTTCCCTGGCCTCGCCTACTTGGAAGTGATATCCAAGAGGAAGAGCCTACGCGGTACTCGGGCCGCGCTATAAATTCACGAAAGATTTTGGTATATATTGGCAAAGCACCCGACTCCCTTATCGCAGCGGTGTGTGAAGTGCGGGGGTAGGCCCCTATATCAAGCCACGTACCGGTCTTTTACTGAAGTGCCTTCGGGACTCCTCACCAAACATTACCCAAACCATCCCTAGTTTGGCTATCTGAGTAGTTCCTGTTCTAAAAAGCCTTCCCTAACATTTTCATTTCTTAAAAGCATCAAAATTTAAAGGAGATAATCACTTACTTGTTGCTTGAACTATTTGTGCATTAGTTAAGACAATCTTCTTTCTTGCTTGTTTATGGCGGCTATCACCCGTTCACAATCTAGGAAAATGGCCCAACGAGGTTCCTTCTTCCTCAGAAATCACCACCGGCGTGGATGTTTGGCACCCCTCAATCTTCCTCGGGACCCTTTGTTAGTGGGTTCCCCCTCGTAGTCGTATAATCCTTTCCATCAAGCCAAAACAATCCCATCACGTCGGCTTCTCCTAGTCCATCGAAATATCTTCGACTCGAGTCTATTCCTCGCGGGGATCTGAATTTCGAGGCTCTCCTTGATCGCAATCCGGTAGCCCTCATGGACTATCAGTACACAAGTCGATCAAATATCGACCAAGACCCACCAATCCGAGCAGTGTACAATTATCCTCGCGGATCATCCCAGGCCTCTTTAGAGCGGTTTGCACCATCTCTCTTGCCTCGAGCCACGGAGAAGGGTGAGGCCCTATGCCTCCCTTTTCTCTTCCACCTACCATGTCGACTAATTCTCAATTAGTCTTACCTATCCCTAACACTTTGCAGCTACCTCGACTATTCCTGACCCATTTAAGAGAGGTCTTACGCCTTGCTTTATAGTAAATTAAATACTGCACATCCGCACATTGCCGTCGATTCGTCTATGCCCTCTATCGTTTCTCAAGGTCAATACCTCTTCATGAGCTGACCCCCTCCGAATAGGCGGTTGGCTCCTACTTCTACTTCTCGTCCTCAGGGGTCTTTCTTCCGATATTCCAGCTCTTTGTGACATTCGCCCATCCTCTAGTATCGGCACCCTTGATACCTAATTCAGTGATAGAAGGCCCCTTTGGTCTTGTTCCCCAACATGACCAATCAAACCAACACTCATATTCCTCAATCTATCCGATCGATCAACCAACATAGAGTCCACGATCACGGGCTCCATCCGTCACCCTGACCTTTATTTGCTCGACCACTTATTATCTCGCATGACTTTGCTATCTGTGGTGCCTGCACGACAAATACCCCACCGGTGTCACCGAGAACACTGGTTATTCCTCTTATAATCCTATCAACAACAGATGAATCCCCATTGACACCTCACCACACCCACTACTTGCTTCTCATGTAGGACAAACCGATGTACCTCCTCCCCGATCGGATGTGGTTCAATTTCTCTTGAAAATTGCGAGACTTGGAAGCCTCCACAAAAGGAGCCCGCCCTTCATACTCCTTTGAAGAAGTATGCAATGAACCCATTCATCCTTCGGTGGCTTTTAAGCCTTATCCTCCCCGATGGGAACTTCCCAAATTCTCAAAATTTCATAGTCGGGAAGACCCCTGACAACATCTGCGAGCATTGAACATGCTTGCTACCTCATTGTCCAAGATCGGGAGCTCATGCTCCGTACCTTTCCTATGTCTCTAGCGGGTCCGCTTTGGTTGTCTGATAATATTCCTCAACATTCATTATTTTCTTTCTCTCAATTGGCCCCAAATGTTTGTTGAGAACTTCTCAATAAATATTGCCCATAAGATCTCAATCACGAGATCTTTTCTGACATTCGCATGATTTGTGATGAGTCTATTGCGAGACTTTGTCGCTCGTTGGAGAGGGATAATCGACCAATTGTCCTTCTCTCTTCCTCAATCACTGTGGATCGAGCTGTTCACCCGATCTTGCGCTAGTCACATTTCTTCCACGTTAAGAATCCAAACTTTCCACACCTTGAAGAAGCCTTCACATGATAGCACGCATGAGCTCGAATCTCGTGCCATTGAACAAGAAAACTAAAACTTCGCTCCAAATCTAAACCCGATTTCTCTCGGTTCACCAAACCAAATTCTTTTCCTCCTAAAGATAAGAATCAAGGGTCCACCAATCTATCGTATTAAAAACATCGAGAACCGATAGTACTCTAATCAACCACCACGAAGAGACCCTTCATACGCTCGAAAAGGGGCTTCATCATCTCGATCCTTCGCTCCATTGGGGAATCATATGCCTCCATCTTAGGAAAAATGTTGGAAGTTCGCATGATCGAACTTCCACCCATTAGAATATTGATGAAAGTCGAGAAACGTCCTTTGTGAGTACGAGAGAAAGCGATTTTTGCCACTATCGTAGAACCGAGGGTCATGACATCGAGCGATGTCGGACTTTCAAAAATCTTGTCCAAAAATTCATTGATAAAGCGAGCTTATTACGGATAACCCAAATGCTCCCAAATCAAGCGCTGGGCGTTTTCAAACAACCCTTCCCCAATCATGCCCCAAATCATAATTCTTGAGAATCTCAAAACCAAACACCCACACTATCGACTTCATTTCTCTTGAAGAATCCGCACGAAACCACATCATCTACAAGCGCAGCTTGATCGAATCAGAACCCTCTTCCACTTCACCAATCTTTGGAATTCCTCCATCCTCGGATAACCCATCTTTGGATATTCCTACATTGCTAAACACGGAGTCATCTCTCTCCGCTCCTTTGTCCAGATCTCCCATCCATACCGAGGCAGTGTCTTCCTCATCTGTCTCATCATCGGACATCCTTTGATGCTCGAGGCAATTACATCCCTTGAGTTTCCACTTGAGACACATCTACTTACTTTGCTCCCATTCCGGCTCTGACTATGCCCTTGATAAACATCCCTATAATCGTGCGAGGCTTCGGCGGAAGTGTCCTCAACTTTGACTCTTCCTATCTCTTTTCCTATAGTAGTTCCACCCATGATCACCACACCAAAAGTGGTCCCTTCGCATGAGGAACTTCTTCATCACTTACTTCTTCCATCACTAATACTACTTCACCTATTCGGGAAAAATCAAAAAAGTAACACCAACACCTGCACACTCGATTCCTCAACCTAAACCGCGACATGACCAAAATCTAACATTATACCATCAATATCTCCCCATTTGCTTCCTCAAAAAGGTTCTGATCACCTTATGACGTTGAAGTTGTCACCATCCACGAAAAGGGAAGCCCATATTTCGGACCATCAAAACTCTCGGTGTTCTTCCACAAAAATCTCTCTCCACGCCTCATAAGCGATTAGATTTGCCCATTTGAGAAGGCATCTTCTTCTACACACCTATCAAAGTCATCATCTTCTTCTTCATCAACATCCCTAAAAGTAGACTTACCTACGAAAAGATGCCACTTCTTCTATCAAAATCCTCATCTTTGTTACCAAAAATCAAGACACCTATCTTCCTCCAAATTCACCTATTTTGGGAGCTTCTTCCTCTTCAAACCGACATTATCTAAATCATCAGTAAATCCGACTAAGCAACCCCCTTTGTCTCCAAAAAACCGCAAAAATTATCGCATCTCCATCCTCCTCAAAATCTATCTTAGGGACTCCTCCTCCACGAAGACAATCATGTCTCATTTACTCCCATCCCAAGCACCCAAATTGCTCCTCAGAATGTCCAAACAAATAAGAGGATCCCTAATAAAGCTGTTAAACCTAACATGCAAGTTCTTTTACCCGTGGTCGGTTAAGGTAAAAGAACCATCTCCAATATCTCTATCCTCATCTTCGTCTACCGGATTCTGCGAAATCCTTCATCAACTTATCAATCTTCAGCCATAACCCTTCCTCGATTAAGCCTTATAACCCCAAAGGAGTGAAACCTACGGTTTAACTACGATCGATTTGTGCTTACCACCGTACTCCGAGTCATGACTTTGAAGGATGTAAAGCTCTTCAAGCCGTTGTCGAGAACCTTACGGAAGAAAGTGACCTCTTGTTGGAGGAGGAACAAGTACCTCTGTTACCCTAGCCTCATCAGAACCTCAACCATCCATTCGGACCTCTAGTGGTTCCACTCCACTTGATCTCCCTCCTTCCCAAATTGACACAATCCATATCGCCACTAGAACCCAACATTATCATAACCCATCTTCATCTCAACATCTAGACCACGGGTTGTCATTTTTGCAGCCCACGAAGGCGTGTCTCCTTCCTCATCGGCCCCCCGACCCAAGGTCTCCATTCGTCTTTGCACCTCGGACTCAAGTTCCGTATCCGTTGAGGAGAGTGTCATGAAAGCAACTCACCCAAGCTCGGTCAAAATGTCTCTTTTTGACCTCATCAATCCTCTCCACAACATCGCGGGCTCTGTCGATGTCTGCGTCGCATCGCGATAAATTCCGATGAGCCCCTGACCCTTCAGTGGGTTGTTGGATTGAATGGTCCATCGACCGCCATTTCTTTTGAGGATTCAGAAATTCCTCATCTTTCTTGAGAGGATTTGGAGGCTCCTCTCTTCATCACGGTCAAGTCAATAACTTGCCTTAAAGCGTGTTATGATCGATAGTGGAGCTGCTCTCAGCGTCATCTCTTCCACACATTCGAACAACTTAAGTTACCTAAGAATGTGGTGTCACCTCCGCCTTTAGCCCTTCGATCATTTAACGATCAGCTTTGAGTCACTCTAGGAGCTGTGGTCTTACCCATCCGAGTAGGTAAAAGGCTGCTCCATGAACTCTTCTATATTGTCGAAGGAAAATTCCACTATAACATGATCCTTGGGCGCTCTGGGTTCGCGCGATGCATTGTGTCCCATCCACCCTCCATCGATGCCTAAAATATCAATATGAGGGCAAAATCTACACCCATCAGGAGATCCTTTTCCTTACTGCGCACGCAATGCGACATGACCACAAGAGTGCGCCTTTAAAAGAAAATGCATCTTCTCCGGATGGGGCTTCATCTTCTTCCATACTGCTGACCAAACTACAGTTGCGAAATCTGGAAGAGACATTGCAGCGTTTCTCACTAGGAGAGCTTCCTCTCTTTTCTTTCGATGCCCATCTCAAACCTAATGAGTATGGTAGACCCGACAAGCAACCTGAATATCAATCAGGTCTCGGTCGCATCGTTACCATTGGTTTGCCCAATCAGCGGACCAATTTCATCTACGGTGGTCTTGATACACCTCATTATTGTCGGATTCTCCTCCTGAGAGCCAAACCTTACCTAACTTGGGGTTTGATTATCTCTGAGAATCCACGTTTGCAAAAACTTATCTATATCGATGCGCGTGGAAAGGTTTTGGCCTTGGAAAATATGACAAGGTATACATGACCTCAAATCCATTCCTACTCTCATGCCACACCAAAAGTTTGGTTTGGGATTTAAACCCATTTCAAAAGCCACTTGTCACTATTCTTGATGAGCCTCTTCCTCTTGAAGAACCATCTTCCCCCACCAAATCGAAGCATCACTTGATGTGGACGATGACATTTCCATCCCACCTAACTTTTTTTTTTTTTTTTGATCAATACCATTTCCTTGGGACCTTTAGTCTATGAGACTACAATCGAGTGCGCTTCATACCATTAATCTTCCTGAGATAGTTGGAGCGACTCTCCTACTATCAACACTATCCTTTGTGCGGATGGCGACGACTCTGTCCTCACCTATCCAGAGGGCGGAGGATTCATATCTTCCCAAAACCATTCCTTCGGACACGTCTGCCCTTCTCAGCGAGGCCACTATCGACCTTAATATAAGGACTCTGAAGACCCTCGCATCATTAAGGTCGGCCCGATCCCTTGATCCACAAGAATTGGGGACTTTACTACTTTTCTTTCCAAACATCGTCAAGCCTTTGCTTGGTCATACGAGGATATGCGGGACTCGATCCGATATTGTAGTCCTGATATCGTTACCCTTCCCAACATCAAACCCAGTCAAGCAAAATTACGTAAAATGCACCTAGAGTAGCCCTTCTTGTTAAAGAAGAATTACAGCGCTTGCTCTCGGCTAACTTCATCGACCCATCGATTATCCATGATGGGTGTCGATGTAATACCGATAACTAAGGCTCTTTGGGAAGATTAATTTGTACCGACTTAGGGATCTTAATCGGCTTTGTCGAAGGATGATTTTCCTCTTCTAATATCGACCAACTCGTAGATTTAGCTGCGGGTCATGAAATGCTTTCTCTTATGGATGGTTTCTCTGGATATAATCAAAT
This sequence comes from Taxus wallichiana var. yunnanensis, assembly GCA_018340775.1. Taxonomy (NCBI): domain Eukaryota; kingdom Viridiplantae; phylum Streptophyta; class Pinopsida; order Cupressales; family Taxaceae; genus Taxus; species Taxus wallichiana. The sequence goes on along the minus strand of CM031238.1, from coordinate 685,849,785 downwards.
CCTCATCGCTGAGAAGACCAGCATAAGACTTCCTTCATAACTCCTTGGGGACCTTTTGCTATCGTGTCATGCCCTTCGGTCTTAAGAGCCGGAGCGACTTATCAGCGAGCGATGACCTACATCTTCCATGATCTTTTACACAAAGCTGTAGAGGATTACGTTGGCGATCTCTCGGCAAATCAAGCGTCGTCGGGAGCATCTTTTCATCCTTGCACCTCTCTTTGAGAGGCTTATCCGCTTTTGTCTTCGTCTAAATCCATCTAAATGCGTGTTTGGGTCCTCCTCAGCAGTAAACTTTTAGGGTTTATCATTTCCATCGGGGTATTGAAGTGGACCCCTTAAAAATAAAAGCCATCCTTGAGATGCCTCCCCGTCTAACTTAAAGCAACTCCATGAGTCTCGAGGGCGTCTTGATCGGTCGTCGTTTTATCTCCCGATTGTCGGACCGTTGTCGACCTTTTCACCATCTTCTCGTAAGAATGTTCATTTCAAATGGGATGAGCATTGCCGAAAAGGCCTTTGATGATCTCAAAGCTTATCTTCTTTCTCCCGTGCTTACACCTCCACGCGAGGAGCCTTTCTATCTTTATATCTCTGTGGTGACCATGCTCTGGGAGCCATGATTTCGCATCGGGACACTTGTGGTAAAGAACAAGCTGTCTATTACATCGAGTCGCACCCTCGTGAGTATGAGACACGTTACTCAGGGGCTGAAAAACTATGTTGCGCTCTCTTCTTTGCAACTTCTAAGCCGTCATTATCTTCTTAATCACAAAACTTACATCGTCACAAATGTCGATCCCCTCAAGACAATTCATGCAAAGCCTTATCACATGATGATCGCATCACTCGTTGGCTTATGCTCATGACGAGAATTTGACCTCGAATTTATCCATGAAAAGGCTATCGAGGGTCGGGTTATTGCGGATCAACTAGCTAGTGCTCCTCTTAGGACACTCAAGACCCCCTTGCTCGATTCCCAGATGAATTTATCAACAAATCGATTTTGGTCTATCTCCATTTAAAGTAAAGCTCTTCTTTGATGGATCGAATGCAGTGAGGGGAGGTGCGGGTTTCGTGATGATTCCTCCTTGAAGTACGCCTATCGAGTCGCGCACAAATTGAACTTTGAGTGCACCAATAATGGTTTGAGTCTGAAGCTCTTGTCTTAGGACTTCAAAATGCCATTAATCTCGGCGCTCGTCATATTGACATCTTTGGTGATTACGAACTCATCGTTAATCGAGGTCACGGGTGTCTATCGATGCAAGAATGATATCCTTGAAAATATCGCGACATTGTTCTTGCCCGACTCGATCTTTCGATAAGTTCACCATCGATCCATTCCTCGTCACTGCCAAATCGATTCGCGGATACCATGGCCTCATTAGCATCCCTTATCCGCCTTTTTCACGAAGACTCGCGTCTTTATGTGGTTTGTCTGCGATTAGATCAACCATCTTATCTTGACGACTAACCCGATCAATCTTTGTCTGACCCATACTCGGGATGAGTGGTATCAGCGAGATAGTTGATTATCTATCTCATTCGGTGCTTCCTCGAGATCGACTTCGATGGTAGAAGGTCTTTTGTCAGCCATTGATCATTTATTCTATCTGGCGGGATTCTTTACAAGCGCGGCTTTGATGGTATTTTGCCGATGCCTCAAAACCCATGAATCATCTAAAGCTATTCGGGAGGTCCATGGCGGTATCTGTGGTGGACATTTTAGTGGTTTAAATTTGTGGCTAAGCGCATCTTACGTTTGGGATATTATTGGCCTTCTCTTAATCAAGATTGTTGTGAATACACTAAGAAATGCGTCAAGTGTCAGCAACATTCCAATCTCACGCACGTCCCTAGTCAGGCTTTGCAACCTGCGGCGGATTTGTGGCCTTTTTCACAATGGGGCCTTGATCTTATTGGTCTCATCAATCCCGTTCTTCACGAGCGTCATCATTCTCATCATTACGCCTTTGAGTACTTTCTTAAGTGGGTAGAAGCTATCCCTCTTTCTTCAACAAAGGCTAAACCCATAGTTGATTTTGTCTATCAACACATCATTTGTCGCTTTGGCGTTCCACACAAGCTCATCACGAGATAATGGTAAATCCTTGAAACGTCGATTTGCAAAATCTACTGCAATGCTTTCAAAATCAAGCTCAGTTTTCTTCTCCATACTATCCTCGAAGCTAATGGTGGGGCGAAGCTTCGATAAAACTTTGCGTAATATCCTCGCAAAGTAACTAGTCGAAATTTGGTAGGGATTGGCATCTACATATCCCTTTCGCTCTCTGGGCTTATCGGACTAGCATTCGTACTCCTCTTTGGTGCTACTCCCTTCTCTCTCGTCATGGAGTGCAGGCCGTCCTTCCTTTGGAGGTCCAAATCCCATCTCTCAGTGTTTCTCTCGGAGAATTTGTCTCGATGAGGATTATCGTCAAAATCGTCTAGCTCAACTTGAATTATTAGATGAGCGGCGTCTCAGCGCTCTTGAGCATCATCAAGTCTATCTCGGCGTGTCAGCGTGCTTCTGACAAGCATGTGCTGACACCAAGTGACTTCAAAATTGGTGACCTTGTTCTTAAGGAAAATCAAAATGTCACTACACTCGAAAGGAGTCAACGTGGTAAGTTTGCTCCCATTTGGATGGGTCCCTACATTATCACTCATAAATATGGAGTGCAGGGCTTATCGTTTGTCTTCCATGGATGGTATCCACTGAAGCGAGAACCTCTTAATGCCTTGCATTTACGGCCCTTCTATTGTTAAAATCTCTCTTACACAAATCTAGTCGCATGACTCGGATCTTCCATCATCCTAATAACTTGATCATCTACTTTCGTGGTGATTTGAAATTGTGTGGTTCTCCGCCTATTGCCTCGTTTACCTTAAATATGAGTATCGCGGCTCTACTCATTGCGTTTCTTTTGGATATGTTCCTCCTCATGGTAGGAATACCTTAATCACCACTTCATCTGTCCCAGTACTTATCTTAATCGGATCTGCTCGGGGCATGAGTACATGTTCTTCCATGTTCTCCTCCCTTCATCGATCTATCTAGGTCTAAACTCGGCTTCTTCAAAGAGTTTCAAAAAAAAAAAAAAAAAAAAAAAAAAAAAAGATCTTATCGAAAAGATGGCAGTCCCTCGAAGGACGACTATCCATACATTGTCAAGTGAATCAAAAAGCAAATAGACCATACCCTCGAGGATGGATATATCATACAAATTTCAAAATACGGACCGCTCCCTTGAAGGGGCCAATTTGTTTCTCAAAAAAAGAAATATTCAAGGCTTCTTGTAATCAATCAGCCTTCGGTCGGTTTATACACTTGTTAGCATCTTTGAAAGACTTCCCGCATCGATCGGTCTTTCCATATCAAGCAAACTTCCCACATTGATCGGTTTGCTTTTTTGTCCCAAATCATGAAGGCTGAGATTTTAGACCTTTTGTCGATCATATGGAGAATCTATTTTCCTATCATGGACATGTATTTGTCCCTTGTAGGTTCCGACAAGATACTTACTTTCTTTTCTTTCCATTTCTATCCTAGATGCGGTTTTGCGACTAGTTAGTGTCGGGTTTATTTTAATCTTATATAGGGCCTTGTATGCTTGGTCTTTCGGTTTCTTATCTGGATCTTCTCTGTATGGTCGGTTGGAAGTCGACTTATCATTTCCCTTCTTTTCAGTGTCTTCTCTTCTAAGTCACGGTTATTTCTGCTTTCATCTTTTGCTCTTCTGATAAGCATTCTCCATTTCTTTGTCTTGCATCTGTTGAATTGACATTTCACATGTTAATTCAATCAAAATCTATCTTCTATCAACATTCCTCTTATCTATCAAAACATCTATCTTTATTCATTTCTCATTAAAATTACATCCATCTATACATCAAACGCATCTATCTATCTATCCATCAAAATATTTAAAAGCTATGTCCATCAAGATACTTCCCATCATCTATCAAAATTAAATCAATCTATCTAACCACATCCATCTATCATTTATCCATCTATCTATATCTATCCAATCACATCTATTCTATCACATTTCAATCTATCTAATCACATCCATCTATCATCTCATCAATCTATATCTATCGATCACATCTATTCTATCACATTTCAATCTATCTCATCACATCCATCTATCATCTATCGATCTATATCTATCGATCACATCTATTCTATCCACATTTCAATCTATCTAATCACATCTATTTCTATCATCTATCGGTCTATATCTATCGATCACATCTATCTATATCCATCTATCCATGTATATCAAAACCAAAAAGTATAAGTACAATTGTATGCCAAATCATATGATGAATCTATATATATACATGTGTGTTTATACAAAAATGGGTGGCTTTCCATCAAGCCATCTATACAATGCCTTCCAATCGAGGCTACATCACTATACAAATGCAAAGTCTATCAAAACTCTATATAGTAAAATCCGAAGCATGGAGGACACTATCTCCTCCACCCTCCTCTCCACTGTTTGTCTCTCGACCGCCACCGAGTCGAGCTCGATGCACTGCTGCTTTGGAGGTCTCGGCCCACCTCGATCTCTCCCGGTGCTCCCTCACTTTGAGGCTCCGCTCATTGTAGCCGTCCTGCTCTCCTCCTCGCCCCATAGAGGCACATCACGGGGCATCTTTTTGCGCTAGGGCATCCTCATAATATCTCACCTCGTGAGGAGGCGAGTACGTCTTAAGGCTCACGGTGCCGGTGCTCGTGCGAGGCTGCTTTGGTCTGCTTGGCGCTTCTTTGGTGGCGCCCCTCCTAGGGTCGTGCCCTGTGTGCCAGACTCTGATGTGGCACCTGTCTCCCCATACTTGGCCCTGAGGGCCTCCCTATGCCGAAAATAGCGGTCCCGCTGCTGGATCACTGTATCTCGCTCCTGCCGGCGGTGTCTCTCTCCGCAATCAGGGCATCCCTCTCCTCTGTCAAGGCCCTAATCTCCTCTAGAGCTACCTGATGTGTCTGTATCAGTGTGGCATGCTCTCCCTCTAATCTGTCCAGTATAGCAGCTATGTCCTCCTCCCCAGCATCTATCGAGGGCGGGAGATGTCGTGGAAGCTCTGTATCGTACCATGCTGCGTAGCCCTCATCCACCCCCGCGTCATCATCACTATCTATGGAGGGTGGAGCCTCTCTCAGTGGGTCTGCCGGGATCAAAATCGGCAGATCTGTCTCTCTGCCATCCCGCCTATATGGTGTGTATGTGGCCGGTACTGTCTGTACTAGACCAAACTGCCTCAGTATCCGCATGAATGGGACCCGCTCCCACATATCCGGCCTACGGCCCCTGACAACCCGACTCCGTCTCAATGCTACCAAGTGGGCATCCTGACCAACCCATATCGGAAATGCCCGATATGGCCTCAATCTTTGATCGGGTGTAAGCGTCTGGCGCTCGAGTACCACTCGGTGATCACTGTATCTCTCTGCGGCCATGTCGGCCCGCCATCTCCGAAATCCATAATCCACACCCCCCACTGCTGCTGGCATCCACGGAAGCCGGATGGCACGATCAACTGCTTTATATATGCTCGTATGCCCGTGATGGAGCACAAAGGGTGACATCGATCCCTGTCCTCCGACCAGTGGTGTACATCCATAGCTCATAATATACTTGAGCTATCAGGGCATCGCGAAGGCAAAAACCTGTCTATCTTTGCGAGAGCTGCGAGATGTCGCACACTGTCTAGTAGCAATGTGATAGGAAATCTCCCACCTCCTGAGTCTGGCAGAGCAAAATAAGATATAGCCATCTGAATCAGGGCTATCCACTTTGCTCAGAGGGCTATCATGCATCTCTTGTGAGGATATCCTCACTTGCCCAGAGATCTTATCTCGCATCATCTGCTCTGTCTCTGTACAACCGCACCAGGGCCCTCTGCTGCTGCTCTCGGGGTGTGATCTCAATCGGGTCCCCCGTAATCGGTAATCGGAGGATCCTGTATACATCCTCATGGGTGATAGTCATCTCACCCGTCCTAAACCAAAATGTGCACGTGTGGGTGTCCCACCGTCGCACGATGCTCGCATGAGCTCCACATCCCGTGGCACTCGTCTATAATATCTAAATCCCCCGAGCCCGGCCAGCTCTAAATGCTGCCAGTCTGCATCTGTCACATCAGGCAGGATCGTCTCTAATAGCTCCGGGATGGCATCCCTCATGTGAAGGGTCTCTCGTGCCTGCATCCACGACATCAAAAGCATAATTAGTCTCTTATTTTCATAAATCACATCTTCCCAAATCATACAAATCAATGAACTTCCATCAGTCGGCGTCGATTTGATAAAATCGGCGTCGTTCATTTTAGTCGGCGCCGATTATTACCAATCGACGCCGATCCAGTCGACGCCGATTATACCAATCGGCGCCGACTTCCTGGCCAGACGTGAACCAGACCCTGGCCTCATATCCATCCAAATAAAAATCAAAAAAAAAAAAAAAAAAAAAAAAAAAAAAAAAATAATAATAATATAACGAAGGGGTTCAAGAATGGTCACTTACCCCAGGTCGTGTCCTCCTGCGCTTCTGTCCGCTCCCAGAGGCTTCCATTGCGTTCAAATCTATCTCTGTCGGAATCAATCGTCACGTTGAAAATTAATCGTTCACGTTTTCCGTTCGCATATTTATATGCGTCTGGATTGGTCGGCGCCGATTTTTTGGGTCGACGCCGCTTTTTGTAGTCGTCGCCGATTCGTTTGGTCGCCGCCGATTTTTCTTGTCTGTTTGCCATAGTGTTGATACTTGGCTTTCTCATCTATCTGATCATTGTTGTGTGCTAAATCTTGTCTTTTGGCACATCTTTTAGATGTCATTGTCTATTTCGAGTTTGTTCCCTTTGCGTGGAGCACTCGCTTTTCTCTCGGCAGCTTAGAGTTAAACGGGTCTGTAGGCACTAACGTCGTCTGATTCATAGACCGTCTAGTTGTCCCTACCAATGTGTCTCTCTTTCGATGCTGACTATTTTGCAGTTCTCCTTACACTCGCGGGTCTGTAGGCACTAACGTCGTCTCATGAGGAGACCGGCTAGTTTTCCCTACCAATGTGAGTTCCTTAGGTTGCTGCCCTTTTGTTTATTTTTAATGCGTCCTCAATGATCAGCTCTACTCCAGCTATCCAACTGGGGCATCCTGCATTTTTCATCTACTTCTTTCAAACTCGGGATCATCTGTTTTATCATCCATCCCATCCCTAGTTTGAGGGGATCACATCACCACAATTCTTCCCTTCTTCCATCCCTTTGTTTTTGTCTCATAACCTTGCTTATCATGAGTTACTTGACAAAAAGGGGCAAAATGTAGACACCTAAAATTGGTTACTCAATTTAGTGTCCCTCTTACCCATTTTCGTGCTTAGGTAACTTTGGGGCACGTTTGCGTCTGTTATCCCCTTGAGATATTATCCAATCTGTGATTTAATCACCTATCTCTAAATTTAATTCATTTCATCATATCTTGCCCATGGGTAATTAAATAATTAAAAATTTAATTACGCTTCTTCCCATGCATCTTAATCACTTATCTACCCCAAATTTATTTTACCCATGTACCACATCTATTCTTAATCTTCCCTAAGCGGGATATTTTCCCGTAGTCGGATAAGCCTTTTCTTTCTCGAATCAATCAATTAAGGCACCTCGGGAGTCTTTTCCGCGATCGGCGCCGACCCATATGGTCGGCGCCGATTTTCTAGAAGCGGCGCCGATTATAAAAGCAAGCCCAGAACTCAGTTCTAGGGACGAAAAGAGCGAAGAGACCGAAAAAAGAGGCGAGCGAGTGAAAGGAAGCACTTACGCACGAGCAGAGAGTGAGAAGAGAGATCTTCTTAGCATCGATTGTCTCGGTTAGGGCAGATCTGTCCTAATCAATCACGAGAGAGCACCGTTACTCTGCCGTATCATATCAACACCATACACCATTATCTATCATCTGGTGACTCTGTTCCAGCGTCTCTCCATCTTCGGCACATCCTACAGACTACATTCACCTTCCGATCCCGAATCTCGCCATACATTCCACGATTGGTCGATCGCCTTGATTGACCGATCTTATCGATCGGCGTCGATCGAGTCCCGATCGCGCCCGATCGGTCCCGATCGCGCCGATCACATCAGTCGCCGCCGATTCTACACAGTCGACGCCGATTTCCCTGCAGACAGGTAAAAGGTCACAGGTAACACAAATCTAGCATTATTTCTCAGTTCCGGTTTTACGTACTTCTGTCTGCTTTAACATTGGGTTACATTTTATTACTGCTGATCGAGAGAATCTAGTCTTTATTTACATCTTTTATCATGTATCTTTGCTTTTCTTTATTGGCGTGGTGACATCCGCCGAGAAGCTTATCGCTTCTCGGACCGCTTCTCGGGCGGTCCACCCATATATCTTCTAACGCCATCTTTTACGTCAAGCTTAGGTGTTTTGCGGGTTACTCGGATCTATTGTGCGAATTGCTCGTGTGCGCCGTCTTATCTACATCGACTTCCTCATCCGTCTACATCTTCATCAGTATCTATTTCATTGAGGTTTTCGGGGTTTTGTGTTTAGTTTGGTGCATTAACTTGGACGGGTAACAAGCACGAAATTCTTGATCAGGCTCAATATGAAAGTTTGCTGATAGGTTTAGATCTGATTGTGGCCTTAGTCCCATACCTTGTTCTAAACAACATGTGTGACCAATCCGCTGAAAGATAGCCTCCAATTTTGGCTGTGAAATCTCTTGACAAACATAGGGCAAAGAGTGGTGGAAGGTCTATAACTGATACATCTTGTAAAACAACAACATTTGGGCATGCGTGCAAGGTAAGACTCAAGTTTCTAATCACCCCAACTGTTGTTATTGCTGTCCCATCCAATTGCACTACCCCTTTGGATATGGTTTCATATTGAAGTCCTAGCTAATCAGCTATTTGCTTGGGCATCACTGAGCTACTTGCCCCGGAATCAATCATGCAATTGTGCACCAATTGGTTTCCAATGATTAATGAGACGTAAAAGGGAGGGGGCTTCAAAATTTTACCTTGCTATCCTCCATGATTCCCTTCAGGCTGGGCAACATTTGTGAGTACCTTCTCTTGCATTTGGACTTGTTGATTTGAAGTTGTCCAGTCCTTCATGGTAGCTTGTAGCAAATCCCTTTGGCCTGGGATGGATAGTGATTCCCACATTGATATGTTTACATTTGTCTTCTTCATTTGATCAATGATGTTGAATGGGGATGAAGCATCCCTCTCTTCCTCCTCTAGCTTGCACTTTCATTCCTTGCAAATGAGTGGCAGCAGCTGGCATCTGAGTTGGTTTAGGAGCTGGTTTGGGTGCTCCTTGCATGTTTGGAACTACATTTTGTTTGTCAGGGGCTTGTGGAATGGTAGAAGGTTGTGGATCACTCGGAGCCAATGCCCCCTCACCAATATTCCTCTTCTTTGATCTTGTGTTAGCGGCTACACTCGAGAAATTGTTTGATTCATGCCACAAAAATCCTCAGCTTGCCAATTCACAAGTGCGGTATCATTTGGGCGTGTCTTCTTTGAGATGTCCCTTGTTGCTGATTTGTTTCTTGGCTCACTTCACCCTCAACGCTAGTAATTGTCACCATCAAGGCTTGGTTCAAAGCACCATTAAAGCACATAGATTGGTTGTGAGGTTCATTGCATGGGAAACACCAATCATACTCTTGAGCTATGTTGTTTTGGTGGCACTAAAGCTCGGATGTGGATGCAACATTGGGGTTATAGGGCTGAAATGGTCTGTTGGCAGGAGGCCTTACTTGGCTTTGATTTTGATTTGCAGCCTGAGTTGGTGACCTATTTTGTTGGTATGGGGGCCTAGCCTGGTACTGCGCTTGAGGCTGATACGGTCTAGCACTTTGAGCTTGCTGTCTTTTGATAGTAACCAGCTCATTTCCCAAATTTTGCAATTGTTTCATGACCTCTTGGAGTTCATTTGAAGCACTAGAGGATGAAGTAGAAGTTTCATTTGAACTTTGATTTCTAGGAGTGGGAATAGGAGCCAAAGTGGGTGCTTGACTAGTGCTTGGATTTTCTAAGTTCGGATACAAGGGCATGGGAGGCCTAGGAGCCGGTTTACCGGCTTGAATAAGACAGGTTTTCAGCCCTAATGGCAATGTTATAAGCAAAGGTAAGGTTGTGCCTCCCATAGATTGAATTAACATAGAAATATCATAATTCAAAGCCTTAAGATAGTATAGAAAAGCACCTTTTATTGCGTCGGCCCGACGCCACTTTGGAATCCTATACCAAGACCTTTGAAATTTGAAGTTGAAGTCGATACCATTTGCTCATTGGGAGCTCTCTTGATAGTTGTCAATTGTTCTAGTAGAGACAAATTGTCTCCTTTTCTCCAAACTGCTCATGGAGAACTATGCATAAGCTGATTCCAATTTGTGATAGAACCAGCTCAAGGCTCCTAAACCATTGTAATGCCTTCCCTTTGAATGAATATGCCCGTGATTTGATGACCACATCCATTTCATTTAACTCATGGATTGCATAGGCGTTAGCAATGTCTTTGACATGATCACTAGGAGTGGTATGATTTTCTCCGGTGAAAAATGGGATGTTCTTCAATGCTGAAATTAGAACTGGATTCTGTGCATTGAGGGCAAGTGGGCTGCTGCCAGTGAAATTGACAAAGGGATTCGGTGGTTGCGCCATTCTGATTGGTCGAAGAACTCTTGTTGATTGGATGAAAGGCCTACCAGGTGGAGGTGTTGACAAGGTTCTATTAGGTGGAGATGGAGATCTTTGAGCTCTTCTTCCCCTTCTTTCTCTGCCTGGAGATAGGTGTAGATAAAAAAACAATCCTTCCTCCCTAGTTCTTGACCTGGTTTGTATTCTTCTCATAAATTTTCTAGGCTTGGACTGCTGAAACCAGCGGATTATGCCTCTTTTGGAGTCGTTAGATGTGTGATTTCAAAGCTCCTTCAAAGCTGGAACTTACAACAAGTGCACATCGATCTTGTTGTAATGAAAGTGAAGACCTCTAATGTCCCACCTGGCGTGCCAGAACTATTATCACCGGATCAAAACACCCCTATGTTTATACAAGTGCATATACTTGAACTCATAGTGTGATTGGATAACATAGGTACTATCTCCAAGTTGTGGGACTTGCTACTCGAGATAGACCTCCAGAGAAAGCTGGTTCTTGCTCCTAAACTACCTACCACAATCTACTCTAATGCAGGGGAAACTAACTATTCTAATCTAACTTTCCAAGGGATCAGGGAGAGAGAGTGCATAAAATGAAAGCCTACACTAAAGCGGTGATACACCAGAAAAGGAGGGTGTGAGAGTAGTCTCCCAATGCGTGAGATAAAGAAGCAAAATGCACATTAGAAGGGGTGATGACAGTTCTCCACAATCTAGCAAAATGCATTCACAACAATATTTCAAACATACACAATGATAATGGATCCCTGCAAGAACATAATAATAGACACAATATTCTTATAACTAAGATTGGAGGGGCAAGAAGAATACAAGAAAACACAGCAGGGGAAGATACATCCACAAACTTGTATTTTATTGCTTCATGATATGCACAGTTCAATCTATTACAAGAAAAGGGCCTGGATCACCATGCAATTTTGATAGAGCTTTGCTACAAACCCCCCTTACAATGAGCCCAACACTCCAATTTATAGAAAAATGAGAAGAGAAAGAGAAGGAAAATGTAAATCCCGAAATATGTCCTTCAACCACTTGTAAGAGGAATTAAATGGATTAAAATAATTATATATTACTTGCAAAAGGCTCCCCATCTTCTTGTCTCATGTCTTGCGGCAGAGAAAGAATGATGACCATGCCTCTTAATTGCACTCTCAACTACCAAATAAAACAACTTTGTTATGAACCCGGCCACGTTTTATAAAAATATCCATCGATCTCTCACCAAATATATAATTTATTGATTGATGTGTGTCGGAGGATCAGAGCGAGGATTCCAACGGTACCAATTTTGTGCGATTTCATTGAGAAATGCAAAAGTTATGGCCTTTTAGTGCGGCGACTATTTTGGGTCCTAGCAGGCGTTTTGTCATTTGACGGAATGAGCATTAACGATTTGGAGCTGAATATGTTTATTTTATTTAAATATATCTACCCTCATTAAAAATAATAAATATTTTTTTTTTTGGCGTAGAGGATGTCGTGCTTGTTCCATAAAGTCAATTTGTGAAAATCGGAGCTCGGAGTCAAAAGTTATGGCCATTTGAAGTTCACGGGTCAAACGTTGACTTTTCTTCTTTGCCTTCGGCCGATTGCTTTTCACGTCCCTCGCGTCCCATGCGTACTTTTGGCCCAGATGTCCCAAATGAAAATCTCCTGCTTCGGCCGATTCGGGCTTCCTTGTTCCTATTTGAGGTGAAGACACGTGGCGAGATTCCATTCATTGGCGGCTCTTTCGGCTTTTCGCGTCCCACGCATACTTTTGGCCCAAATGTCCCAGACGAAAGTCCCCTATTTCAGCCGAATCGGCCGGTTCACATCCTCCACGTACTTTTGGCCCGGATGTCCCAAACCGTCTGGGACAAATATCTCGAACCGCCCGAAATGGACCAACTTGTGCCAAACTAGCGATCCAAGCGTCCGTGTGTACTTTTGGCACAGCTGTCCCAGACCACGCGAAACAAAAGACTTAGGCAATTTTTTCCTTCTTTCGGCCGATTCAGCTTTTCACGTCCCACGTGTCCCGACGTCCCAACTGTCCCGCAAACCGCTTGGACTAGGACTTAGCCGATTTTCTTCATTTTTTCGGCCCCAAGCTTGGTACAATGAACCTCAATACGATGCGAACCCTTGGACCGAAATGCCTTAACACGAGTCCCTGCAACCTTATTTTTGCATTTCTTCCATTTTCTCAACTTTGTTGGGATTTCTTCTTGGGTGGGAAGTTAGAAAAAGGTCGAGGGACTGAAAAACATGATTTTGGGCCTCGAATCAATCTTACTCACTCGGGATTGAATAATCTAATGCGTGTTATCAAAATTACCTTAAGGGTGAATTTTGGATAACACCTTGTTTTGTAATGTTTTAGACGGTCATTTTTACTGATAAATTCCCTTTACGATTCAAAATCAACTCGGCATCTCCCTGTACTTTGAGATTTTAGATTCATTTTTGTCTTGCCATCTCTAATCCTAATATCAAAGCTTTATATTCAGCTGTGTTATTAGTATTATCAAACTGTAACTTGAAAGCAAAGGGAAAGATCTCGAAATTTGGAGATATAAGAACTACGCCGGCACCTGAACCAGTAGTAGAATAGCTTCCTTCAAACTCAAGGGTCCAAACAGCGTTAGGATCTTCTTCTTTCACTTCTACAGAGGGCACCTTAGATGTTAGGAAATTATTACCCAAGCCTATGTCTTCAAAGAGAATTTGAGCCTTAGGGTCATCTGATTTAGTAACCAGGTACTTTACTTGTGCTTCAGGGTGAAGAACATGAGGAACTCCATTTACTAGAATTTTAGCTTTGGTCCAATCCATGTTGATTTATCCTCCAACATCTTTACAAAAGCCTCTTCCCAAAATAATCCCATAAGCAACTAGGATATCAGCAACTAGGATAGTCATTTTTACTCTCTTTTCTGGAAATGTAACAAATGCTAACTGTGCATCCTTGATTTGGCCAATCAAGGGGACTTGTTTAGTTTCCATGGAGTAACATCGTCCATAAGATTTAGTCAGTGTGAGTCTGAGGGCATGAGCTAATTTTGTGGGAATAACGTTATCAGAGGCTCTGAATCAATTATGCAATTGTTGAGTTTGAAACCGTTTATAAGTAAAGACAAATAAAATGGTTCAATCTTTCCTGAAGAAGTGGAAAAGGTCATATTACTCTGAGGTAAAGGCTGAGTGGGGCTAGGAAAAATTCCTTTTGAAGATGAAGGAATAACAACCTTGCTCCTAATGAATTTGGAAAGTTTCTCAAATTTCTCAGGGTTGGGTGAAGGTACTCGACTTCGACATTTGGATTTTGGTTTTCTTTTTGTGATCAATGATGTCAAAAGCGGTATATGAAGGAATGATGGAGGGCTCGATTAAGTTAAATTGGTATGAGGTGAGAAGTCTTGGCCTTAAAAGAAGGAGAAAGAGAGTTGGAAGGTGAATTTACCTTTCGTTATCTCCTTTTCGGTTTGTCTTTGAGATGGGAGATCCTCTTTTTCCATAACTACGGGAGCTTCCTTAATTTTTTCCTTAGAGCTTTCAACCACTTTATGGGGTTATGAGATTGGGATCGAGTGAAAACTACAAATGATTGTCCCTCATACTCATCTTCATCTTTCTCTTATTCTAAATAACCAATGCTGGAGTCACCAGTTGAATTGTCATAAGAATCATCAACATATCTTGAAGCTTGAAGGCTTCATGAGATTGCGATCTTACGGTTCCTCATCCTTCTCAATTATTTCAACTACTGCATTAATAGGAGGAGCTTCAATGGTCCAGCCTGGTGGGAGCAGTGATTAACCGATTCCTATCTCTTGTGGGAGTGCCATTGGCATTGTTGAAATTCCATCTAGGAATATCCGATAAGGAATATTGGTTGCTTGTTGAGACATTTGCTTCTTTAAAGTGATCAAGTCATTGGCCATCTTCTGAATCATTGGATTAGTAGTACTCTGAGAAGAACTCTGATTTTTAGGCTTAGATGATTCTCTTCTAATATTTCTAGCCAGAATAAGATCATCTTCTATTTCGGTGGTTGTAGCTTGAGTGGTGGCCAAATCAAGGATAACAGATCTTCTCAACAAGAAGCTCACATTAGGAGGTTGAGCATTGATGAAGAAACACTTCTGATTTTCAAGAGTAGGAATAACTAGGTTTGGAATCTTGTGGATCAGCTTGTTGAATTTGGCTATGAAGTCCCACATGGGTTCGTAAGACTCCTTCTTCATGTGTGTAAGCTATGCTAACAAGGCATGAGAATCTTCAACTAGTTTGAACCTTGCTTCAAATACAAATCTCATGGTAGCCCAATTGGTAATGCATGCATTTGGGAGATGGTAAAACCATTCGCTACTATGCCATGCAATGTTTTGATGAAGAGTCGAAACAGAGACATCTTTGTGAGCAACCCCAAGAACACCGCATGCAACAAAGAATGAGGCAATGTGTTCGTCAGGATGCTATTTTCCATCGCCGTTGAACTTAGGAATATTCTTCCATGATCCATGAGGTAGGTCATGCAATGGTGGAGTAAGGGAAAGAGGACCAATAGTTGTGCCCCAAGGCATAGGTTGTGCTGCCATTCTTCTAAATGAAGTGCGTATAAGAATATGAATATCCGACAAGAATAACACACAACAAGTTGCAAAAATTCTTTTCTTGAGGAATTGAGTCCTTCGGATGGGAGAAGAACTTCTTTCCCAGCTAGATGCAACACTATTGGGTGAAAGCTTGAAATTATGCTATTGAAGCAGATCAAAGAATGGATTAGTTTCACCCCTAGCTCGACTTGACCGAGTGAAGATCTTCCTAGCTAGCTTGAACTGGAAAATGGATCTTCTTGAAAATAAGGAAAATACGGAGTCGCCAGACACCAAAAGGATAAGCTTAGTCTTATCAATTCCCCAGTGGAGTCACCAAAAACTGTTGGTTGGATATTTTGTCACGCCAAAATATGAGGTTCAACCATAGTACATGGGATTAAATCCCTCCTCAAAGACAGGTGAGGCTGCCTATTTATTACTAATCTAAAACACAACAAAAATAATATGTACAATATTCACACTAATCTAACCATTGGGGTTGGGATAGAATCCCAAAATCCATATCCATAATAGGTGAAGATATTGCTTTTTCGAAATGAAATGGATCGGAAAGGAAATTACTATTATGGAAGAAACACAATGGAAAGGAAATGAGAGGAACATATTTTCTTTCGAGTAAACACAGAGCATGAAATAATCATATGAGCTTTAGATAACAAATGTAATGTTTGAAATGATTAGAACAATCAAGATGCTAAACAAAGAATAGCTTAAGATTATGAACATAAGAACAATATCTTAAGAAAGATACATCTCACAACACAAAGTTTGCAAAATAGCATCAGTTCTATTCCTTAAATGATTAAAAGAAAACACAAAGTCTTTCTTCTTCACAATAGATCTCAATATTCCAAAAATCTCAACCCTTTGGAATGCATAAGCGTCCCTTATTTATAATAAAAGGAGTTGAGAGAAAATAGGATAAATCCTAGAAAATAGTCTTTTTAATGAGAGTCCTACTTTGCTTGACTCTCACGCAGGAGACCAAGTCAAAATTTGCTTCCTATGTGATGAAACAAAAATGAAAAAGACATGTCGATTTCAGGATTGAAATGACATGCAACATTGTGCCTATTCTGTTTCATCATCTTTGTCTTCCTCCAACAAAGCTTGCTTGTCCCAAAATTCTTGGAACTTTTAGATTATACCCTACATCTCATTTTCATCAAGCGCGGTGGAATGATCACTCAGAACTTCACATGTTTCTGAGTATCGCTAGCGTTGCTAGGAAGCTTTTTAGTCTCTTGTTGAGTTTCCTTAGGGTTTCCAAAGAATGTTCAATTTTCACAAACTATCAATGATTTCCAGGCTGAATCCATAAGTTGGTTCATGTTGAATTGATTCTTGGATCTGTTTGTAAAGATCATCAACAGGAAGAATACCCGAGCTTTCACTCAACACCTTAGCACAAATCTTGACTAGCTCTTCTTCTATGTCATTCGTGCCATCGACCAATTGATCTCTTGATTCCCTCAATTTTTGCAAGCTTCATTGAGAATCTTTATTCTGAATCTAATGGCTTTGGTTAGTTGAAAATGTTTGTCCCCATGTGGAATGATGCCTTCTTCGACCAAGATGTGGGATGGAACCTGTTTCAGCATTTGGAGAGCTTCAAAAGTTAACTCTAGGTTCCCGACCTCTGCTGAAAATTCATCATCCATTTTCTCTCCATCCTTCTTTATATCCTCTAAGGATTTGTAGACTTCCATGGTGTCCTCGATGACTTCTTTTCCTTGCAGGAGCAGCCTTTGGATCCATTCATCGACCATTCTCCCCTTCTCATTAATCTTCTCGATCATGGGTACCGATGAGAAATCAAACCTGATAGGAGTAGAGGATGATGGTGTTGACTCAGGAGGCTTTGAGAGCTTGAGTAGTACTTCTATCAGCTGTTGTACTTTCTCTTTTAACTCATCTCTATTTTCCTTAGTTTCCTTTAGCTTCTGGCACAACACATTCATGGCATCTTGTGCATCTGTTGTGCTCCCTCCATTGTTACTTTCCCTAGAGCCACCCTTGTGATTTGATAATCTGTGACCATTATATCATCCTTAGTTTTATCAGCCGCGGGAGTAGAAATTTCTACAAATTTATGCCTGAGGCATCCATTGAAATCCTTGAAACTATTTTGGGTTTCTTGGCCGACTTGGTAGGAGTGACCTTGAGGGAACTGAAATCAAAGGTTGGTAATGGAACTACCACCTTCCTCTTCCTCGGAGTCTGATCTACTAACCATTGAGGTGTATTGGAAGAAGTTGCTCCCATTGTAGGTGTTATGGTCACATCTTCAGGTGGAGGAAGGTTAGCTTGTGGAGTGGTGACCACTGCAAGTGTAGCGTCCATGGTAATGGATTCAGGGAATGAAGGTGCAAAAGGAGGAGGCATGTCCATGGTTAACTGGGGTCTAGTGGGGAGAGGTGAGAGGCCAGAGAAGATACTAGCCATGGCTGAGGAACTTGGTGAAGAAATCTGAGGCAAGGAAAATTTGAATGGGAGGAGGCAAGGATTCCAAAATTAGAGCTTGAGAGATAAGAGGAAGACTTACCTCTGATGAAATGTCAACCAAAGAGGAATGGAAGGTTGAACAATCTCTTCTCCTGAAGGAGGATTTCCTTGTTTTGGTTGTGGAGGTGAATCAAGAACCTCAACTATTTATGGGAGAGTGGCCATTGGTGTAGTTACTTGATCTTCTCCCTTTTTGACAAACTTAACCTTTATTGGCCTCTTGGAAGGGTTCTTATCCTTTTCCTTTTTTCCCTTGGAGGGTCCCACTTCCAAAGTATCTAGTTTTGAAAAACTCCCTTCTTTATAACTCATTCCCAAGAAATGAGCCACGCCTTAGTACGGGAAAGAATTTGAGTAGCTCTTCCCGTGATAGAAGCTTTCTCAGCAATGGACCAATCAATGGCTGAGGAATACATATTGGTCTTCATTCAACCCATCATACGAGGCATCAAGGACACTCTCGTTGTCCTTAGTGCCTTCGGGATGTCAGATAAATCCAGCATCTAGATTTCTTCAATTGTCAACCTGTTATTGTCCTTTCTTCGGATGGAAACCTCATCCCGAAGATCAACCCAAATATCTTCTATGTTGGGAACATGTAGATATAAAGTCCCATATGATTTAAGGACTCCTCGGAAATCAAATCCATCTCTATGCTTCATGTGCTTCTTCAACTTGTCCTGAAGCTCATGCACCACATTCTTAGCTTTAACCATTATCGAGCACATGTGTACCTTCCGATGGAAATAGGGAAGGATATGACAGCCTTGTGTTTACTCTGTTGGAATTTGTGGAAATCCAACAATTGTCTTACCAACTCCATTAGGATCAGCTTATCACCTGGGAATCTGGGCAATCGGAAAGGATCACCGGGTACATGACCACCGAAGGTATGTGAACTTCTTGAACTACAAGAAGATACAACCCCATTTTGATACTTGGCCCATGCCTTCGTCAGAGACTCTTCTTTTCCTTAGATCAGGGTTCATCCTACGAGATATTTTCATAAAAGAAAGCATCATTCACTCTTCTGAATTGATCCTCAGAACCCTTCATTGTCAGCTGAGGGAAGTACTGATATATGTGTTTTTTACCCTATCTCCTTTTGCATCCAACCCTGGATAATTTCTCATGCCGGCTGCTGCATAGGTGACATATGATGACATATAGAATTTTCTAGTAGTCAAGACTGTCTTCATCTGGGAATCAATCTCATCACTTATAAGACTACTCCAATCGATCCCTTGTTCATTCTTCTTCATAATGACCATGAATTGATACATCCATCCTTGGAAGTCTCTTGACTCGGGGAGTCCAAATACTCGACTCAGCAGGGTGATGATGTCGCTGATTTCAAGGATGAAATCACTCCTGAGGGACAAACTTGGGAAACCTAGAGATAGTTGGCTTGGCCTTGATCAAGAACTTTTTATTCACATGCCTGATGCAGTCTTCTTGATCTTTGTCCCAGGATTTCTGTGTTGACTTAAGATCTACATCGACATATTCCTGAAAGTTGGGTAATCTTAAGAGGTCATCAAAGTAACCCCCATCCAACTTCACTATGACTTCTCTGCTTGATTTTTTCATTGAGTGAGAATCGAGTCATAATTGGAAGCATAGGCCAAAATGAACTTGGGGCATTGAGCAGACATTGGGAATCTTGCTGCAAGAGGGAGGCCATTGTTGGTTATTGACTTCATCTAGGGACTCTGAGAAGAATCCTTGGTTCTATTCCAAAAGTCTTCCATGTCAATGTTACCAAG
The DNA here is from genome assembly GCA_018340775.1 of Taxus wallichiana var. yunnanensis. NCBI lineage: Eukaryota > Viridiplantae > Streptophyta > Pinopsida > Cupressales > Taxaceae > Taxus > Taxus wallichiana. The sequence goes on along the minus strand of CM031238.1, from coordinate 685,830,188 downwards.
CTCCGTATCTCGGATGTCGTAATTACAATCTATGTAGGAGGGGATTCCATTTTTGGTACTTGTATTTCATCTTCCTTGACCTGTCTGACTTATCCTTAGATGATCTAGGATCTGACATGAGAATCTAAAGAAAGAATGCCTAGACAACTCTGTTTGAACAATCAGACTTGGAAGCTTGTTGAGCAACCCCACAGACCCGCCACACTATCCGGACTTTAGAACTTGCAAAGCACTGATGAAACCCGACACACTAGAATGTATGTCGGAAATAAGGTCTTGTCGGACACTTCACAAAACCGATTTATTTATGAGAGAGAGTGTCAGAACTTAGTAGATGTCAGGCACCTTGTAAAACCCGGTATACTGTGTGAAGTTGGAAGATGTTGATCACTTCGCAAGACCTGACACAAAGCGGAGATCGGAGGATGTCGAACACTCGAAGAAACCCGATACACTGCAAAGTGTATGTCGGAGGTTGATAGATGTCTAGCACTTGGAACAACCCGATAGAAGGGTGGAACTTGGAGATTGTTAAGCACTCGATGAAGCTCGATAAAATGGCGGAAGCAAGAAGATGTTGAACACCCTGCAAAACCCAAAACAAAGGAATCGGGTTTTGAGGTGTCAGGACATGCAAAATTCCTGCCATTTCACCAGTTAGGAATTTTAGATTTTTCAATAATTAACAGGGTATATTCCATGGGATAAAATAAAGAAACACCCTAGGGGTGAATTCCAAACAAGAACTTTCATTGGAATACAACATAAAATGAAGAAAACAATCTAAAACCCTAAACCTAGAGGAAAAATAGGAAAGGAAGGAGAACACCAAAAGAATATCTCAAATACAAATCCAAAAGACCTCAAATTGGCAAGAAAAGAAAAATACCTTCAGTAATCTTGAAAAATAATTGAAAACGGAACATGAAATCGATCAAGAAGCTCAATCGGGTTTGGAGGTCGCAGGCACAAGTATGAAAAATCCACATAGAAAAAGTACAACAAGTAAAAATGACGTGTAAAATCAAACTATTTATAAAGTCCTCACATTTATTACACTTCACCTGACACGTGTGCCAACTACCCAAAATATCAAGCATTAATGCCATGTCATCATGCTTGGAGTGCCCGAAAACCCGACACAAAGGATTAGCTATCAATTCGGGTTTGGGTTTCGGGAAATAGGTGACATGAGGCATGAGATGTTTGGATGTTCCAAGTCCCAAAACCTAACACAAAGGAACATATCTAAGTTTCATGGTTTGGATCAAGCAAATGACATGTAGCATGCTTTTTGCAAATCATGTTTCCGATGTTCTGAGTTAGAAAAAACCCGACAAACCATTGACTTGTATCGAGTTTGAAACATGATGTAGACATGTTTGAAAATATGTTTTCAGTTTTCGGGAAACAATTTGCATGAAGAATGTTCCGAAAAAAATATGTTTTCATGTATGTTGAAAATTTATTTAAAATCTTCTCAAAAAGGGCATTTTTTTTCCAAAAAAAATTCTATGGTTATAACCAACATTTTGAGTAATATAATCAAATCTAGTTGCATTCTTTATCAAATTGAAGCAAATCAAGAACAACATCAAGTAAAAGGATTTACCCTCGAGGTACTTACGGTTGTGGAAGGTCTTTTATCCACTGAACAAATCTATACCCTATGGGTACATTCTTTGGTTCCATTGATTGTAAGCGAGTACCTTTAGGATGCATTGCATTAAATAACGTATTTTGGAAGTGGCCATTTATATGAGGAATTTTTTATGGGTGCATTGTTTATCCATTGGATATGACAGCGTTACCTTTATGGATAAATTCTTTTACCCTAAAAAGGGTATTTCATATTTTGGAGAAACTATTTATCCAAACTGAAGACTAAAATATTCTCTAACCTGTAAGTTTTAGCTTATCGACCAAAATCTTAGATTTAAAAATACACTTAAAACATTATAATATTTGGGCAAGAAATGAGCCACACCTTATATGGGCAAGAATTTGAGTAGCTCTCCTATAATGAGAAGATTTCTCAGCGATGGACCAATCAATGATCCTATTGGAATACATATCGGTCTTCATTTAACCCATGATTTACCCTCAAGGACACTCTCATTATGGGCACATGGTGCCCTCTTTGGGATGTCAAATAAATCAACATCTACTATTTTTTACTCTTTAACATTTGGGTGTATTGTCCTTTTAAAAGATCGGAGATTAAAATATCATTAACGAAGAAACCCAAATATCTTCTATTGGGCACATTTTAGATATAAAGTCGGATTAAGGTGATTTAAGGACTTTTGAAATCAAATCCATCTTTTCATGTCTTCATTTGACTTGTCCAAAAGCTCAAATGCACCACGTTCTTACTTTAACGCATTCATCGAGCATGTGCACCTCCGATGGAAATGGAAATTATGGGAGCCTTGTGTTTGCTTTGTTGAAATTTGTGGAAATGCATTTTGTCTTAGCTCAACTCCATTAGGATCAACTTATCACATTCTTGAATCTATGGGATATCAAAAAGGATCACCGGGTACATGGAAAAGGTATGTGAAATTCTTGAACTATTGAGATATTTTGGACCCATTTTGAACACTTTAGCATGTCATGCTCCTCGTTATGGAGACTCTTATTTTCCTTAGATCGGGTTATTTTGTCATGTACAGTATTTTCATAAAAGAAAGCATCATTCATATCTTCCGAATTGATCTGGACCCATTTTCATTATGGGAGAGGAAATGTTGATATATTTGTTATGTTACCCTATCTCCTTTTTCTTGGATCAACTCCTAGATAATTTCTTATGTCCTTGCCTTAGTGCATAGGTGTATGATGACATATAGAATTTTGGATCATGTCACACCTATCTTCATCGGGAATCAATCTCATCACTTATGTTTGCTCAATGATCCCTTGTTCATTCTTTTTATAACATCATGAATTGATACATCCACATTGAAAGTCTCTTGACTCAAGGAGTCCAAATACTCGACTTAGGGTGATGATGTCAGCGATTTCAAGGATGAAATCACTCTGAGGAAAAACTTGGGAAACTTAGATTTTTGGAGTCGAGCTTCGAGGCCTTGATCAAGAAATTTTTATTCACTTTGCGATGTTTTGGGTCTTCTGGTGATCTTTGTCCCATTGTTGTATGTGCTGACTTAGGATCTACATCAAACATTTCAAAGTTGGCTAATCTTAAGAGGTGTCAAAGTAACCCCATTATTATTTATGACCTTTGATTTTTCATCGAGCGATAATCTTAGTCATAATGGAAGCACATACAAATGTTGGGTTGAGCTAGACATTGGGAATCCTAGTTACGAGAGGGGAGCCAGCTTTGTTAGTTATTGACTTCATCTCGGGACTGTAGAAGAATCCTTGGTTTATTCAAAAGTCTTCCATGTCGAGTTAACTCAGTATCTCAAAGTCATAATTGCAATCTATGTCTAGGGGATTCCATTTTAGGTACTTGTATTTCATCTTCCCTAACCTATCTGACTTATCCTTATGATGAGGATCGACATGAGAAGTCTAAAGAAAGAATGCCTAGATAACTCTGTTTGAGCAATCGGACTTGGAAGCATTTGGATTTGAGTAATTTCCATATGGTATTTTAGCCACACTATGCAAATTTAGAATGTGGTGTGCTAATCATCACGAGATGAAACCCGACACATCTTCTTTTCATTATGTCAGAAATAAGGTCTTGTCAGACACTTCACAAAACTTGAAAGATTGCAGAAAGTTTGGAACTTAGTAGATGTTGGACACTTTGTAAAACCCGGTATCTTTGGATCGGAACTTGCAAGACCACGGCGGAAATCGGAGGATGTTGAACACTCGGAAAAGCTCGATACACTGCGCAAAGTGTATGAGGAGGTTTATAGATGTCGGCACTTGGAAAAACCCGATAGAAGGTGGAACTTGGAGATTGTTAAGAACTTCGATGAAGCGACAAATGGCGGAAGCAAGAAGATGTTGAACACCATATAAAACACGACACAGAAGTGGAGATGGGTTTTGAGGTGTCGGGACATGCAAAATTCCCACCATTTCACCAATTAAGAATTTTAGATTTTTTTAATAATTAACGGGGTATATTCCATGAAAGGATAAAATAAAGAAACACCCTAGGGTGAATTCCAAACAAGAAATTTCATTGGAATACAACATAAAATGAAGAAAACAATCTAAAACCCTAAACCCAGAGGAAAAAAGGAAAGGAAGAGAACACCAAAAGAATATCTCAAATACAAATCTAAAAGATCTCAAATCAGCATGAAAATAAAAATACCTTCAGTAATCTTGAAAAATAATCGAAAATGGAACACAAAATTGATCAAGAAGCTCGATCGGGTTTGGAGGTCGCAGGCACAAGTATGAAAAATCCACACAGCAAAAGTACAATAGGTAAAAATGACGTGTAAAATCAAACTATTTATAAAGTCCTCGCATTTATTACACTTCACCTGACATGTGTGCCAACTACCCGACAACTCGGCATTAATGCCATGTCATCATGCTTGGAGTTCTTGAAAACCTGACACAAAGGATTAACTATCAATTCGGGTTTTAGGTTTTGGGAAACAGCGACATGAGGCATGAGATGTTTGGATGTTCCAAGGTCCTAAAACTTGACACAAAGGAACATATCGGGTTTTGGGTTTAGGAATTCAAGTGACATGTAGCATTCTTTTGCAAATCATGTTCTGATGTTCGTGAGTTGAAAACTTGTGAATGACTTGTTTCGAGTTTAGGTTTAGGAAACAATTTGCATGAAGCATGTAGAAAATATGTTTTCATGTTGTTGAAACCCGAAAACCTGAAAATCTCCTCAAAAGGGCATTTTAGGAGATTTTTCCAAAAAAATTCTATGGTTATCTTAATTTTAGCTGGAATTACTAAAATGAGATAACACATGACCCAATATTTAAACAAAGATTTTGGGGTGGGGCATGGGCATGTGGGAGAGACAACAAAAACCAACACTTGGGGGTGGTCGATGTTGGCGGGGCGAGGGAGGCGAGCGGTAGGGAAGGATTTGGGGCGGGGGTGCAACATAAACCAACACTTGAGTAATAGAATCAAACTAGTTGCAATCTTTATCGAATTGAAGCAAATCAAGAACATCATCAAGTAAAGGGATTTCTAGTCTAAGGTACTTACCTTGTAAAAGAATTTTTCCAGAAAATTCTTTACCTTCTTTGGTTCCATGATTGTCTAGAGGCCCACTAGTGAGATCTGCATCAAATAATGCATGTGTTGAGAAAATGGCCATTAATATAGGGATTTTTTTATCAATGTTGCCCAAGAGCTGGAATGACATATTGAATCAGCGCAATAAATATGTAATAACATAAAAAAATATTACCTATATATTGGAGAAACTAATGACGCCAGAAAGTACAAGACCTAAAATATTCTCTGCTTTGTAAGTTTTAGCTTATCAACCAAAATCTTAGATTTAAAAATACCCTTAAAACATTAATAATATATTGGGCAAAAAAACTTAATTGTAATTTATTAATTGACTTCTTTCCATTTTTAAAACTTTAAATTTTAAATAAAATTAAATAGACGTCAAATTTTATTATTAAAATTATAACACCTTATTACCATCCTTGACCTTGATTGCCATTGTAAACCACTTATCAATATACATATAGGGACCACCAGGTGCTCAAGTTTCATATTGCCTCTCTATAGCTTGCGCATACTTAAGGACATTGGTCGGCCTACTCCAGCAATATCGCTATACAATGAGAACATCAATCGGATTAATCCTCTTACGAGTGGGCATGCAAATGGGGGTTGAACCTTAGACCTCCTCTTAGTAAATGCCAAGCTTTACCAATCAGCCATGACTCCATCGACAAACTTTGGATGTTAAACGAAAACTTACACTTATCAATATATTATAATCATATTAAAATTTACACTTCCGACCCTTGGGACTGCTAAGTCATTCATACAAAATAGAAAGTTTCCATTGTATTGCTTGTGAATGCAAAGCTTCCATTCAAAGTGCTTGTGAATAGAAACCTTCTTTTAGATGATGTGAAGTTTCTGTCCATAAAATCAATAGCAGACTTCAACATCATCTTTCTAATTTCACAGATTAGATGCCCTACTTAACATGGGCTCGTGTTGACTTGAGCAGGATCCATCAGTTGTCGTAAACTATTAAAAATATATCTCTTTGATACGTAAAAAGGACAAGTCATCCATGGAATAGAAATTGAGAGCACACACAGCTGGTCCACAGAAGAGACGTAGTTTCCATTCGGGAAAACAGCTGATATCAACCGCGAGCAGACGGACACATCAACTTTCTTCCTGTAAATCATGTCATTAAATTAAATTGACAGATAAGATGCTCTGGTTACATACCCATCATTGACTCGGTACTGTGTTAGACAGCAATATGTAGATGGAGTCACTGTTTCCCCAGAGCATCCGCAGTAAATATTAAAGCGGAAAGATTCCGTGGAAGGGACGGCATAGAAGACAAGAAAATTTACTCCAGTCAGCGTTTCACGACTTTGAGGATCGAAAATTCGAGAAAACTTTTGGAGGGACCGTCCTTGTTTTATAATTACGAAGTATTCAAAGTAGAGTCAAATCTAAATGAAAATCTGAGTAATTTTGCTGTCAAGGATTGAGGGGTTTCCTCGTCTTAAATTTGTCCAATCCTAATTTTATTTTTATCATTTTGTCAAAGGATCCGAGGTCTATTTTGTTAAATTTGTTTAGAGTACGATCCTAGCCTTATCTTTAGTAGATTGTTGGATAGCATCTTAAATCACACCATCATATACACCATCAGATTCCAACTTATTTGACATAGAATAATATTTCAATTTGATCAAAAATATTTACCGATCCTTTTAAAAGATTTACAAAATATACAATTCCTTCATTTTAATAACATTCACAACATAAAAGAGTCTGAAATTGTAAAAAGCAAAATTAAATTTTTGTATATAATATTTTCTTATAGCAATCATATGTTTTGTTAAACCTTTAGTGTTAAAATAATGTCCATAAACAAATATTTGTATATAATATTTTCTTATTGTAATCATATTTCTTAATGAGACAAATTGTTAAACTTTTGAGTGTCATAAACAAAATTAAATTAATTGTGCATGAAGAGGATAATTTATTTTTACTTATCAACTTTACTACATCACTAAAAGTGTGGAAGCTAACATTCGATTAACATATATAGTTGATAAAAATTTAAAAATATTAAAGTTTATATTTAAAATCCAATTTAATTTTTTAATTAATTTAATTGTAAACTCTAATTAAAATAGTAGTCACCCTAAAGGTAAATGTTTTTCCTAATCCCCAAATTCTTCATTCCCAGTAGCAAATACAGAAAGTGTCAGAAACTGATATTTCAAAACAATTAGTAATTCACATCATATATCATAGGCCTAGAAGAGGTAAGATTGCCTGAAGAGAGAGACTTTGGCATCCCAGTGGTAAGAAAATCAAATTTCTAGTGTGAGAAAAACCTTATGAGCAACCACATGAAACAAAAGTATCCCCCAAAAAAGAAAAAAATGCATCCCCAAGAGTCCTATCATCTCAGGGTCTACTTTTCTCAATGGATGAGCCAATTTCAAACCTTAAACCACTCGGTGTGCGTTGCAATTTGGCTTGTTATTTAAGCCTTGGAGACTCTTAAAAAAATCATATGACAAGTGTGAAGTCAGGCTTATAGTTGTGCAAATCTTGGAGCGGAAACTAGATTATAGCATGGACACAAAGTGTTTGAAAAAATGTTTGAGTGACTGTGACTTCATTGATTGCAATCATTGTTGATTGAACCTTAAATTTCTTGTTGAAAATGCCATGGAGATTTTTGATAATTGCAAATAAAAGGTTTAAAGTCATCATTCGCATTATCCGCATCCCTATGCAAACCATGGAAATTTGTACCACGATAACCTTTGTGCTCAAGACAAGTGTTTTTAAGAATTAGGTGATCTCTACTACTATTAGGTTTACTCCATTTTCTTTAGGAAAAGTAAAAATAAAATAAAATTATCTGATTCATTTTAGGCTCTGTGAAAAATGCTAGAATGTTGTCATTCTAGAAAACTCGAAAGGAGGAATCTACTTTTAAAAAAATTTAGTGGGTGGGATGTTAAAGGAAAAATTGGCCATTGTTTACTTGAAAATCAGCTCATTCGTTGTGAAAAGCAGACCCTGGGATAGAGAGGACTCGTGGGGATAGATACTAATTATGGCATTGCAAGAATGCAAGGCAATCACAAGTTTTGTCTTTTAATCAACCTAAAACACTAAATGGCATATGGTATCATCCCAACTTGAATATATGCATTCATCATCATATTATAAACTGCAGGGGGTGTGTGTTTTCGAGGGATACCTAGAAAATAGAGGAATTTGAATGTTGTCCCTTTCTTGAAGCTATGACTTGCAGTAGAGACTGTGCTCAATGGAACATCCTAGCTTGACACAGAACATGAATCATGGTACAGTAGACTATGGGTCTAACACCCTTTTCACTGCCCTACCCAACTAAAAAATCAGCAAAGTAACTTGCCTTCAATTTCCTCGCTCTACTTGTTTGTAAAAAGAGATAACATATTTTGTCTGCAAAAAAGATACCATACCTTGTCTGAGACTCTTAAAAAAGATAAAAATGTGCTCAAATTTCTTTTTGGAGGGCAAAATTGGATTTTGGGCATTTTGTTCCTTTTCGCCCACTTGCCCAAGATAAACTTAATTGTACATACAATTACATATAAATGACAAGAATAATATGCTTATTGGGTTTGTTTCTCTTTAAATGCCATGTTTGTATTATTCAGTCATGTTGGCATGGAAAAACATAAATGTAGGTCAAGTATTAATTTTGTAATGAAGCGCCACTGGTTGGAGGATTGAATGATATAACAAAAAGGATGTAGGTTCGGTATTAATCTTGTGATGAACTTGCACTGGTTGGAGGATTAGTGAGATAATAAAAAAGGTATAGTAGTTCATTATTGTATTAATTTTGTGAAGTCAAGAGTAGTTGGGGATTGAAGTGAATTTTTATCCGGTTTTTAATTTTGTTAATACTCGAATAAAAGTGCAAGCGGCCTTGTGGATGTTAAAAGTTCTTCTTAGTTATAGGATATTTTGGGAAACTAAGCTGGTTGATCAAGAGTATGTGCGAAGATTACAAGGATTTAATTTCACTTTTTCTTGTTTATGAAAACTCTTAAACTTCTTCTTTCACTTTTTTGCGGGATAAGCCATGACACCTTGCTAGGTGGCAATATGATATTTTTGATTCTCTTTCTCCTGCGGTAAAGAAGAGAGTGTTGTCTCTAAAGGAACTTCAGGTGGGTTTCAATATTGAGTGAAGTATTTATTCATTTGTTATGTTTATTGCATGTTATGAAGTAAAAAATTAGTGTAGAGTACTTTCATTTTATTTGCTTTTGATTGTTTCATTTATATTTATAGTTGGCTCCAATCCTTTTTCCGAAGTGACAATCTACGCATTTCCCTTCCTTTTTCATTCGAAAGGTACTAAAAAATGGCACACATATCAACATTGGAGCTAGAATAAAGGAGGAGTCAAGACTAATAACACTCAACCAAACAATCCGTTGTAAATACCAAATCTACTTTGATAGCATCTCCACTACTACTTTACTAAAACTTATTGTATCCAAAGCGGTATCAAATGTATTCATTTTTAGTGCCAAAAAAATAGGCCACAAAAGGCTACCACTCATGATATAAAATCTACAAATGTACGGAAGTCTTCATGTATTCATGTTTAATTCAAATAAAATAGTCCGCAAAAGGCTACCACTCATGATATGAGATTTGCAAAGGTATATGTACGCATTTGTAACAAATTTGAAATGTAGAATCTGACAACTGTAAATGTAATACTTCATCTATATTCCTACACTTACAAAATCAATCACATCCCTTATCATCATCAACTACAAAAGTAATAACTATCCCTCTAAATCAAATAACATATACCATTTGATGTTCACATGTGATTGCTAGTTACACCTTATTTTTAAATTTATAGAGTACTATTTTTAAAATATGTTTTAAAACTTTAAATTAAAAAGAGGAGTAAATATAAAAATCGAAGTTACACAATTTAACAACCATAATTTATAGAAATTAAGTATAATTTTTAAATTATTCGTTGCAAACTTTAAATATAAAATAAGGACTAATAGAGTACAATTGAAAATTAAAAAAGAAGAAGATAAAATTAATAAAAATTTGGTATAAAATTATCACTAATTTCTATATATTATTTGATATCATAATATAAAATATATCTTACTAAACGTTTTTAAAAAAAAGGAAACAACATTTCCAAACATAAATGAAGAAAGATTAAACATAAATTTTATCATGATAATATGAACAAAATACATTATTATTTTTTGAGTAGCCAAAATTAAATTAATCAATATAAATATATATTATAATATATTTATAATGTAATTCACAACATTATTATTTTTATGTTACACGATGATAAAGTTGTTGAATTAATAATACAAAATTATTTTATTAATTAAAAATCATCTTCAAAAATCTAATTCCAAAAATAAGAACTATGAATAGTGAAATATATATATGTCAATTTATTATAAATTGACTTGAGTGAATCTTATTCAATTATAAACATGTTTTAATACAAATGTAATGTATGGGAGAGGAGCCATTCTTGAATACCCAAATTTTTAAGGGTTAAATTCAAGAGTGTATTCCATGTAAACAAGTGAATTTAGTCTCAAAACATGCATGCATGATTTACCCTTATTTACCCCGCTTAACATTTTCGACCCGGGAAAAAAATATAGCCAATTTGCCACGTAGCCTCATTACACTCTAACATATTTGTTTGGGAAGAATTTATATAAGTGGATGGAAATGTGCCACACGAAGACCCCACCATTACACCTTACATATCCGGATTACTAAAAAATGTGCAATAATTTTTAGGGTTTTAAATCCAGTGTATGTACAAATAAATATTGTTTACTGTCCATTAATTAAGCACATATATATACTCAAAGTTAGTTTTTGTGTATGATTTCTTCATTTTTTTTAAAGAGGGAATGTTGTATTTTGAAGGATTTATTAGATGTCTACATATTTTCTACATCAGTCTTGTTCAAGGTTTTCGCATTCTTATTTGACTTAAATATTATGTGGTGGGGTAGTCCCAAATCATGAAAGGTTTTTGTTTGAAACACGGCAAGTCATAGACCGCCATATCCCACGGGTGAGGTGGGCAGACTTCTTCGGCTAAGCGGCCAAGGACTGAGGGGTTTCCATTCCGCCAAATTCACCTGAGGCACGATCCGACCTCATCCCTTATTACGGTATCTCTTGCCTTCGCTTTCAATGAGAATTGAACCCTGGTGGGCTCTTTAAGAGCCAAACATCTTCACCATTGAGTCAAACGACATTCGATAAAGCATGTAAGGTTTTACTATTGTTTATCAACGTGGTGGGTAGGTCTAATCTTCTTCTAACAATGAAATTGATCATTCATGTGGTATTTCCTACCCTTACTCAATATAAGACCATGTTTTTATACTATTTTCTTGCTCATTTTTACTCAAGTTTGATCATTGATATTTTACTAGAGTAGAAACACCCCTTGCTACATCATATTCTTTCCTACACATTTCCTTTTGGATTACCTCCCTAACTTTTTTATTATCAAATACTTTCTTTCACATTTGAGCATTTTCAAGCACTAATTTTTGAACAACTTTTACTATGGTGTTTTGGATTTTGACTCTAAAATTGTTTTTCTCGAGAAAATGTTTATGCAAAATCACAACACCTTGGCGAATGCCCCGATTGTGAATGGGGCATTCGGTGTGATTGCACAACATGGAGATATCCTAAGTGTGGGACTTTGTGAAATGAGATAGCTCTCCGGAGAAGGTTGGTTTCGCTCTTAATCCTACCGCCACAAACTACTCCTAATGCAAGAGGAAATTATTGACTAAACCTAATCTAAATATTCCAAGGCAGTTAGAGAGATGTATGGAAATTAAAACCTACACTAAGAGTGGTGATACACCAAGAAAAGGAGTGTTAGCCACTTCCCAGCCTGCAAAATAGTGAAGAATACACTTGGAGAGGGTGGTTATACACCACAGACCAAGATGCACACATTACACCATTTCCAAACAAACACATCAACACCAAAACCCTGCAATGGAAACATAAGTTTGCCTGAACACCGATAGCAATGAAAGGTAAGAAAGAACAATCAAACCATGAAAGGCTAGAAGATTTAACACAAACATAGTTTCATTGCTCCATATGAATTTACACAATACATTGCAGTAGGGAAAGGCAAGAATGCCATTACAAATTTTGTGTGAAGGCCTTAAGCCCCATGAAATTCACAAGATCCTAGCTGAAGGAATGGAGAATAGGGGTGCAGAGGAGGAAAAATAACTAACTCCTTTTGATTTGTGAAACCCCCTTACATTTTATAGAAGAAAATTTAGGAGAGAGAGAGAGAGAGAGAGAGAGAGAGAGAGAGAGAGAGAGAGAGAGAGAGAGAGAGAGAGAGAGGAAATCTGAAATCTCTTCTAACCACTTGCAAAATCCATCATGATGCCTGAAAGAGTGATGGGAAAGTCTACAAAGCCCATACCCTTATGTACTTTTCTTTGTTGGAGAAAGAAACCTGCCCATACTCTCCTTAAAGACTCCCACTTACCCAGGGAAATGTTCACTGTTCCTACATTTTCAGATGTCTAGAACCTCCAAAATACATATTTTGATGATGCCATGTTGTAGATCATCTCTCCATGATTCCAATGGCTGGCCTTTTACGAGAAACGAACATCCTGGGCCCGAGTTATGCCATTTTAGGATTTTGGGGCTCCCTATAAATTTTGGGATTTTAGAACCTCTTAAAATCCCACTTTTCTTGTCTCCATTAGAATTTTCTCTATCTCAACTTTCCATTGACTGTAATTTTGCGGTAAAACGGGTGTCTCAAGCTCAAGATATACTGGTTTATGTGATGGAGGTTTTTATATGTATCCTGGCTCTTGTGCATGGTGAGTAGCTTGCCGAGTTGAGGATCGAGTTCTTCCTTTTACTTTATTATGGCGATCAATACACCCCACCCATTGTTTTCTTCGTGAGCATCGAGCTCCATTGTCAAATGAGCTCTTTTGATTTTGTGATGATGACCCCTTTCTTTCTCCTTACCCACTTGAATCCCTTTACTTTGTGTTTGGTCGGGCCCCAAAACCTTCATCGCCGACCCTTCATTTCATCTACCAAAACCTATGACCTTTGTGTCCCCAGTCAAACTCTTATGGCTTGGCAAGCCTTTCCCTGACCAACTCTAAGTATTTTGCTCCATCGAGCCCCTCAGGGCCTCTATGATCTCCATGCCACCATCCATCATCGAAGCGACTCACTTTGGGCCACTCCTCTATCACATGCATAGGACAACACTTGGCTTTATTCTGAAATCACCTTGTATGCACTAGCGATGGATCCCACGTTGATTGGATGAACCTTCCTCTTATTCCACGCCTTACTTCCCACATTGACTCGCCACTCGAACCAACTCCACGTAGCCTCACTGCATTGATTGGCTCGGTTATTGAGCTCATCTACCCTATTTCACCGCTTAGTGAGTTGATTTCAGATCTCTTGTTATCGGAATTTTTGAATTTTGAGCTTCTGAGGTGCCAAAACTATTCATCCATTGACTCACTCAAAAAAATCTGAATTTGATCCTCCAAAGTCTGAAGTTTGGACTTCAGAGTCCTTCCCTTTTGGACTTTTTCACTCTCCACCGAGTTCTTCAAGCATTTTTGGCACGTTGACCCGAAACGTGGTTTGACCTCGCGATTCCCCTCGAGCCCTTCAGATGAATTTTCTTCAAATGATTTAGTGTCGGGGGGACCTTAGAAAAGGTGAGTAAAAAAATGTTAGCCTCTACCTATTTTCCCATTTTTTACTTGTTTGGGTTAGATGTGGGCGATGGGGCCCGTACTCCTTCATTTATCAAGTTGATCCTAAGGGTCCAAACCTAGAATAGGAAGAAAACCTCTTATTCTTTTGAAACTTCGAAATGTTCCCGAATTCCTTCGAAAGAATAGTTTTTGCCTATAAGCCCGGAGTTCACTGTGGGGTCTTGTCCTAGTCCGAGGTCGTGTTAGGTCCCATTGTCCATTTTTACCAGGGAAAAATGGATAACAATTGGCGACTTCATGGGAACATATTCCTACTAGATGTTACTGTACTAGTAGTCTTGTTATATCCATTGAGTGCGGAGTCATAAGTGATAACCTACTGGTGATCGACCCTCCAATTCTATCCAGAGCACGGTTAGTGCTACTAAACCTGAGGCCCGATCCGATGCTTGCAACCTTCCAACTCTCATAAGAAATTCTTGAAATGCTCATTAGTGGAGAATTGTTTTGATTTGCAATTTTTCTTTCTTTTCTCTCAAAGAAGCTAGGTTGTCTGAATTATGATGTTGCAGGGTATGTAACATATTTGAAACCCATGATTCTTGACATGCATATAATGTTGTGAAGTTTTAAGTAAGACATTCTCGAGTTTGTACTGACATGAAACTCTATTAAATGCTGAATTTCTTCTTTCATCCGAATGATTCTTGGAACATTGTTAAAGGTTGGAGCTTTAATGGATTGGGAAGTCTGCACTTGAAACTTAGGCTTATTCATGTTGTGAGTTATGTCACCACTGTGATGTAACAACCACCATTGAGACCGATATTCTGATTTTGCAAAGGGCTTAGAAGCTCAATATGATTGATATGAAGGAAAAAGGGGATGAAACTATTAAAACTTATCCCTTGTTAATTTTAGTTGCTCGCATTTGTTTTATCTTGAGAATCGCAATCTGTTCCTGTGAATATGAGCTTCTTTCTTGTTGTAATATCCTTCGGGAGGTCCACTAAAACATAGTGCACTATGTTGAGAAAACCAAATAAAATATATGTACAAAATGATAAATCACATATGCTCAAATGATGCATGCAAAGTGTGTAAAAGCACTAGTTCTATAGAAGAAAACCTAATCCTACCCTACACTAACCAGGAGCTGGAAGATTTCAAACAAATCTTGCACGAATTGGTCGTGAGAAGTAGCTCCCTTTTCTTATAGCTTGCAACCATTCGAGATAATTTGACACTTTGGACATGGTTGTGTATATGAATGAATAATTGATATACCAAAAACTTTCCACCCACCTCATCAAGGTATCAATGAGAATAAGACAAATACCTCCTCGAGAATGAATTGTATTGGAATCTTAGAGGTACTTTAGCTGATCCTTGGCACTTTGAAGTTCATCCTCGTGCTTAAAAGAAATCATGACCAGTTGTGGCAACTCTGGTTCTAGCTCCGACGAAGCTAGATATCTGAAATGGCATGGTTTGGTCCGCCAAATGTGCCCACTACTACGAGTTTCAATTTGAATAAGAAAGTCTTGATGAAGACTTTCTGGAAAAGGTGACTATCTGTAACTTGATTTTCTTCCTTTTACACATCTATAGACAACTGATGTGCCACCTTAGTGAACGAGTATGAAATGGATGGTGCCCTTGTTTCTTTCTTCTTTCTTTCCCATTGTGAAACCTGGAAGATTCAATTCCTCTAGTCCCAAATCAAGAGAACTCTTATGAGAGATATGCTACTCTTGTATGTCTCTATCTGTGGCAACAAGAAAATCTTCGTGGCATGCATCTCTTCCAAACTATTTGTAGCTTTTGGTTTGACCATTTTCGGCTCACTACTGATTGATTAAACTTTGTTTCTCTCTGTTTGGGCTTGGGAGTTCTTCTTTTTCTTCTCGATGGAAAGGATGCCTGTACATTCCTCCCTTTTAAAAATTGAAGTTTGAAAGGTCAAAATCCTCTTTTTCTGCTCTTGGGGTTGCTTCTGGACTATCGAGATCTTCAAATATCTCCTCCGTAATGGATTCCTCGGACAAGCCACCTTGATTAAGAATGAAGGAAGATGGAAATTTGTATTTTCATCACCACAAGAGAGAAAGAAGTTCTTTATGATCTATTCCTCATGTAGAATCTCTAAAATTGGTTTGTTCTCCTTTACGACATCTTCTCGGGTATGTCATTTGTTCACCATGGGGTTCTTCATCATCAAACATAAAGTTTGAGAGTTCAAATTTATCCCTGAAATCAGAATTTGGGAAGGATGAAGTGGGAGGAGGGCTTGGAGCTTATCGCATAGCTTTGCCTTGTGCCTAAGTCTTATGAATTTTATGATCTTCATCCATAACAAGAAGATCCTCTTCTTTTGGATTAGGAGGTGCTCTCCCCTCATCTTTTTCTTGGTTTTGCAGCTAACAAAGGATCTACAATATCTGAAAATTGAATGCTCTCATGGATACTACACTTTGAACACACTCACCTGTTGATCCTCTTCTAGTGTTTTTTCTTTTCTTTCTTTCTCTACAACCTCATCTTTGACCACATGTTCTTCTCAACCTTAGCCTCCTCTTGAGGCTTAACTAGTAAAGATATTTTTCTATTCCAAGCTTAGTAGTCCAACTCTTCAAAACTTGAATCATTTCTTCCTTATTAGGCTCCTCCTTTTCTTTTGCCTTTTTGGTGATTTGTTGAGCCTCTTCCCAATGCAGAAAAGGGAATGTAAGAGGAGGGGTGGGTTAGGTCTCAATATGTTTTTGCATTGTTGGTGGTGGGAGAGGAGGTTCATTTTCTTGTTCTTATAGAGGGGAATTGGGTTTGGACCGAAAAAGGGCAGAAAATTCAAGGTGAGTGGAAGATTAGGAGACCAAGAAGTGGATTCCATGCTAGGGGAAACATGTGAGAAGCTTGGAAACTAAGGCTATGACTAAGATGATGCCAAATTGGGAAGTGGAGAGAGGGTTGTGGGATGAAAATGCAAGGGGTACTGTTGATAGGATTGAATGAGATTGTCTAGAAAACTTCTATCTCATATGTCCACTCTGTGATTCTTGGAAACATCTCAACTATGATGTCAAGCTTGCTACTGAGGCTATAAGAGCCTAGAATAGGCCCACCCATGGAAAAGGGGTCATAAAACCAATCTTACATGCTTGTATTTGAGATATATCCCTTAAGCGCACCATCTTTGCTTCCAATGCTTGAACTTTTAGCTACAACTCAAAATCTTTGGGTGTAGGTCACCCTCCAAAACCCACATACCCCTAATCTTGAAAATATGCATAGTTTGGTGGATCACTAAACTAACCCGCTCCTATTCATATGAGTATGCATCTTGATCCTCATCATAGAATGGCTTTGGAGGTTGTTGATAGCAACCCAAAAATGAATTTTACAAGCTTGGAGGTGGGTTGTACTAGTATGGTTGCTACCTCATATGTGAATCCCATGACACAAATGAAGCCATGATTGCGCGACTTCATGGAATGTAAGAAAGTGAAAGAGATGGAAAGGAAAAATGGATGGAGAAGATATGATCTATAACTTAGAGAAGATGGGTTTTGACCAAATGGAGTCACTAATTGTGCTTTTCCTATGCCTCCAAAGGAAGTGATTCCACCAAGAGCACAAAACACTTGATGGAATAGAATGAATTCCTGTATGCACACCTTGAAAGTCTGAAAATAGGTTGTGGGGTTGAGCTAGTTAAACTAAAAAGGATATCTGAAATCCAGTATTGGCACACACCACGAAATCGAAGTAGAAAAAAATTTGAAACCTGAAATTACAGTAGTATCCAAAATTCCAAAATGAGAGTTCTCTCGAAATCCGAGAAGTGCGGAAGTGTGAAATATGAAAATCCAAAAAATCCAAAACCTCTAAAATCCTAAAATTTGGAAAATTCCAAAAAGTTTCGAAATTCCAAAACTTGAAATTCTGAAATGCACGGGACCCAAAAAGTCTAAAATCCCAAAATTTGAAATTGCGAAATGCAAAATTCACTAAAATTCGAAAATCAAAATTTTGGATTTCTAAGGAAACCCTTTTGATCTTCAACCCCTAATCTATCATTTGTGAAACTTTAAGCCCATTATTCACATGTTAAACCCTTGAAAATTGATTTTAAAACTTTTACCTTGATGTAGAACCTCGAAATCTAAAATGCAACTTCTAAACTCCGAAGTGTGAGGGAAGCGCTGAAAATACTTAATTTTTAACTTGGCTTCAATGTGACTTAGATATATAATGGAAAAAATTGTTAAAATTGAAACCCCGACTTTAATTTTGTCTCACCGAGCGTACAAAAACTGTTTATGAAAAATTACAATACCCCTCAAATGTACCGATTGTGAATGGGGAATTCAACGTGATTACACAACATTGAGCTATCCTAAGTGTGGGATCTTGTGAAATGGGATAGATCTCTAGAGAAGGACGGTTCCTGATCCTAATCCTACCTACCACAAACTACTCCTAATGCAAGGGAAACTACTGACTAAACCTAATCGAAATCTTCCAAGGAGATAGGGAAAGAGATTCATGGAAAATAAAACCTACACTATGAGTAATGATACATGAAGAAAAAGAGTGTTAGCCACTTCCCCAACCTGCAACACACGGTGAAGAATACACTTGGAGAGAGAGGTTATACACCACGGACTAAGATGTACACATTACACCATTTCTAAACAAACACATCAACATCGAAAACCCCGCAATGGAAACATAAGTTTGCACATACAAACCGATAACAATGAAAGACAAAAAATAACAATCATAGAATGAAAGGATAGAATATTTAACAAAAAACCAATTTCATTGCTCCATATGAATTTACACAATGCATTACAAGTAGGGAAAGACAAGAATACCATTACAAATTTTGTGTGAAGGCCTTAAGATCCCAAATTTGGAGGAATGGAGAATAGGGGTGTAGAGGAGGAAAATAACTAACTCCTTTTGTTTTGTGTAACCCCCTTACATTTTATAGAAGAAAATTTGGAGAAGAGAGAGAGGAAATCTGAAATCTCTTCCAACCACTTGTAAAATCCATCATGATGCCCGAAATAATGATGGGAAATTCTTCCAAGCCCATACCCTTATGTACTTTTCCTTATTGGAGAAGGAAACCTGCCCATACTCTCACTAATGACTCCCACCTAACCAGGGCATTGTTCACTGTTCATGCATTTTTGGAGGTCTAGAACCTCCGAAATTCTGATTTTGATGTTGCCATGTTGTAGATCGTCTCTCCACGATTCCAATTGCCAACCTTTTACGATAAATGGAAATCATGGGCCCGAGTTTAGCCATTTCAATTTTTAAGGGATCCCTACAATTTTAGGGGTTTTAGAACCTCAAAACAAAAAAATTCTTGTCTCCTTTAGGGTGTTCTCTATCTCACCTTTCTATTGATCTGTGATTTTGTAGAAAATAGGTGTCTTAGGCTCATGATATCTTGGTTTATGTGAAGGTGGTTTTTATATGTATAATGGATTTTGTGTATGGTGAGTAGCTCGATGAGCAGCTTGCCAAGATGCTTGGTGAATTGAGGATCAAGTTATTCCTTTTTCTTACTTATGGTGATCACTACACCCCGCGTATTATTTCCTTTGTGAGTGCCAAGCTCCATTATTCATAAAATCTCTTTTGATTTTGTGATGGTGACCCCTTTCTTTCTCCTTACCCACTTTAATCCCTTTGTTTTATGTTTAGTTGGGCTAAAATGTTCACCATCGACCCTTCATTTCATCTCCCCAAAACCTATGCACTATGTCCTCATGTCAAACTCTCATGGCTTGGTAAGACTTTCCATGACCAACTCTACATCTTTTGCCCCATTGAGCCCCTTGGGGCCCTATGATCTCCACACAACCATCCATCGTCAAACAAATTAGTTTGGGACACTCCTCTATCGCGTGCACATGCCAACACCTAGATTTCCTCTTAAATCACCTTGCATGCACTTGCGATGGCTCCAACGTTGATTGGGTGAACCTTCCTTGTGTTCCATGTCTTGCTTCCCACATTGATTCACCACTCAAACCAAATCCACGTAGCCTCAATACATTGATTGGCTTGGTTATCGAGATCTACCCTATTTCACCACTTGATCGAGTTGATATTGGACCTCTTGTTATAATAATTTTGGAATTTTTGCTTCGAGGTGCCTACATTGTTCATCCGCCAACTCGCTCCAAAATTCTAAATGTTTGATCCCTCTGAAGTCGAAATTTCAGACTTGATTCCTTCCCTTTCAAATTTTTCACTCCCAACCTGCCATCAAGTTCTCTGAAGTGTTTTAACACGTTGACCACGAAACATGGTTTGACCCCATAATTCCCCTTGAGCCCTTCAGATGAATTTTATTCAAATTTTTAGTGTTGAGGGGACCTTAGAAGGATGAGTAAAACAAATGTTACCATGCTTTCTGTTTTTCCCATTTTTTTCTTGTTTGGGCCATATGTGAGCCCATGGGGCCTACACTCCTTCATTTTTTATGTTGATTCTAAGGGTGAAACCTAGAAGAGGAAAAAAATCCTCTTATGCTTTGACACTTCCGTAATGTTCCCAAATGTCTTGAAATCATAGTTTTCTCCTATAATCCAAGGTTCACATGTGGGTTCCTATCCTGGTGCCGAGTTCTTGCTAGTTCCGTTGTCCATTTTATCCTAGTGGGCAAAAATGGTTAATAGGTAATTCATGGACTTCTTTACCGGTTTAGGTTTTTTCCTTAAAATGGAAAGTCAAGTTAGTTTTGGTCAAGTTTCTATGTTTTAGGGGTTTATTACAATCATTTACCTTCCAAACTAATCCGATTTTTCCTAAAAATGTTTATTTTGTTGGCTTTATGTATTTAAATGTCATTTTAGACAATTTTAATGAATATAATAGAATCTCTTGGCAAATTAGATATAATTATGAATTTTTTTGGTCAATTGTGAACAAGGTGATGCCGAATGAAAGGATGGAAATTTATTGTGTAAAATTTTTTATTGACACATAAAAAACCTCATGGAATATTTTTTACACTTCAATACATGAGGCCATTTCATTTTAAAGAACTTATTTTACAATAACATTAAAAACTAGTTATAGTTTGTTTTTTTAATTTGAAACTTTTGTATGGATGTTATTCAAAGACATTTCTGCTCCTATTACAAGTTAATGCAAGGGGTACAAGAAATCAAGAGAACTCAAAACTATGGGAGGGTTTAAGGATACCTCTTGATGTAGATGGATATGACAATGATGAAGGTATGTGCATAAAATAACCTCTCCACTACAAGCTTGACGACTTGCACAAAAAAAAAAAAGATAACACAAAAAATATTAGTAAATAAGATGGTGGGTTGCGTATGTCAAGCTCAATGTAGACACAAAATCATGCACTTTGGGTAATTATCTAGTCTTGATTACATACTACTATTTACATGATTCCTAAGTATGAAAAGTAATGATTAACCCATGTCTTTGGAAACCTTTCTTTTCTTTATGCTTATGCTTTCAGGTCTTACACTATTACTATCTTAGTATGTCTTTTTACCTTTTGCCATTTTTCATTATGGACACTAGCACCCGCCTAGGATGCCGCGCCATGCACCCCATCCCCTCTGGGTACCCTTGCCCTCTTTGTACTTTGGTCACACTTTTTGGGTCCTTTCTATCCATTTGAACATCTTATCTTTTTGGTAGTCGGCCTTTTCAAGGTTAATTACAAAATTCAAACAAGGGAATCATATAAATATAAATTTATGTGATCATAATAAAGGACCAAACATTAAACACTACTTATCACCACCTAAGGTTGCATCCATCAAGACATCTATAGCTCCATTTACATCCATCTAGGTATATCACAAGGGGACAATTGATGGTTCTTCTACATCACACTTCATAGGAGGGGAGTCTATTGTTTTCATGCACACATTATTTAAATTATACATCTAGCTATTTGCTTGCTACTTCTAGTACGAAACATACAAGAGCAACATAGGGCATAATTCCGCACACACGAGAGAGAACTACATTGGGTCCGAGATGTAGTGCAATGATCGATGTGCAAGTCCATCTTTGTGGTAGGCGAGAATAGTCGACCCCTCATTTTACAACTTTCTTTTTTAGGATTTGATGTCTATTTGAGGGTTTTGTAGGTGTTTTTTTATTGCATGTTTACAACAAATTTGACAATATTACAGCGGTCTTGAGGTGAGCAAAGATGAATAAGTGCAAACCTCTTGCGAGACCTCAAAGGAGGTTTATGAGAATCTATGCAAACCAAGGCACCTAGAAACTAGAATAGAGTGCCCGAGTGCCCCTGAGCACCCCCATCCTTCTCTAGGCACCCCAATCTAGCCAAATCACTCAAATATACATTTTTTCAGCTTCTTTCATGAGGGTTTTCCACTTATGTTCACCCGATCTCCATTTCAAAATAGTCTACAGCAACTTCTTGAATCAAATAAAACTCTTCCAACCCTCTTTACACTTAGAGTTTCATTATTTTTATTGCTTAATTACTTGGGTATTATTTCAGTATTTCATTACTCATTCATTTACTATTGCCATACATCATTAGATTAGGCTATAATTTTACATTTTAGTATAATCACTTAGACCTAGGAAAGCGAAAACTTCCTAGGATGGATGTCAACTCATATTTTATAATAAACACCGATAAATGATAACTAATAGAAGGGTGTAGGTAACAAGATATAACATGAACTAGATCTTTGAGATAGAGATTTGAAAAGATAAATGTTGATAAAAGGAAACAAAACCTTCTTAGGTCGACCCGACGACCAAGATTGATTGAGTACGATTAGTCGATGGTGACCAACATAGAGATGATTGAAAGATGAGTAGAAATAAAGGTAGAACATTTTCTAGAAACTAAATCTGATATGAAGATAGTGATGAACAAAGATAATGGCGGAATTAGATATGATGTGGGAATTAGTAGGGTTGATAGTGACTATCTTAGGTCGACGAAAATCGTGGTGAGAAAACCATGTCGGGGTTGATAAGTAGGTGGGTGACGAGATAGGATGCTCTAGATAAAGAGGAATGTATGGAATAGAAGAAGGTGATGATGTAGATATGAAGAAGAGTTAACACAGGATGAGTTGCGATGGACCGAAGTAGGATTCAGGATTTGATAAGTCGAGAGGATGAAAAAGGGGGGTTTGACAACGATCACAGAAGGATGATGAGACGGTTGAGGTCCAAGCTAACCTACAAAACCTGCAAGAAGGAAATGAAAAAACTTGAAAGGAGGATTCCAAGAAAACTCAAGGTCTTTAAAATTCTATGGCTGACATATAAATCTCTGAGAGAGGGCACCAAGTTTCAAAATGTGTCAAATGAGAAAAAGGCACAACAAGTTCATAGAATAGCTCAAAATACAACAATTTTCTTGTGCACGAGAGGAGGGTGAAGGTGTGTAAGTATGGTCAACCGAGACTTGCTGAGTGACCAGGTGATTGGTGTAAAATATAAATTAGGTAGGTGGAGGTTATATTTGATTAAAAAAGGGATTAGAATGGAAAGGAAAGAGGTAATGGGATGTTTAGGTGTGCATGGATGCGTGGGGAGATATTAGGGGAGTTGAAAATGGGTAATGAATAAGGGTAGGTGAGGAATCTTAGGGATGGGGTGATAAATAATAATGGGAGGAATCCTAGGGTTATTAATAGGTAGAATAATAATATTAAGGTGAGGATGGGGTGATAAATGGATAATTAGATTAGGGATGGAAAATCATAATTAAGAGGGGTCTTAGGGTTTGAGAGGGAAGTTTTTAAGAAGGAAAATAGAAATTTGAATAGGAAGTGGAGGAAGAATGTGCGAGATAAAGGGATTGAACCTAGGATAGGGGAAAATGTAGAAAAAAGTGGTTTCTAAATTTTCCCCTTTTTGTCAAGTGGTTTGTGTTAAAGAAGCTGGGAGATAAAAACTAGAAGTGATGATGTTTGAGGTGATCCCCCTCAAACTAGGGATCGATGATATAAAGGGGAATCGATCACAAGTTTAAAATAGATAGATGGGGAAAGAGAGGAAGAAGAAGATGGAAAAAATTCTTGTATTTTTAATTAATTAAATTTTTTTTTAAAAACTATTTGATTAAAATCCACAAACAATTTTCTTGTAAATTAGAAAAATAACGAGAAATAAAACATAAATGACCAAGAAAATTGACAAGAGTTTTGAAAGCATATACGAATTAAACACTGGCCTATGTCTTGGGTCTAATTAAAGGGACCGATCTATTAAAATCATAATAAAATAATACTTTACAATCTTTAATATTACATGATTTTGATCTTTTCAATTTCCTCTATGCTCCAAAAATAATCCTAGTCTCCTTTGGAAGTTTTCCAAAATTCTCTCTCTAGCTCTCTAATAAGCTTTTAAAAATACATAGTTGCAAATTACCCTCAAATGCACATGCCCATTTATATATTGTTTTAGACCATGGGCCAATGGTTAGGCCCTTAGATTTTTTCTCCAATGTCAAGGTTGAGCCCCCCTCAAGCGCTTCACATTTTCCATTGTGGGACATATATCCCACATGTAGCAGTTGGGGAAGGTAGGATATGGTTTAAATATTATTCGGTTTGATATTTAATTGGCTTATGAGCCATTTTTTGGTTGATGGTTGAGTTAGTGGACACTATGTATATGCATTAAGTTATGTTAATGTAATGTAGGTAGGTTTGTGCGCGGATATATGTGCTAAGTTTGAGGATAGGAGATAGAAGTGTTGAGTTGGGAAGAGATAAGGAGATACAAAGGAGATAAGGTGGTCCTAATAGAGAGATAAGGTGATTTAGTATAGTATGTACATGGTAGATATAATAGTAATGAGTTGAGAGTTAGTGGGTTTAGTGGTAAGGGTCAAGGTCAAGTCACCGGTCAGCTCTTGCTCGTCCGCCAAGTAGGGTACTCCACCAAGTCATGCATAATACATTTACAATTCCAATAATAAGATATCCCACATATCTATTTGTTAATACAAGAGAAAATATATACACAAAGCTCTACAATGGTTAATATGAATATTGGAGGCCAAGGAACCCCTCCATAATTGAGTGTGTCGAACCTGGCTGAGGGCCCCATACCGTAAAAAATAGGGCCCACATATCCATAACCGAGTGTCGAAGACCGGCGTTATAAACCAAAAATTTTACTTCATATCCATTGTGCCACATGTCACAATTTCATTGGTCCACTTGGTGATGTGCACACATGTGTCACCTACACGTGTATCCGATTTTTACAGTTGGCCAAAAATTTCAGTGGGCCATAACTTCTGCATACGTGCTCATTTTTGCAAACAAGATACCACTAGAAAAGCTCTAATTTTTCTCTACATAATACAACTTCTATAACTAATTTTGAGAATATTATAGATCGATGTTTCTCAGTGAGGATCCTCTGGATCACTCCTCCCCACTGAGAAACTTTTGGACCTCCAAAAGTTAATTTAATTAGTAAATAGGTGAGGGTACTTCTCCCTCACCTTTCGGTTTCCATCCATTTCACCTTGTTTCAGATGCATGCCTTTTAAACCCACGAATATATTCAACATCACCCCTTGTGAGGTTCTAACCTTCCTATCCAAAATGATATCATCTTGTAACTCATCTAGATACTCAGGTGTAAAATCATCAACAAAAGGTACAACATTATCATCATGATCAATAATCATAGGTGGTTCATACAACTTCAAATTTTCAACATTTACAACTGAATAAATTTGCATGTATGGAGGTAAATCCAACCGGAAGCATTGTTACCAATTTTCTCCAATATTTGGAATGGACCATACCAAATTGGTTTTAAATTTTTCCCTTCACCTATCAGCCTTTCTTTGCTTTGATGTGAAGCCAAAATGAATCACCAACTTGGAACTTGTGATTAGTTCTATGTTTATCATGCCTTGCTTTATATTTCACTTGACTTTTCTCCAACTGTTCTCGAGACATATTGATGGACCTGTTGTATTTTCTGCACAAATTTTTAGCTTTTTCAGTATCACTAAGTCCACTAACAATAGTTTCTTGTCCAAAAGATAAATCTAATGGAGATTTAGGCAGATAACCAAAACAAGTCTCAAAAGGAGACTTCATAGTAGAAGAATGTAAGGCACGGTTATAAGCATGTTGCACATAATATAAATGTTCATCCCACAATTTAGGATGTTTACCACAATAGCCCCTAAGAAAATGTACCACTATGTGGTTCACAACCTCTGTTTGACCATCGGTCTGTGGATGGAAAGCAAGTGCTTTTCTTCAATTTAGTGTCCATCAAACCCCACAAAGTTGACCAAAATTCCCAAGAAACTGGAATCCCGATATGAAATAATAGAAGTGGGAA
The DNA here is from genome assembly GCA_018340775.1 of Taxus wallichiana var. yunnanensis. NCBI lineage: Eukaryota > Viridiplantae > Streptophyta > Pinopsida > Cupressales > Taxaceae > Taxus > Taxus wallichiana. The sequence continues at coordinate 685,803,810 of CM031238.1, read as the reverse complement.
AACCAAAATGAACCCATACAAACTGAAAGAATAAATGTGTAGTCCCTTCACCAGTTATTTTTTTAGTACAAGGAATCAACACACACATCTTGCTAAATTTATCCACAACCACATATAAATAGTCATGTTTCTTTCGTGACATGGGAAAACCTCCTACAAAATCCATGGAAATACTTTCCCATGGACGTGTAGGGACAAGAAGAGGAGTGTAAAGTCCTAACTTCCTATTGCTAGGATTTCTCATGGCACAAAGAACACATCCTTTTATATACTTGGTTACATGTTCATGCATTCTAGGCCAATAAGCAATACATTGTAAATGTGCAACTATTTTACCAATACCAAAATGTCCAGATATAAGAGAAGTATGAGCTTCCCTAATCATATGCACTCTTTCATTTTGTGGAATGCAAATTTTACCAGAATGATACAAAATTCCATCATGCACATGATAATCCAATTCTCCTACTTGTTTCCCACTCATTAAGTCTTCATACACTTCTTTAAAATCAACATCATAAACATATTGTTCTTTATAACTATCATGAGCCAAAGAACTATGTTGTAAAAGAATAGATGCAACAACAACTGGAGGTCTAGATAACATATCACAACCTTGTTTTGTATACCTTTCTTATACTTGATCATGAGAGGTGAAATTGCTGCAAGAATCCCATCCAATGGAAGTGTCTAGACTGTTGTAGTTTGGTTTGTGTTTGTAAGTACTAGAGGGATGATGATCTATGTATGTATTATTGTTTCCTTTCCCATCAAGTAATGTTTCCATTTCTTTACACTCTGCACCAAAGCATACAACTCTTTATCATAAGTTGGATAATTTCTTACCACACTTGTGAAGGTCTCAGAATGGTAATAAAAACAAGTTTTTATGTTTGCATCAAGACTTACCCCCATTGCATAATCACTAGCATCCATCTCAATCTCAAATGATTTCTGCAAATATGGAAGTGTCAAGACTAGAGTGGTACTAATTTTCTCTTTTAGTGTATCAAAATATCTCTTGATGTTTTCCTCCCCACTGAAAGACATGTTTAATACTAGTCAAAGCATGCAAAGGAGATGCAATAAATGAGAAGTTAGCAATAAATTTTCTCTAGTATTGTACTGCACCAAGAAAACTTCTAACTTCCGTTACATTATTGGGTCTAGGCTAGTTAACAATGACCTCAAATTTTACAGGATCTATTTTCAATTCACCATTTCCCACAACATAACCCAAATAAACCAAATATGTTTTCCCAAATTCACATTTAGACATCTTCAAAAATAATTTCTCCTTTCTTAAAGCATCTAAGACTTTTTATATATGAATGATATGATCATCCCATGATTTACTAAAAATCAGAATATCATCTAAGTAGACTATGAAAAATCATCAATGAATGGCCTAAATACATCATTCATCACATACACATGAATGTAGCGGTGCATTACACAATCCAAAAGGCATAACAAGCCATTCAAATAAACCTGTTTTGTTTTGAAAGTAGTTTTCCACACATCACCTTCATTAATTCTTACTTGGTGATAACCACTTCTTAAGTCTAACTTAGTGAAATAAATAACATTCTTTAATTGATCAATAAATCATCAATATGAGGAAGAGGGTAACAATTTTTCACCATGATTTTTTTCAAGGCACATGAAAATCAACACACATTCACCATGTGCCATCTTTCTTTGGCACCAAAATAATTGGCAAACCACAAGGAGATGAACTTGGATAGATAATTCCTTTTGCCAAAAGTTCCATCACTGTTTCTTGATTTCCTCATTTTCAACCATGGAACAATCTATACATACCAATGTTGGGAAGAGGTGCATCTGTAACAATTGTATCTCATGTTGAACCCCTCTTTTGGGAGGTAGACCTTGTGGATCCTGAAAAACATCATCATAGTTAGAAACAATTTTAACCAATTCATTACGATGTTTAGGATCACAATCCTCAAAAGCCTTTTCATGATCTTTCTCTTTGGATTTGATCACCATGAGTACAAAATTATTGCTTGAATTTTACAAGCCTTTTTCATCCCCTACAATAACCAAGGAAAGACTTGTTTTCACACGATGAGCTCTAACAATATATTCAATCCCATCCTTAACAAGCAAGTACTTATTCTCTTCCCTATAGAATATTTCTTTACGATCATATAAATAAGGACTTCCCAAAACCACACCACAAATATAAAGGAACAACATCCAAATCAACCTCATCAATAAACTTGTCTATAATGGAAAATCTGAATCTACAAGTTTTTGTTACTGTAACTTTGCATCATCACAAACCCAACCCAAAGGATAAGGCTTAGGATGTGGCTTGGTTTTGAGTCCCAATTTCTTAACAACCTCCTCTGAAATCAGATTAGCTTGAGATCCACTATCAAATAGAGTGTCAATTTTTGTATGTTGTGAAACAAATCTAAGGTGGAAAATCTCATTTCTTTTCTTTTCATCATGCATAGATTGTTGTTTAGAAGAAGATGCAACATTTGATGAACTAGTGTTAGAAGAAGAGGAAGAATGACTACCTTGAAAACTCATGGCCGTGATCTTGGTTTCATCTCCTGAATCAAACCCAAGATCATGAACCACAATATTCATTTTCTTCTCTTTTCCCTTCTTATTAGTCATCCATTTAGGCTTCATTTCTGGATGTAATTTCCAACACTTAGATTCATCATGATTCTTTTTACAATGATTGCAAAATGGTTTTTCATCTTCTTTCTTAATAGTAGAGTTTGTCTTTTTCTTACCCTTTCCTTTTCCTTGTTCTTTGAACCTTTTTCTTTTCCTTGGATTGCTTGTTCTTGTGTTTTGAGGAGGAAGAATCCTTAGTCATTTTCCCTCTTGCTTCCAAATGTGTAGCTTACACACACACCACATCAATATTAGTAGGATTAAAAATGAGAATCATATGTCTCAAATAACTATGTAATCCACCAATATATTTAAGCAAGTGTTTCTTGTGTATGGAGAGAAATACCAAGAATAAGAGCCCTTTTCCTAAACTCTTTTGTATAATATTAAACACTTTTTCCCTTAGTTTGTCTCAATGTTTTCCAATCCATCATAGCTTGTTGCATGTATCCTAGAGGATAAAATTGTTGTCTAAGATTAAAAACAAAATCAGACCAAGAAGTGATTTCTTTACCTTTTTTTCATCATTTACTTCCTGAAGCTTACTCTCCCACCATATGAGTGTTGTGCCACCCATTCGAAGAGTTTCCAAATGAATTTTTGCTTCATCATCAACAATTTTTGAACCTTGCAATATACCTCAATCTTCTTGATCTAGTTATCCAACTTCTCTGCATTAAGCTCCCCATTATACATTAGAAATTCAAAACTTTATATCTAGTTTTAATGAAGGAAAAATCATATTTTTTGCTTCACCTTTAGGAATATCATAATCAAAACTAGAGATTTCTTCCTTTTTACCTTCTCTAGCTTCTTTTTCCAATTTTCTTCTCCTATCTTGGTACAATTCTTCCACCATTATTTCATTTGAAGGAATGATTGATGAAATTATTCTTCTTCCTCGGCCATCCTTGGACTTGAGATCATCTTGTACCAATTTTGGGATCAACTTCTACTAGTTCTCCTTCACCCTTTCTAGAATGGGACCTTGTTAACATTCAAAACAACTTGCAATCCAAACATTATTAAACTTGATCATAGACCAACTATGATACCAAATGATCCAAAATCATAAGTAAATTACAAAAAAAACCATTCACCAAATTTTCTTTAAAAATGATGATTTTTGGATTAAAATTGACATTATGACTTTCTTGTATTTTTAATTAAAATTAAAAAAATGTGAGCATTGTGTAAATAAGAGAAATAATCATGAAAATTTGACAAGAGTTTACCGTACATGATAAGAGTTTAGAACTTATGAACTACATCTCGGGTCTAATTAAAGGGACCGATCTATTAAAATCATACAAAATAATACTTACCAAGTATTACATGATTTTTATCTTCTCACTAGAATCCTCTTGCAAAAATAAGCCTAGTCTCCTTTGAAAGTTTTCCAAAATTCCTCTCCTAGCTCCCACAATAAGCCTTTTTGAAAAATTACTGAGTCCACCATACATTACACCTCATATGTCACATAACACATTTTATACTATTTAGCTCCTGGGCAATGGTAAATACAATTATATTTTTCTCTAATGTTCAAGGTTCGAGCCCCCTTAAGCCACTAAATTTCCATGTTAGGTACTTAGTCCCACATGTAGCGTGGGGTAGGTATGATATTTATTTACATTTGGGGCGTTGGCTTAGGTTAATTGGCTTGTGAGCCATTTTGTTGGCTGGTTGTTAAGTTTCCGCTTGTATATGTGCTATGTTGGGCATCAGATAGGATTGTGCTTGGATATATGCGCTAATTTTGATTTTGAGAAGAGATAAACACTTGGTTGGAGAGATAAGGAGATATGTGATTAGGAGATAAGGTGGTTGGCATAAAAGATAAGGTAGATATGGTAGTATGTGTCGAAAATAGATGATGAGATGGGTGGTTAAGTGGGTAGGTTGGCTCAATGGCTAGGTCCACCGAGTCAAATCTTGTCCATCAAGTCAACATTGTTTACAATATATAACAATTAATCCCACATGTACATTGCGGTTATATAAAAGAGAAAATATATAAAAAATATATCTACAATGGTTATATAAATATTGGAGGCCAAGGCACCCCTCCACAATCAAGTGTGTCAAACTTGTTTGAGGGGCCCCAACCATCAAAAAGAGGGGCCCACTTGTCTACAACCAAGTGTCAAAGATTGGAATTATAAACCAAAATTTTAACTTCATATCCATTGTGCCATGTGTCAAAATTTTATTGGTCCACTTGGGCATGTGGCGTGCATTTCTAATTTTTAACATGGTTGGCCAAAATGTTTTAGTGGGCCATAACTTCTATATACGTGCTTTGTTTTCTACAAACCAAATACCACTAGAAAGATCTAATTTTTCTCTACGTAATGTAACTACAAGTAATTGTTTTTAGAAAATTATAGATCAAATTTTCTTAGTGATGATCCTCTGGATCAAAGAGGGAACACAAAGATGGGTGCAGAGTAGGATGGAAGATGTGATAAAAAGATGAGTAGAGATAGATAGGAAGGCCCAAATATGGTAAAGATTATTGCACAAGATGGGATGAAGTGTGTTATGGGTTGCACACAAGTCTAAGGATAAGATAGTTTTATGATAAGATAGAATGAGACAAGATAAAAAGAGAAAAATGGTAAGGTTGATGGTTACTAAGTGGGTCGTTGGTGACTTAACTTGGGTGAGAAGGGAATATGGTGAGTCGGTGGTAACTAGGGTCGGTGGCCTATATAAGCAAAGAAATTTTCTCTGAGAAGGCTCATTTGGATGACATGAGTTGTGATGATTGAGATCTTTGAGTGAGAGAGAAATTGGATATTTGAGTGAGATGGACACCAATGGGGGAGTGCCAAAGGACTTGAAGGATGGTAAGAGTCTAAACCCTAGATTTTTTTTTGAGATTTTAGTTGATTTTTGTTATTATTTTGTATTTTTATAGAATTTGAATTGGCACAAGGAAGGTCGACGGTGACTCAGGAGCGGTCACCATCGATCTAGGGTAAAATGGAGTTGACCTATTTAAGGTCGGCATCGGCCGGGTAAAGGAGACATCGACCCTAGCTAGGTCGGCATTGACTCGATAGGTAGTGAGTTTGATTGATTGGGATAGATGATGATGATTTGTTGAAGATGGGATGTTGATGGGTGCTTTTTTGATTGGTTTTACAAGCTAGAGAAACTTTATATCATAGAGATAGGGTCTTGGTTATGTTTGATAGGATTATAGGGGATGTGGCGGACATGGGTGGAACCACTTGAAGGAATTCCAATTCATATTGGGAGGATTCCACCACTACTAGAGGGTTCCCCTAGACCTCGAGCTAATGATAACATTGATCAATAGGTGGGGTCCGAGGACTGTGATTTTGGTTCTAGATTAGAGACATGATGGTTATACTTAGAGGACGTGTATCATATTTTAAGATTACCGATATAGGGGAGTTGGTAGTTACCATCACAAAAAATAGGAGGGTTAGTATATTGACACAATTGTTTGGATATGATGATGACAGTATTGCATTCATTTCAGAGGGCATTCCATATAGAGTCATGATACCAACCAATGACACCTTTGGGAGCTGAATGATCTATATGATTATGATGGTAATTTCATGATATGCTTTACCGGATGAAGGAGGAGCTAGATTCCCATGGACATTATCGGGGTATTAGTAGATATGGTGGATCGAGAGGATAGTATTTTCATTCGGACAACTTTACTAGCTCATATATATCATGATATGTAGATGTATGTTACTTAAAGGAGACCAAGACTGGATATGGGATTCTTACTTCATTGCTAGGCCTATGAGCATATAGCCATGGTAAGGACTCCGAGGATTCATGGGTGACTAGAGATCACATAGAGCTACCTATGGGATTCTTAAGATGGAGGGCCGATGAGGTGCACGGGGAGAGGGAGGAGCAGGAAAATATTGGTATAGAGAGACTTGGGAGACTAGATGTAGAGGAAGTGAGATGGAGGCCATCGAGGGTTCCCGAATGGCTGGGGAAAAATATTTAGTTATTTGGCATGAGGATGGTTAGATGGGTATAGGGGCGGAGGTTGGAGATGGTGAACGCAGTTTAATTTCCACGGGTGATGAGACGGTTTGGGTTGGTAAAGACGTTGCCAAGGGCACCAATTAGATATAAAAAAGAGGAGACAGAGTGGGATCTTGCTAGATCTGGTGATGGTAGACCCATTGAGGGAGGTATAGGAGCCATGGGATGATGATGATGATGTGGAGTCGAAGCGGGTGATTAAGATAATATTGAAATAAATATATGCCTAATTCTAAATATGTAACAACACATAATAAAAGCAATTAAGTACAAACTTGATCCAAAGAATTAACCACTTTAAATTTTAATCCTAGTTACTAATGAAGAGATAAAAAGATGTATCTAATTCATAGTGATCTGAAGTTTGCATCTTGAGCTAGAAAGTTACTAGAAGAGAAGAGAAATATGTCGTAATCAGACCCATAAAATTACGGGAGTGTCAAAAATGCTAATACAAAGGCACCTATGTAGGTTTAGGGGTGCCTGGGTGCTTAGAGACCTTTCCTAGGTACTGTGACTACTCATAAGTGTGGAACTAGATTTTGTAGGGTCACAAGATGTCCACTATTTTTAACCTTTGATCATCTTTACTTAATAGGAATTTTTGTTGTTCACTTCGAAACCAACAATAAAGAAGAAACACCTAAAAAATGATCCAAACCAAATCAAATCTTAAAAATAAAGATGCAAAATGAGGGGTTAGGCATTCTCAATGTCAAACAAAGTGAACTTATGATCGAGCATTACACTACATATCGGACCTAATGTAGTTCTATGTGTGTGTTGAAATCGTGCCCTAGGTGGCTCTTGTGCGAGTCACATGTGATAACGAGTAATAAATAAATGTAAAAGATGTAAATAGATGTGTGCATGAAAGAATTGAACTTCCCCTCCTATGCGTGTATGCAGAAATATTAGTCCCTTATTTTTTGTGTGGAGCTAGATGGATGCTTGAATTCTCTTAGATGTAACCTTAGGTGGTGATAGCTAATGCTTAATGATTTTTCCTTTATTATGGTCACATATCTTTGTATTTATATGATTTTTTTATTTGAATTTCATAGTTAACCACTAAATGGCCGAATAGTAAAAAGTAAGATGCTCAAACAACTAGAAAGGACCAAAAAGATATGAGAAAAGTACAAAGAAGTCAGGGGCACCTAGAGGGGATGGGGGCGCTTGAATTTGGCATCCCTGGTTGGGTCTTTGGTGTCCATAGTGTGAAATGCCAAAGTATGAAATGAAAGGTTGGGAAAGGAGTGTAAGACCAAAAGAGGAAACATAAAACAAGTAAAGGTGACCAAAGACAATGATCACTTAATAATTTTCTCACTTAGGAATCATATAAATAGTGGCATTTGATCATGACTAGAAATATACCCAAAGTGCATGATTTGGTGTCTACATTTCCCCCACTTTATGTTGTTGAGCGAAGTCTCGATAACATAAAGTAGGTAAGAGTTGTGTACCTAATAACCATGCAGATCGAATGTGAAAAGCGTGCCAAGAGAGACAAGAAAAAGTGTGGAGTTGTATAAAGTGAAGCGTGGAAACTAAAGAAGAGGAAGTGAAAAATGATGATGACCTTAGGGGTGAAAGCATGTGTTTAAATGTCAAATTTTACTTCTTGTTGATGTTATCGATTGATGGTGGATGATATGGCTACCGCTTCATATAAGGAAAGAGTTACAAAAGATAATAATGAAAAAGTAGTCAAACATGTGTATATATGATCAAAAAGTTGTAAAAATATTTAAAAATGAAAAAGGAACATGTGCACCTAATCTATGATGAGTGAAAGAGATAGAAAAGTGAGTTTTTTACGGAGATCTCAAGCCAGTTGAGCCAAATGTGAGTATTTTGGGCGATCTCATGCCAAGTGCGTAAGAAGAGTAGGGATAAAGGTATAGTGTTATTATCCAACCTTTGATTTCTTCCCAAAGTATAAACATTACTACAGATGGTGTGTGCAAATTCAACCTAGTTCGAACGCAAAAATTAGAAAAAAATTGTAATGCATGCACGCCTTAAAGTGCTAAAGGGCTGCTTGTCCTATAAAAGCTACTATGTAAACTCTGAAAACTATACTAAAATGAGAAAATATGTGCAACTACCCCTTGTTCATAGGCATCCAAGAAGGGTTAAGGGTACCAAGCGCACTGTCAGTGCTGGGAATTAGTGTCCATGTTTGTCTTTGAAGACCCAAGTTATATTCTAGGCATTGTTGTGTGGTGAAGACCGTAATGTACCAATATTGAATCTGTGCTTTGAATTGTGAGTATAGACTGTTGTAAGGGGTGACTGATCCACCCAATGATGCCCCTTGTTTGAGGTGCATGCGATGTCATGAGAAGTATACATCCTAAAGGAGGACTGACCATTGAAATAAAGCTGATGTTTTGTTGAGGGAAGGAGTGTGCTTGGTAGAAACCAAGGCACATGTAATAAAAGTGGATAAGAAAACAAGTGTTAGTGCAAACAAGATAAACACACATATGGAAGACAATGTGGAGGTGAACAAAGAAGAAGATAATGTAAACATGCAATAGTGCGAGCAGAATAGACCACAAAAGAGGGTTTCAAACATGGGACATCACTCATGATGTCGCAAGACAATCAAGGCTGAAGTGGCAAGCATAAAAGTAGTGAACAAGCAAGACATAGGAAAATCCAAAAATAAGGCATACAAGGACACAAAAAAGAGTAAGAAAAGTAACAAACAACCATGGAAGCAAATAGACCTGCAAGAAAAATGCTACACATGAAGCACCCGTTAGCATGTTAGAAAGATAGAAAGTATGTCAAAGCATGTATAATATGATATAGTAATGTTTTATGAAAAATGAAACAATAGAACTTGTGATGAGTACAAAAGTAGATACTGTAAGAGTTGATGTGGGACCTGGTATGAGGCATTGTTGCTGACATCCATGATGCATGTATCAATTTTTTCAAAACATGCATCCATAAAAATAAGTGAAAGCACATGTGTGTATATAAAGATAATGACATACAAAGTATCTGTCTAGCATGTGTAAAAGTGTACATGTAAGCATAAGCAAGCAAGAGTAAATGTGACCAAGTTATGCAATATGCTATGGATGAGATGGAATGGAATGTAATTTCCGTGTGATAGGAGTAGTGTGCCCCCAAGTAAATGAAGTCAGGTTCATTTATACATGCCCCTCAATAATTGAGAATGAACTGTAGAGAAATAGTGTGTCAACGAGAAATGGTTTGAACATGTGCGCTAGAAAGATGTGATCAAAAAATTATAAAGCATAGTGTGTGAGTGAGATAATGTGAATTTTATTTCAAGTTAAGACCCTCATAATTCAAGTATGAACTATGATATTAGAGTGCATCATCAAGTAATGGGTGTATCATGTAAAAGTAGATGTAAGAAAGATATATCGTGAATGTATAAAGCACGTCATGTGTATAATGTGAAATAGAAGCTGCAAGAAAGAGATGTCATGAGTGTGTGATGTGTGAAGTGTTTAGTGTGTAGTGTGTGGGGTTCATGTGTAGAGTATGCCCTCAAAATTCAAGTGTGAATCTGAAGCACGAGAGTGCATCATAGGGTAATGATGATACAAATGTATCAAGATGTGTAAGATGCACATGAAAGACTAGATGGAGAATAATGTGAAGTAAGAAAAATTTGAGACAACTGATAATGCTAGAGGGGGAAGGAAGAATGAGCATGTTTCCCCCAAGTGTGTAGTGAAAAGAATTCTATCTCGATAAAAGTGAAAGAAAAGGGTCCTCCACCCGATGCATGTGGAGATAAAGGCGTGTGGTCATGCTCTAAGATTGGTGGTGTATGAGACAAATGATGTTTCAAAGTGAATGGGACCTATGTGCCTATGACCCATGAGGTGATGAAAACCTATGTGAAGGAGAACGTGGAGGTGATTAACACTTTTGTGAAGTAGAACTCAGAGGTGGGGAACACCTATATGAAGCAGAGTGCGCAGAGGTGACGAATACCTATGTGAAGTAAAATAAGTCGATGATGTACACCTTTGTGAAGGTGTTTCGAATGATGGACCTAGACCGATGTGTTATACTAGCGTAACTATGAGACTGTGTAGGCCATGTATGAACAAGTGATCTAGGAGCAGATTGTGCTTTTGATGTGAAAGGTCACGGGGGCCTTGATGCTCTAGTGAGTGCAATGGAAACCTCAAGAGAGAGGTTTGTGGCCATGGTGTGGATGGAAAACACCATTGATATCGATGAATTTCCTATTGTGAATGAAATTAAGACACAAGTGGTGCATGAAGATTATATC